>CALNHX010000564.1:0-315754 GCA_940337035.1 Agriotes lineatus
TTTTTTTCAAAACACTTTGAGATGGTACATCTTTGTTGGTTTTGGTTCACTTTGAATACCCACCCAGCCGATTACATGTAGTTTCAGGCTCATATGAGTAAATGCAGGTTTCATCGCCTGTGATGATGTCGTAAACCAGATTTGATGGTCCTGCACTGAATTTTTTGAGCATGTCCTTGCACCATTTTACGCGTTCTGTTTTTCAACATCAGTTAAATTGTGAGGGATCCACCTGGAAGCAAGTTCCGGACACCCAAATGTTCCACGCTAAATTCAACCACATTCGGAAAGCTGTTAAGAACAACAGTTAGTGTGCTAGGGATATACAGTCTGCCATCAATCGCCATCTTCATCCCCCGTGAAAAATCTCACAGGTTCTTCCTTCACCTAAAGACGAATTAAACACTATGTCATCTAAAGATGTTTATAGAGTCCCTTGCTCTTGTAATGCTGTATACATTGGTGAAAAAGGAGGTTCAGTAAAAACTCGCATCTCTGAGCACCAGTGCTGTCTCAAGTCGGGTCTCGTTTCATCATCAGCCATCACCGAACACCAACGCGCTACTGGCCATAAAATACTTTTTGATGAAACTTCCATTATCTGCTAATCCTCATTATTTTTTAGCAGAAAGATTCACAAAGCCATTGAGATTTACAAACACCCTAACAATCTCAAGCGGGACGAAGGATCTCCTCTTCCTTCTATGTGGTAAGTGCTATTCCTAAGCCCCGCCCACCGCCACTAACCGCGACAGCATTTGTCTATAAATTTTCGCGTTTCTCCTTCCGATCGTTAGAAGAGTTTCGCCTCTGGCGTGGTTTACACGTTCAGTTACCGTGCTCTTCTATGCCATCCCTTGCAAAAGAGTTTGCCTCCGGCGTGGTTTTCACATTGAGTTACTGTGCTCTTTTGCATTTCCTCCTGATGAAGCCCCTTACGAAAGTGGGAGAAACGTTGAGTTCTTCGATCTCAATAATGACACGGTCCAATCCCGGAAGTAGTTTGTTACTTAATAATACATTTTGTTCTGTGTTTACCGTAATAATTGGTTTTTGTGCGTAAAACCCAGGAGCTTTATTTTCCTCAACATTATTTTCATTATCTGAAAAAAATTTAAAAATATCAAAAATTACCATAATTATTGCCAAATTGTTTCTTGCGTTTCAATTTCAATTTCAATGTTCTTCAAATCTCTCTTCTTCGGGGTACACTAAATTGGGATCAAAATTTATTTTTTCTAGAGACTTTCCCTTGTACTCTATTGGTACCGTACCTTCACAATCATTAGAATTTTAGAAATGTTGGCGGTTTAATAAATATCAACAGGTAACCTGAAATAAGAGGTATTATATGCGCATAACTGAATCAACATTATTGAAGCTAGAAAAAGATATATTTTAAGTAAGTACTGTTTGTGAATTAAATTGTTTTCGCTTATTGCGTAAAACTCTTAGTGAATCCTTTGGGTGTCACCCAGGAAGTTCACAAATTGATTAGCTTCATTTGGTTTAAGATTTAGAATTTCAGTTATTTTAGCTATTTGTTTCCTCAATTTAACTTTGGTCGATAATTCACGAATTGCCACATTTGATAGTACTGTCGGGAATAGCAAATACGTATTAATTTTTTTTTGTCTACAATGTACTTGTCCCGGTGTTGTAGCAATACAGGTAATCATAATATTTTCAAGCCCTTCAGGTATTCAAATGAACACAGCCTTAGATCCCTTTGACTATAGCTCAATGGTAGAATAAATTAACACTCATTCCAAGCTTACCTGGTTTAGTACCATTTCCACCAACATCCTTCCACTATTCGCCATCAGCACGTTAATTTCACACTAGTACATTTGCTAACAACGTTGCCAAATTTGGACGTTGCAACGTATTGCACATGTAGCGGAAGTCACTAAGACTCTGTGGTGAAAGCGATGTGGCGCCAGCGGCATATACCTGAACTAAGTGACAAACTGAAAAGGGACATTCATAGCGTAGTCACTTCCCCACATTTTTTCGGATTTGAGGCCCGTGCGACCTCTATGGCCTAAATATGCTAAAACAAGGGAAAACGCAGTGACTTCCGAAATCGGAAGTGACACCGTAATTTTGGAAGTGAGAACGAATTTTGTGTACATATTTCGGAAGTCAATGCCCTAAAGGTCCTCAAGGTTTAATATACTCGTATAATTGACTCTAATTGTTTTTAATATTGTAAGGTGCCCGGCTAATATTTGTTTATACTACTTATTTATAATTAAATAAATGACTCTATCTACAGGGTTAGGGTCGTGTTAATTACTAGTAATTTGCTATTGTTAAATATCTAAAGTCTGATTAAATATTTATTTGTACGAATTCTGTCGGCTGCAACGTCGATGACCTTTTGGATCGCTTTTAATAAAACTGGGGGCCTTATTCTAAGGCTCCGCTGCACCACACCTATACTGCTTGCTTATACACTTCTACACGCACTTAGAGAACTGGCTGGACCTTCGTAGAATTACTTCGAAATACTCTGGCCTGCACCGAACCAAATTGATGCCTCGTATCTACCTGGCGGAAACACTATCTCAGGGAAAACTTTCACAAATAGCCCAGGACACGCTCTCGCAGTAAAACATAATTTCTAATCAACTTGGATATTTAATAGAACATAAAACAATTATTATTTTGGGGAAACTTGCCAAACACAGCTGCTCTTGGAGGAGCTACCTTAATTGCCTTTGATACCAAATATTTAGCATCGGCATTAAATTTTGAACACCCAGTAACAAAAGGGGTTTCGGATAAATATCAAGTGTGCACAACAGCACGACGGTTATTGCCCAAATAACCAATGTATCCCTAAGTGAAATTTCAATGGCCAACTCAATTTAATCCGAGAGTGGGTGGATTCAATTTATTACAATTAAACAAACCACTAATATGCAAAAAGGTCTAATTCTTAGCCGCTAGGTTTGAAATGCCCCAAAGAAACATAATTTACCACGATCTAGACATCAAACCTTATAACTGGAATCGCACGGGATGCGTTGCAATATAACCTAACTGCTGCTATTTATTTTGCTGTGGCAAACTAAAATTATTATCACCTGTAACGTTGTTTCAAGAGCGCAACCAATAATATAACATTAAAGACGATCAGTATATTTGTTTATTTAGTATTACTTAAATAGAGACAACAAGATTCTTAATAAATCATGCACATGACCCACATATTAAAATATTAAATTTACATGCAAAAATTTCCGTAAATGCAAAGTATGTTTTACAGAATGAAGGATATCAACCCGAACATTAAAGTCGCGAACAGAAATACTGTAAAATGACCCTAAGGACAACAATTTAAGCAAAGCAATATTTCAAACAATTGCGTAGCGAGTAAGTTACACAAACAGTAAATATAGATTAAATGGCAATACACCTGAACTTTATATAACGTAGAGTGTAATCATAATACGACTAGCAGTTCACGCTGCGTTTATTCAATCATTCATACATTAGTCAAATGATATGCTTACCTCGAAGCTTCTATTGGCAAACTCTGCCATCACTTGTAAAATCAAATCGTATTTATATCTACCATTTGCGAACGAAACGAGTACCTCATCGCTTGCAGCATAGAAAATTGCTATATTAACATGTAAGAAAAACAAATGCTAGATCGCGTCTTCCTGTCTGGATTACAATGGTTCGGAGATTCCCCAGTAAGTTAGTAAAGATGTAATAGCGTCATTGGTCGCCAGTGTGCCGCTCTCTTGAGAATGTGATCTCGTCCTGCTCACAATGACCTGTGCGATTCAGCAAACCAACAGGTGTGCGATTTCAATGGCGTGCATGTTGAATCCATTAAATGTAGCCCAAAATTTGGCGGCTTCACTAGAAGCGCTAATTAAAGACGAACATAACACGCATTAGCGAACGAACTAGAGCAAATCTAACGATGCCTACCTTCTATAATGGAAGCGCCGATAACCTTACAACTATGTCACGCCTTTTCTTGAACCCTCAAATCTCATATTATAATGGTTTTATAAGTGAGCGACTAGTGTCCCCACGAAATAAATATCAAACCAGTCTGATAGATCCGTAAATTAACGTTTACGATATATTTTTTCCTTCGGACTCGCGCGATTGCCAAACAATATATCTCGTGTAAACAGAAATGATTATTTGATAATCAAGAACCCACTAGTTGCAGTATATACGAGTATGATAATATACTATATACAACTATCAGTTACTACCCGTACCAAATTGGACGCTACACTTGTGAACAAATAGGAAAGTAATCATAAGTAATGCAGGGTAACAATATTAACTGTCAGTGCAGCATATAACCTGGTAAGTATCCGATGACGAAGTTTATTGTTAACTTTATTCTGCTATAAACTCCTTAATTCAATGTATTATCTCGATCTCAAAAATTGCAGCAATTTGTTCTACATGCTGTTACTAAATTCATTCCTATTTCACTAAACGGCATAATAAGCTATCGCTTTGAAGCAGTAGGTGCTTGGAGTACAGGAATAGCAAATAACAATAAAAAACCATTATAATGGTATTTATTTACAAGTGTTAAACAATACCGTTGTTATTTTGCGATTATTTGTCAATTATGATATATATTATTAACTAAAATCACAATGCCTGTTGTTTACATTTCATAATTACATCGATACCGCCATAAATGCATGGATACCACCATAATTACATCACTAATACGGATTTATGTGCATATAATCAAACAGGCCATAAACTGCTTTTTCGAGTTGACAGTTATCAGTCTGTCAGTTTTGAAAATAATAATTTACACTTCTTTCGTTCCAAACCTAAAATGGAAAACGGTAGCGACAATAGTGCTGTATTCCACCTGAAGTACGCCAAGCCGGCAAACAAGCTACACAAAATTACTCCCAGAAAAGTCGAAGAAAACTTATGATATCGCATACAAAAAATTTTCTGGAATGAATGTAAATAAAGTAGTTGTAAATAAAATAGCGTATTTCACTCGCATATAATAGCTATTATTAGTACACTCAGATGGCTTAAAGAACTCGCTCGCTTCGCTCGCTCGTTATTTAAAAGCCATCTTCGTGTAATAATAGCATCCATTATATGCTTGTATAATAATATACTATTACTTAACTGTATTGAATAATATAACATAATCACACCAGAGTAGCTTAGCAGCTGTTGATGTGGCTGCGAAGGGCTGCAACTTTGGAGTATATACCAGAGTAGTTAGGTCGGGCGCATCCATAACCCCAGGAAACTACTTACTCCAACTTGGGTCGTAGCGGCATCAATAACAATAGGACCTCAGAAATCACACTGCACAAGAAAATGTTAGTAATTACATGGTTTCGTATTGACCATTCTGGTCAAGGTTTTAAAGTACTTGGCAGGAGTCTTTGCCTCCGGCAGTAATACCGAAGCAGATCATCTGAGCAGTGATGGAGCTGGATCCATAAGCTGCTTTGCAGTTGCCGTCGGTAACTCTTGGAACTTGGACTCCTTGCATTGACTTGAAAGGCTGTCTCCTTCCCTGGTTGCACCCTATCCTGTAACAGTGGCAGATGCTCCTTCGGTAACATCAGAGCCTGCGGCAGCTAGAGCTACAGATTGGGAGCCTGATCCAATGGTGATGAGGGAACACAGAACGAGAACGGACACATCGTTGTCAATGTTCCAGGAGTCGTAGTTACGGTGTTGGCAGATGCTGCTGCGCTGACTACTTGAGCGCCGCTTCAGCGGATGGCGCTGATGCACGGACGCTCAGGAAGAAGCTGACGATCTATAATTACCAGAGCAGCGTGAAAATCCATTACAGCTGATGGTATTAACGAGACTTACCCATCATTACAGTGAGCAGCTGTCATAGCCCTAGTTTGAAATGACAGAACCACCGCAGATGTGGGTGCCGTAGTATTGGAGCGCCAGTTGGTTGGTGACGTCTTCGATGTTGACCTACGATCTTTCCATTCAGCATGGGTACACGAGGATGAATTTTTTGGACTACCTGCAATTAACATAGATTTATTTTATTGGATATGAAGAAATACTTTTGAAACTGACATGGCTTCGAAGTTTGGAAGCATTATAGCAATAATTTTTTTATTGCAATGAACGTATTCAAATTGCAGCTAAAGTGAAAAAGGTATGTTAAGCTTACCCAAAACAACTGCAACGAGAGCGGATACTAATATCAGACGGAACATTTTGCTGACTGACGTTGCCTTTGTAGATGAGCCCTTTTATACCCATCAAAGTTTGAGATAATAATTAGAAGCGACGTAAGATATACTGCATCAAGTATAAGAAATTTGCCAAGCAAAGTTCAATGGCAGTATAAATAAGCTACTTGTGTACGATACCGATCTGGAAATAATAGACACTACAAGGATTTCATAAAAAATGTTGTTCCACTTAATTTAATAATAGCTCTTTTTCAAAGTGTTGTTATCAGCATTAATTATCAGAATGATACTTCCAGAGTAATAGAACCGAAATATGATACAGACACAGTGAAAAACGTATAACGTATAAATACAAACCTTCAAAACACTTCTTTTTCTCTTCCTTTTTATTTGCTACAAGAATGTAGTTACAAATTATGAGAATCTTTATAGCTATAGGGAATATGGCAAAGTTGATGTTCTGGTTTAAGGAAAACTACCGCTATAATGAGTATTACTATGAGTATTTTATTAATAGATCTTTATGCCAACACTAAAGTCATCGTCCCTATATTTATCAAAAATATAGAAAAAAACTAGAAAAGGGTCAAGCTTAGAGGAAAATGATGTTAAATTATTGTAATTTGAATTTGACAAGAAGCAATTTTTTTTACATAGATTGTTCGATACCTCACGTGTCCATGTGGTTCACACATCATCTATTACGTCCGAATCATCATTGCTCTCATTTGAGTTTTGATTGTATCTACTTAGGTAGTTAATAATGTGTTAAATGTATGTGTTAATCATGCTATACAGACTAACGCTTCTCCAATTTCAGCATTTTTTGATGTTTGTAGTAGTTTCAGGATGACATCCGCAGAGACAGTCAATGGAGTAGTAATTTGTACATCTGAGTATTTATTTATCTGACTTAATGCAGAACGTTTACTAAATACCAAAATATCTGCTCAGATACAACAGCTAAGAATAAGCGGGAAAAGCTTATTTAGCCTTGTCTTAAAAATATGAAAATGTTGATTACTGAAGTAACTACAGAATAGCATCCACTCAAGTTAAAAAAATATTATAGCATTATATCTACAAGCAAATTTATAATGATCAAACAAAGCGAACATTTCCATAGAAGGTTGTCGCTTAAAAGAACGAATTAAGCCAATTATGAAAATTATGCATTCCAAGCGCTCAATAGCATCTTTAGATGTTGCCATTCTTGTTGTTAACAGCCCCACTACACGGACATCGGTATCTCCTCTTTGAAGAAGTGTAGAAATTAACCCCCAGCTAGATTGGAGAATCGCAGTGAGTAGACACAAGATTTTTATGGCCGTTGGAGTTAATGGCATTTGAACTCACATTTTTTAGCTCAAAATTACAGGCTCGTGCCTCTGAACCACCTTCTTAAATACCTTTATTCTTACAAAACTGGCCGAATACCAAAATATTAACCATTCCTAATATTTGTCGCAATTCCGAAAAAAGTAAATGCTCAGCAATGTAAACACCACTATAACATTATTATGTTGAACAATATTTGGAAACTATTCCTTAAAGTAATTCCGACAAAAATATTTAAAATTCGAAGAAAATATGAAGGTCGAGCAAAAGGACTGCGTGAGTTCAATAAACAAGGCTTTTGATAAAGTTAAACACAATTTTGATATGAAAAAAATATAAGAATGCTTTCTAATACACTGCTATACCATGGTATCCGCATGCGGTTCTGTTTGTTGCATCAGTTATATTTTAAAAATATTTAAATAAAAGAAATGGATATTGTTTAATCATTAGAGCGGTATGGCTAATGTAAAAATTCCAATATTTTAACAAGAAATAGCAAATACAGAAACATAGGTAATTGTTTTTGGCGTTGCGGCAAAAGTTCAAAAACCTAGTTGGAAGGCTAAGAAAAACTATCGAAGCACAATTAATGGAGTCACAAAGCAGTTTCAGGAAGGATACAGTCTCCACAACTATAGATTTACCTCTAAAACAAGTGCAAAAATAGTAGAAGCCGGGTAGCGCAGATGGGTAAGCTCTTGCCTTGAATTAAGCAACTCCTCGGTTCGAAACTCCCGGGGGCCGAAATTTTTCCGTAGTCTTGGCGATTGACATCGGTCTCTGTGAAACCATTTACAGTTGGGCACCAAATTAACTGTGCTTCTCTAAGAACCACATACCTAAGAAATAGAGTAACAAGGTCAACACATCACCAAGACACACCCCACACAATGGTTGCTGCGTAAGCACAAAAGGCGCCTTTGAACCCGAATACGGGGCCAAGTTGAGCATTGTACCGCTACACGCAAGCCTGTAAAGCACCAGCCTCTAGACCGCAAGATAAAATGGGGTTACCGGCAATACATACATACATACAAGTACAAAAATTGAAATACAAGGGCAGTAAGTAAGATTTACAAAAATTCATTAATGAAAGAGTCATTTCAGATGCGAAAGTGTTTTACTTCTGGAAGAATTATATCATCAATAAGATGAACATTCCGGCCCAAAAAGCTAAAAATGTTTAAATTTTCATATACTCCAGTCGTAATCTTTGAACTTGCGTGTCATCTAAAATGTTAAAAAAATTAAAGACTAAAATCCAAATTGTGGAGTTACAAGAAGGAATAGAAATAAAAATATAAAAGGAGAATGGAAAGTATCTGCGCCAGAGAGAAATATAGAAAAAAGTCCATTGATGGGCACTTGATGAGGATGGCCAAGATAGAACCATATGGGAAATAATACTAGCCCTCTCAAAGGATCATGGGATAGGGCAGCGTGCAAAATGGTGAAAATAAATTACAAACGTGGGAACTGTTAAACGAATACCATAAAATAACAAATGCGGTGCGAATTTGTGTACATGTAGTGTATTGATATAGCAAGCTATTTACCAAATACAACGTCAGTTGGTAAATTTAGCTTCATTGTTTGATGGTCGCATTAACTAGATACAAGTAGCACCGAAATGACTATAGTAGATTTAAGTAACAATAATTCAATATTTCGAAACTATAGAATATTAGCACTAGGAACTTTCTATGTGGTCGATTAAAGCTGCTACATTGACGTAAACACTTGGATAGTTGGGCAGAGCGCACCCATACCGCCAGGAAAAAACCGCAACTTGCAATCAATCATAACCAAAGAACTTTCAGAATTGCCCTGCAATGTTGGAAAACATAAAGCCACTGTTTTGAAAACGATTGAGGAACACCATCTTGATAAATATCTTCACTTCCTTCAAGGTACCCAAAGCAAACCATGCTGTCGGGGAAGGCGCTGGTACCGTAAGCATATTTGCATTCTTGATCGTTAACTCTAGGGACTTGCAGTGCTGAAGTGCTAGCAGATGGTTCCAGGAAAAATTTCCTCCAAATCCAGTAAGTGTGGCCAACGTTTCATTCTGCTATTTTGTGGCCGTTTGGAGCCAAACCAATAAGCTGGGCTCCAACGCCCACGAATAGAGGAGACCAAAGAGTGATGACATATACCTCACTATCAATGGTCCAAGAACTGTATTCAGGATGCTGGCAGATTCTGTTGACTTTAACTACCTGACCTCCATTACCCACATCATAGCTGTTTGCTCGGATGCTCTAACTTGATGATGCTATTCTGAAAATAAGTGCTCACGTGCTTTCTCTTCATTTCAGGTAACCATTAATTTAGCCTCCGAAGGAGTATTTATTGTAAATAGAGTTGAAACGCTTGTATCTCACTAATTATTGCTCATTTTGCTTAATTACAACTGTTAATTTAAAAAAAATGATGAAGTTAAAATTGCACTGCTACTCAGCATTATGGGAGAAGCGGGACATGTTTTCCACATTAGGTATGTCTAAAGTTGAAGCAAAAAATAACACAGTTTTGAAAAAATACGATGCCTACTTTGAGCCCATGAAAAATATAGTTTTCGAGAGATTCAAATTCTTCACACGGACGTAGAATCCGGAATTGTTCTAGGGGTGCATGATAAAAAACTGCAGGAAGCACTGCTGAGGGAAACTAAACTTGACTTTAAAAAGGCGGTTGAGGTTTGTAAAGCAAGGGAAACCTGCAATCAACAGATTAAGATTGTAGCAGAAGGACAAGTCCAAGAAATAAACGCTATCATACAACAAAAGCGCAGGAAGCACCCTGGTGAGGTGGAAAAATCACACAAACAAAATATCCCAAAAGGTAAATGCAGTGCCTGTAGTACAGAACATCAACCAAGAAATTGTCCAGCTTGGGGAAGCAAATGTAGGAGATGCGGTCTACCCAATCACTACGCTAAAGTGTGCAAAGCTAAATTTGTACGCGAAATACAGTTTCAAGCAGCCAGCAACAGCGCAACAGCAGAACAAGCACCAACACAGGAAATTGAGGACGATTCACTCTATCTAAATGCTTTATTTGAAGTAGTAGAGGAAAAGGGAGTTGCAGCAATAACAAAAGGGAAACTTTCATTTAAAGAATACTTGTGGATTAACGAGAAGCAAGCAGAATTCAAGATCGATGCAGGATCAGATGTAAACATATTACCCGACACAATTTACAATCAAATAACACCAAGACCACAGTTGAGCGAACCAGACTCAATAATAGCTCCCTATACAGGTCACAAACTTCTTATATTAGGTTATTGGATGTTAGAATGTAAAGTAAAAAAAACAGGAACCGAAGTATTAAAGTTTCATGTAACAACTTTAAAAACAATAGCAATGATGGGAGCCAATGTTTGTCTACAATTATAATAAATAGCAAGAACAAATTTCATCTATGAGAAACCCGTGGATATAATCCAGCAAATAAGTTTGTATTCAAAGGAATAGGTAAATTGAAAACGAAATTAAACTAAAGCCAAATGCTGAACCCAAAGTGGCAACAACTCGTAAGATGCCAATAGCACTTATGCCAAAAGTGAAAGAAGAGTTGGAAAGAGTAGAAGGAAAAGGAATCATAGCGAAGCAAGAGGAACCAACAGAGTGGGTACATCCTGTAGTAATCGTCCATGTAAACCAAGTGGAGCAGTACGATTCTGCATTGATCCGAGAGAACTCAACAAGTATATTATAAGAGAAAGATATGAAATTCCTACTATAGATTACATACTTTCACAACTTGAGGGTGCAAAATACTTTACGGTTTTGGATGCATCATCAGCATTTATGCGAGCTCCACTAAGTGAAGAGAGCTCAAAGCTCTGCACATTCACAACGCCATTTGGTCGATACATTCTTCATCGAATGGGATATGGCCTAATCAGCGCATCAGGAGTATTGCAAAGAATTATTTCCGACATATTTAATGGCATGGGAGTACAAGTATACTTCGATGACCTAATCATATATGCTAAAACAATCGAAAAAGATTGCAATTGGTAATATCAAGAGCAAAGCGAGAAAATCAAAATTTATTCCAAGAGCATCAGAAAGAACTGCAATACTGAAACAACTGCTCAGTGAGTGGGTATAGACAGAAACTGAGGAAGAATGTTTCGGGAATATAAAAGATCTAGTGACAAAACCACCCATCTTAAGACACTTCAATCCTACAGAAGAGATAACACTAACTGTAAATGCTATCCACCTTGGTATGGGAGCAGCCATAATGCAAGGTCACCAGCCCATAGCATATGCATCATGTAAATTAACCAACACTCAGCAGCGATATAGTCAAATTGAGAAAGAATTTTCGGTTGTCAACGATTTGATTTTTATTTGTATGGCCAATATTTAAGGTAGAAACTGACCACAAACCCTTGATATCTCTTGATGTTTCCAGAGTTTCTATAGCTGTTGCAAAAGTGTTTTAATCACATTACCTTATATTTGCAATACAGACAATTTACTGAGAAACGATTACTTTGGAGTGAATGGTAAACACTGGAAACCAGAGAGAGTCAAACTTTTCACAGGAGTAATCTTGTGAAGAAGACAAAAAACATAATTTGGTTGAACTTCCCAATTCCACTATGTGGAAAATGGACTACTCGTTGTTGGAATCATACTAGAGTTTTTAAATTAACTATTGTGACTACAAGGACAAATCGGGGACCGACATGCTACAATGTACACGGCAAGGGTTCCTTTACAAAAGTTCTAAAATATATTGGCTAACTGAATCAGTTAAAGCCACACGTTGGGCGCCATATTTCAATCTCGTAAAAAAACAAATATAAGCAGTCAAAAGCCTCACGTTGGGCTGATAAACTAATATGTCGTGAAAAAGGCAAGTTTAAAAATAATTTGAAAATTGTTATTATTGGTGTAAAGTCAGTTACAACTATATAGCAAAGCACTGTCAAAACTCAGTTAAGATAACGGTACTCCAACAACATTAATATCTCATGGTTCACTCATTTTTAACATACACAACCTTATTGTAACATAAAATGACTCGTAGCTGTTTGCATTGTATTTCCGACATGATGCCGAGAATCGGTAAGCCTGTGGAAATAGCTAGTAACAGGAGATTTTATTAGTGCCTTCAGAATGTGAAGATAAGGATAAAACTAAATCAATTACAATTTGTTGTGTTTATTTGATAAATAATTAGAAATCAGCAGCTTTCTAAAGTGAAATAAATTGAAAATGACAATCCGAAGAAACATTATTTACTGTAGTTTGAGGGTCTCTGCTTAGAAATGTGGCTCTTAGCTCGCAACAGGAGATTTTATTAATGTCTTTAGAATGTGAAGATAGGGGTAAAGCTAAATCAATTTAAATTTGGTGTTGATCTGATAAATAATTAGAAATCGGCAGCTATCTAAAATGAAATAAATTTAAAATGAAAATCCGAAGAAACACTAATTATTTACTGTAGTTTGAGGGCATCTGCTTGTAGAATGTGGAAATCAATAAAATACGTCTACGGTGTTGTTGTTTTAGAACAGTTAATCGGATTTTACAATTGCGTGTAATCAGTTGGTCAAGGACCGATTAACGCAAAGGCTGCTGCTAATGAATATTAATAGAATTGGTACCAGATTGAGAAATTATTAAACCAATTCTTGGAGAAATAAATATTTTGATTCTCATCATACGAATACAACAGCAAGTAAGACAACATTCATTTTTCTACAGAATATCTTCAAAGCACGTGGAGTTACTTTAACCATAGACTCGTTCACAATTTAACTAAACTAATCCAAATATGGGAGACTCGTTGCTTAATTCTAGAACGAAGGGCTGAAGGTCTTAATTTTACTAGGAGCGATATGACATTGGCATTGTACCCACGCCAATAATAACAGACATGTGATCAGAGATAATCTAAGCCCACCCTTTTGTTTTACCAAATTGAAGTGAAAATTAATTTAATTTGAAAGTTTCTGAAAATCTATATGTTTACAATCTTACCGCATCATCGATGAGACCATGAGAAATAAATAACGAGAGACCAGATTAACATACATTAAAATGTCTGCATATAAAAAAGCGAATAATAAAATGTTATTTTCGCTACAGCTTAGGAAATGTACGTTTATAGGCTTAATTACAATTAGCTGGGTTCACGGTGTTTTCAATGCATGAATTACCTGCAGAATGGGATGTTGACGTTTGTCATTCGATGAAAAATAAGCAAACAAGCCGTCTTGCAGATCATCACTTAATTCAAAGTGGAAAGAAAGATGTTAGATATTTTTCATTAGTATCCGGTGAGACATCAGCAGAAGAAATGTATGTATGTATGTATTATCTGTAACCTCTTTTACCTACTGGTGTAGAGGTTGGGGCTTTGTACGCTAGCATCTGGCGGTGCAATGCTCAACTTACTCCGGATTCGGGTTACAAAATTGGAGCGCGCCTTATGAGCTTGCGTAACAATCATTGTGTTAGGTGTGTGTGTGTGTGTGTGTGTGCTGGCGATGTGTTGACCTTGTTACTCTATCTCTTAAGTTTGTAGTTCTGAGTAGAGCACAGTTACGTTGGTGCTCAACTGTAAATCGTTTCACCGATTTCGGTACCGACCGCCAAAGCTGCGGAAAAATTCCTCCCACCATGGGATTCGAACGGAGGACTTGCTTAATGCAAGCCTAACGTTTTACCAACTGTGCAATACTGCTTCTAGCAGAAGAAATATTTACTAAAAATACAGAGATAACTGAAATACTCTTAGAAACCCCGGTAAATATACAGTAAAGGACTAAAGTCAAGCACCTCTTGTGGACCAACAGGCATTATGGAGGACAGCAGTGACCACCAATACTAATGTGAGGCGACCAGTGGGATTATTTCTTGGAAGGGCTGTAGTAGGTACTGCAATATAGTAGAGCAAGATCATACATTGTACTGTACCTCCAGCGAGAGCCATGTGAGAATATGGTGATAACACGAAGGAGAAAACTTGAAGCTGACGAATTAAATGTAAGCACATGCAATGCACATGGTCTAAACGCAGGCTATCATTGAGGACAAACTATTAAAATGTAACATAGATATTGCTGCACTCGCTGACTAAACACAGGCTTTTCAGAAAGTGGGAACCTTAATACAAGAATAGGAGATACGTCACAAAACGAATACATCAAGAGCAGTGTTGCCACCAAAAATCATATTTTCCATTGAAAATATTCTGAAAAATATCAACACTGTCCTCCATCACCTCAGCGGTCTATGAAGAGGCTTGAATATCAAACAAAAAGGTAGATCTACCAATCATGACAACATCATGTTGGAGATCATCTTTCGCAACCATTAGAATACATGGACAAGCATTCTGCAAATCAGGCCTCAAATTATTAGTAGCCAAGGTCTGTTTAAAACACAAAACGATTAGCAGATGCCAATAAACAAGAAAATCAGAAATATTAAACGCTTTTGCTTTTCAAGGAAGAATAAAACAAGACGTACGAGTCAACATAAAACGTTACATAGTAGAAGCAGCTCAAATCCAAGAACATATACAGGGTGTTTCGGAATTGCATGGCACTATTCTAGGAATGTGTTCTCCAGAAGGAAATAAACAAAAAAGTTCATATAAACATGGGACCTAAACGGCTTCGTTTTCAAGATACAGGATGTTGAAGTTTGAACAAAATACAATTCTTTCAAAAATTTGACAAACGGCTCGAGGTATTCTAGTGAAACTTGGTGAGGGTTAGTATTTCATAAAATGGCATTGTTAGGTCAAAATAAATTTAATTTATTTACACCAGTGGCGTGCATCGGGGCGACCTCAGCGACCTTATTTTAGAAAAATCCTGGCACGCCACTGTTTTTTAGCCAAAAGTTTTGTAGCTATTGTAAAATTATTTGTTATTAAATAATATTTTTCAAAAACTTCTTTAAACTGTATTTTGAAAACGAGCCGTTTAGGTTCCATTAACATCCAATGATCGAAATTGCTCTTACAGATTTTTCCATTTTTCTCGAAAAAAGTTTATTTTATCAAAATAATAAAAGATACATCTTTTGTATAGTTTCAATGGATGAAACTAAAAAACTTGTCGTATTGGCTAAAAACCGGTATCGTACCAGATTTTTCTAAAATAGGGTAACTGAGGATGAAAATAAATTAAATTTATTTTCGCCAAACAATGCCATGTTATGAAATACTAACCTACACCAAGTTTCATTTAAATACCTATAGGTGTTTTCCAGATTTTTGAAAAAAAATTAAATTTGTTTAAACTTCAACATCCTGTATCTTGAAAACGAAGCCGTTTAGGTTCCATGTTTGTATGCACTTTTTTGTTTATCTCGTGCTGGAAAACACATCCCTAAAATAGTGCCGTGAAATTCCGAAACACCCTGTATATAACCATTGAATAATATATTGTAATGGTATTAAGCCCACGACTCGACTCTGCTAGCAGTGCAACATAATGGACCAATTCAATAAGCACAGAGTTTGGGTGTTTTATGTAGCTGCAATGTTAAACTAAAAATTCAAACAGTAAATGCATTGATAATGGGATGCGAGAAATAATAAAGTAGTTGAGTAAGGAACGCAGAAGGCAGAGCTCGTTTTCACAGGGGTCGAAAGTAACTTTTAAATAAATAAAAATAATAGGGTTGTGCATAGTAGAAAGCCGAACCGAAAGAAATTAATAGACACAAAAAGGTTTGCTATGTGCAGGTTAAAAGAAGCGTAGTTTTTTATTAAATGTCAATAAAAATAAAATTTGTGAGCAATCTAACAGGTAAAGAAGGATAGAATCAAATAACAGGACATTGCAAAAGAGAAATTTGAGAAGCAGGCAGCAGGACATGAACGAAGCAAATGAGAAGTGGTGAATCAAAGATCACTGCATTTAAGATTACAATTAGTGCAAAAACAGAGCAGTAGTTAAAATTAAAGATGTGTGTGCGCAGCGTTACCGAAATAATTTTAGATGTAAGAAAAGACAATAACTTAGATTATAAGAAAAATGTAAAATAGAATTATGTAATCAAATTAATTTCCATTTTGTACTTTAAGTTATCAAACATAATTTCCGTTAATATTGTCTCATAGCAATCAGATTTGTTTTTGTTTAGTAACGTAGAGACAACAATTGAAAATTAATTACTTGACTGTTTGTTGAAATTTATGCTCCATATTTTTATACAATTTTGATAATCAACGTGTTTTCCAAGCTATAAAAAGTTTACCAGCTTATTCCCCAAGTGCCAGTGTACAAGTGGGTATATTTTCAACAAGTTCCGTAACAAAAAACATCCAAATTCCATAATCTCAAATAAGAGGATATCGTGGCCGATCAACTCCATTTTGCAAACTTCGACTACGGCCAAAAGGAGCAGCGGAGCCAAGAGATCAGCAGTCTACGGCAGAGTCCAGGTCTGCAAGAACGTCTCCAGAAGATTTCGCAGCAAGGGGACCAAGAATAGCGGAGAAAATCCAACGGCGTCATTTCCAGAAGGGGCGATGCGTCCATCGAATTTTTATAAGGTACGATTTAGCCTAAAAAAAATAGTGTCAGCGTCCGGAAAACGAGGTGCATATGACATCAAACCTTGTTAAAGAAGAGGAGACCCTTTCTAAGGCTCTAGCTAAGCCGCATTTTAAGTATTTAGTCCGGCGTTAGTAAAATCCGTGGTTTGGCGGAAGTTTAAGCTACAAGAAGCGACCAGAAACAATTGCCAAAATTTGGACGGCGTCTGTCTGACGTCACGAACTACGTAACTTCTAAAAACAAAAGTTGTTATTTGTCGCCAAGCGCGAAATGTTGAATAATTACCTTGCAAATTCTCATATTTTACGAGTATTATAACTTTCAAAGCACCGCTGTGTGCACTAAATCAACCGATTTGTGATTTGACAGATTTGTGGACCTTGAGCGACCGCGTATTTGAACTACTGACTGTGTATAGTACCATTTCAGATCAATTTTAAAATACAGTCGACTTCGGAACTCACCCTGAGATTAAAGAGCTTGTATTCTACTGAGGGATAGCGTTTTCTAATTAATTGCAGTTGAATAAAATATAAAGGGGGGCCTACAAACATTTATTTTGTGCAGTAAATCAGTACATTTCATATTTTAACCAGCCTAGTAATTTAATGACAGGCAAAGTTCAAACACAGTAAAATATTAAACAGTGAATTGTGTATTTGGATTTGGCTCTAACTTATATAAAAGACAATTAAATTAAATTAATATACAAGACAATTATAAAGAGCTGCCCCTCTTACTATAGTACCCTGAAAATTATAAAACAGCCTCTTCTGTTCATTGTTCGACATAGGCTCCCCTAGATGTTTCCAGTTACAATCCAGTTCTCCGAAATTTTTCTCAGGTCATTACTCCATCGAGTCGATGTCCCTACTGCGTTTGTCGGCTCTTGATCTCCGCTAGTGGACCTTTTTCGTCCATCGGCCATCTCTCATTCTGGCGAGGTGTCCAGCTCTCTTCCATTTTGATCTTTTCAGACGCTCTATAATGTCATTATCTTAGTTTGTCTGTGTATCTTCTCCTTTTTACACGATCGCGAAGGAAGATTTACAATTGTTTTGGCGTTTTTGTAGATACTCTTGATAAAGTTGCAGTATTTATAGTCGATTCTACACTCTTGCAACGCCCATAGAATTGCAAGCAGCTCTACAGTCTCAAATGCCTTCCGGAAGTCAACAAATACCAGAACCAAGGATCGATGGCATCAATTGCATTCTCTTTGAGAGTTTTCAAACCTTGTAGATGTATCATATCCAAATCGGAAACCGGCTTGTTAATGGGATTGAAAAAAGTCTAGTCCGGCTTCCAATCTATATGTTATTAGCCGGGTATATTATTTGTGCAGATGGTTGAGCCAGCTTAGGCCTGTAGTTTTTGAGATCTGTTTTGTCTTCCTTTTTATGTAAGAGAATCATCACTGAGCTGCTATAGTTGCCAGGAACGTTTTCGACTGAAAAGCTTTTGAATATGTTCAACCAGTATTTTTCCTTTTATTTTTATCGCTTCCGTAGTTAAAATCTTCCCTGGAAGCTTTATTAGTTTTCATCTTCTTGAGAACATTATAAATTTCATCTATAGAGATGTCAGGGATATGCTCCGGGTTTTTATCTTTAACTTTTCATTGGAGATGTTTTTGATCTTGCCGGTTTTATTCTTCAGTTTGACGATTTTTTTTCTGTTAGAAAATGTTCTTCTAATTATTTTCATACTTGTATTTTCTTCGATAGTGCACTTCGAAATCTTATTGTTTTATTATGATCTATTGGTTAGTATTTTTGTCGGTTTTAAATGTTTTCCTCATATTTTATTTTCACTTTTGTTTCTGCACTAAGTTTTTGTGGTTTTATACTTGTTGGAGAGCATTTTCCTTGTGCTTCCTTTATTGTATCTATTATTCTATTGTTCGACTTGTCTAAGGTAGCTTGTTGCTGGTTTCCTGTAGGGCTGTGCTGATATAATCTTCAAACTATTTTTTATTCGCTGGTTGTATCTACTTTAGTTCCTTTCTTCCTTATCATTTTGTATCGTTGGTCACTACTCCGAATGCTAATAGTCGCTATCACCATTGGATGATGGCTCGTTAGTGTATATACTTATAAATGATAAAAAATACGATTTGCCGATGGCACTGCAGTGATAGCATGCAGTGACGAGAACATAGAAACAATAGAAAGTGCAAGCGAAAGGTTAGGTAAAAAATTAAACCCCCCGAAGGCAACAGCATTGATAAAAATTAAAATGGCACTCTGGGTTTTTCAAAAAGTCTGTCCTATAAATAGGACGCTGGGAAAATGTGTGGATATTTGTGTTATCTATTAAAAATAAAATTTGAAAATTGAGAAAATGGCATATTTCTCAAAAACTAACAAAACAAAAGTAATTATAACTGTCATAGTAAGAATAAAAAGCCTTGACAAGCAAAAATAAAAGATTTAAAAAAAATATAATTTTACTTATAAACCCCAACATTAACTAAGGGGCGAGTCAGTTTCATGGCATTGTTAAATTACTTAACAAGTAGTTCCCTACAGCTTGATTGATCATTTACTGCGTTTTTAGCTTCTTCTACGTCGATATTCAGTTATGTGGTACTTGCATTAATATAGTGTTTAAGTTTTTATAATATTTAATTAAGTTAATGTCTGCAATGACAGAATAGCGTAAATATTTGAAAATTTGACTTGTAGCAACTGTTTCTAAGGAGTTGGAAATAAGATAACAATACACTTACAATACCGTTAACACCGAGTTGAAATATACTTTAATATTCGTGATTTTATTCTTACAAACTCGCATTGTATTTTCTACCTAACTTTAACTAAAGTATTTTACATGCGCATGCATGTACTTGTTATATTATTTTAATGAGATATATATACTTAACTTATTAAATATAACCGTTAGTATTGAATACATGGTATTTTTTCTTGGCGCTGTTTGCGATTTTAAACAATCAGCATAACTGCCTGGGGTAGCTCTATCCAGGAATTTTTAGTCACTTTTCAGAGCCTTCATTGGTATTGTAACTACAACGATTGGTCCTTTATTTTCTGTTTGAATTACGACCACTCTATCGTTCTATGATTCAGGAGCAAACGAGTATTTTGTCAGCTTCACAGCGTAATATTTTGTGTTATAATTTATTTTGTTACAACTCTCAGTTACTGCACGTAACAAATTGGAAGCTAAACTTGTGAGCAAATAGGTAAGTAATCAGAAGTAGTGCTTGGTAACATAATTCACTGTACATCCCAGTAAATCATATAAACTGGTAGGTATACGATGATGGAGTTTATTATTAACTTTATTTTGCTATAACCTTTTTTTTTTAAATATAGTTTATTGCCAGATCAACAAATGACAGTTTGTTATACATAGCATTGATAAATTTGATTACAGTAACTAAATTGTAATGAAATGAGATTAATTAGCAGTCTCATGGGTATGTAAAAACAGTAACGATTAACAATAATGAGTAACAATAACAATAATAGTGATTAGGTTGAATGATATCTTGCGGTAATCTGCGTTTCAGTCTAGTGTGAATATTTGTTTGAAATAGTTCATAGTGCACCGCACCACTACACGCACTTGAGTTAATAATAAAGTTGTTAGCACATTTTTTAATAAACTCTTCCACGTATAATACGCCTAGTTCTTGATGTAGCTGAGTGTTTCGAATGTACCATGGTGCGTTAACTGCGCTTCTCACCACCTTGTTTTGGAATCTTTGCAGTTTTTGTATGCTGATTTTGGAAGTATTACACCACACGGGAGATGCATATAGTGCCAGAGGTCGTAGCAGGCTTTTGTACAATAGTACCGCACATTCAATTTTCAGTGTTGAATTTCTATTTATCAAGGGATACAATTGTCTTAGCCTAATATAGCATTGCGTTAATTTGTGATTAATATGGTATTTCCAACTTAATCGAGTATCGAGGTGAACTCCTAAGTATTTCACAGCAGAGTCACTTGGGTTCCAAGGTATTATACTATTGTTGGTATGAACATTAGGGGGGTTTTTAATTCTTCGCAGGGTAAATATTTTGGCTTGACATTTGTCAGCGTTGATTTGCATATTCCATAGTTTGAACCAGGAGAAAAGGCTGTTTGTTGCATGTTGTAATGCTATCACTGCATTTTCTAGTTTGGCCGCTTGAGTAAAAATGACCGTGTCATCGGCAAATGTTGCCAGCGTTGCTGCAATTTCAGGTATATCTGAGGTGTATATATTGAATAGGATTGGTCCCAGTAGGCTGCCCTGCGGGACGCCAGCACGAATGTTTTTAGTTTCAGACAATGTTGAGTTAACCCTAATTGCAAAGGTTCGATTTTCCAGGAAGGAGAAGATGATGGCTTTAAGGTTAATAGGCATGTCAATGTCTAGGAGCTTCTTTTTGAGACCTTCGATCCACACTTTGTCGAAAGCTTGTGTGATATCTAAAAAGGTTTCTGTGATATACAGTTTGCTGTCGAAGCCCCGTTCACTAATTCGCTGTAGTTGATGACAGGTTGAGTGACCTTTTCTAAAGCCGAATTGAAAGGTGGATAATATGCTGAGGTTTTCGATACTACAGTGAGCGCCAAAAAGCATTGGTCAGTTTGAATACCTAATAAAAATCCATACACTTCACCTATGGAATCAATGATAATTTCTTCATAAATAGGAAACTTGGGAGTTTTGTTTTAATGTTTGACATCCTCCGAAAGTGACAGTTTGGTGTGCTGTTTTATCGTCAAAGATTATCGCAGCTTATTTTTTCGAGGAAATTGGTGAAACGGTAACGGTTACGTCTCAAAGACATTACATGTTTCAAAGATCTTTTTATCGCAAATAGAAGAGGAGATAGTAAATGAATATTGGTTTCAACAGGACGGTGCTACTAATTACACCGCAAGAATTAATACGAATCTCTTACGACAAATAAACTGATTTCTTGCTATGGTGACCTTCCGTGGCCCTGGAGATCGCAGGACATAACGACTCCTGACTTTTTTCTTTGAGATTACTTGAAGAGCAGGGTATTTACAAGAAAGATAAGAAATCTGGAAAAGCATAAAATGTTGATTCGAGAAAATATTGAAGCTATACTGCAGGATATGCGGCAACGTGTGCTGAGAGATTTCGGCCGCCGTTTAAAAGAGTGCATCAACAAGAGGGGAGTCATTTAACCGACAGCATTTTTCATAAGTGAATCTCCCATTCTTAGTCTTTAAGAAATAGTTTTGATTAACTGTGTAATTTAAGCAAATAAATTGTTATTACAAATTGAAACTGACCAATGCTTTTTGGCGCTCACTTATTAATCAAGCGTTTATGTATGACCTTTTCTAATAATTTGGATAGTGAAGTTAGTAGACTTATCGGTCTGTAGTTTTTTACTTTTTCCTTGTCTTTTCCTGGTTTTGCGAACATGACTATCTGTGCATGCTTCCATGATTGTGGAAAATAACCCTGTCTCAAACAAGCATTACAAATGGTACTTAAGTAAGCAAGTGCTTTATCTGTTAAGTGTTGGAGGATGGTGTTTGTGATGAGGTCATGGCCGGGAGATTTATTTTTGGGTAGTTTATCTATTATACTTTTAAGTTTATTGGGTGAGGTTGGTTTTATGCGATCCGGTATAGGTAGGTTTCTTTCGATGTAATTAATTACTTGCATAAAATGTGTTGGTGTGCAAGTGATTGCCGGAGTGAAGGTCTTTTCGAGGTGAGAAGCAAAAGCAGCAGCTTTTTCGGCGTCAGAACTATACTTTTTATTATCGGGTTCTGTAGTTAATGTGGGAATTTCTTCTCTATGGTGTAATATGTTTCTTGTTGTTCTCCACAACCCTATGTCTCCTGGACTAAGATCTACTATCTGTTGTTTATAAGTATTTATTCTTACGTTGTCTAATTCCCTTTTGATTAGGTGTGTAATATTGTTCAGGCGATTTTTGGTTAAGAGGTTCTTGGTTCTCTGCCATTCACGTCGAATTTGGCTTTTGGTTTTGATTAGTTCAATTATGTATCTCGGGGGATAATTCTGCTTCCTCGGAATGATCCTTTTTTGCGGTTCGCAGGCCAATTTTGTACTGCTTTGTATCGATGTGGTAATGTGGTTTATCATCGAATCTATGTCCTCGGTGGTGTGGAGGCTTTTAGAATAATGCAAATTGTTGTCTAAGAAATTTTTAAATTGGTTCCAGTCCATTTTCCCGTTGATAAGCTTTGGGTTGGGTTGTTTGACAGTTAAGGTATTTGCAAAAGATACAAGTACTGGAAGATGATGGGAGTTGAGTTCGGTTATAACATTTTGAAACACTGGTTTATTAAAATTTTTTTGGAGAACGATATCGAGAATATCTGGCTGGTGATCGGATCGGTAAGGATAATAAGTGTATTCATCGGGAGTTAAGATTTGGAATGCATTATTTGTTGCAAACTTTTTCGAGTTTTATTCCCTCTGGGTTCGTAGCTCTGCAGCCCCATAAGGTGTTTTTGGAGTTTATATCGCCTATGACTAGTAATGGTCCAGTAGTATCGAAGATTTTTTAAATATCTTCTTCGATTAGCTTTTTGTTTGGTTGCCTGTAAGCACTTATTATTGTGATTTGGCTCTGGTCATCTAGTGTAACCTTTATCATTGTTGTTTCAATTTCTAGATTGTTAATTTCTGGAAGTCGTGTGTGTTCGAATTTGGTTTTTATAAGAATCGCCACTCCTCCTGCGGCTACTGCAGATATCCGATCATTACGATAGGTGTGATATCCTGGAATTTTAAATTTGATGGTGTCGTCTAGGTGGGTCTCTGTTATGCAGGCAATGTCTACGTTGTATTGGGCTAAGAAGGCTATGAATAATGAACGTTGGTTGTTGATTCCGTTCGCGCTCCAGTTGAGGATGGTTAAGTTTTGTATAGCTTTTCTATGTTTATGGTCCATTGATAAGTAGCGGTAACAGAGTATTTGTGATAAAGGATTTGATTTGACTTAAATAAGGTGTTATTAGGTTTCAAAGAGCAGTAGTTTTTTGTATGCCCATATTGCTGACAGCGGTGGCATTGTGGTATGTTTTTTGTTTTTCTTCTGGCTTCTACTGTTACGATTGAGTGGTACATTGAAGTTAACGAGTAAATGCGTTTAGCTTGTTCATTTTTTGTTAAATCTACTGCGCAAACTAGCAGTGGTTTTTTGTCTTTAGTATATAGTCGGGTTACTTTTATTATTGGCAGGGATTTAGTTAGTTCTTCCTTTATTTCCTGGTCGGTGAAGGAAAGTGGAACATTCTTGATAACCACTGATATCGGTTTGTCATTTGGGTTTTGGTCAGTATGGTACTGTATCCCGTTTGTGGTGAAGTATTGTGTTTGTTTTCGATAGTCTTCGTTTTTGGACAAGTTAATACGGAGTGTAGTTGTATTGTAAGATGTGGTGAATGGTCCGGTAGAAAGTTTTTGTATGTCTTCGATCAATGCTTTATGGTTAACTGCATTATGCAGATATATTGGTGGTACTTTAACTTGTTCTGTGTTTGATTGGTTTTCTTGTGATTGTTTTTCTTGTGATTGCTTATTTTCGGACTGTTTTTCTTGCGGGCGATCGTTATCCGAAGAAATTGTGGGTGCTACGGCTGTTTCCAGCTGTGGTGGTAGATAGTATCTATTGCTTGTTAAAAGATCTTGGGTGGTCCATGCGTACCGTTTCTGCACCTCATTGATGGGCGGTGATAGTTTGTCACATTTGCGTTTATTTTTCAATTGATAATCCAATTTTTAAGTCATGGTTGGCAATTGTTAACGATTTTTAAGAGGAATAAGTAATTTAAGATAACTTACTGCTTGCTATGATAAGCGTTAAGGTCAAGCGTATCGCACTGTTATCGGAGCGCATGCAAGGCGTCCGCACCGATTCACCGCTCGTACTCGACTCCATAACCTTCTTAATTCAATGTATTATCTCGGTCTGAAAATTTGTAGCAGTTTTTTTCTACATGCTGTTACCACATCCATCCATATTTCACTAAGCGGTACAATAAGCTATCAAGCATTGAAGCAGTAGGTGCTTGTACTACATTAATGGCAAATAACAATAAAACAATTATAACGGTATTTACTTAACTGCATTGAATCATATAACATAAACATACAAGAGTCGCTTAGCAGCTGTCGATGTGGCTGCGAAGAGCTGCAACATTGGCGTATACATCAGAGGATTTAGGACGAGCGCATCCAACACCCCAGGAAACGATACCAACTTGGATGCCATCAGCATCAGTAACAATAGGACCGCCTAAATCAAGCTGCAGGAGAAAAGTTTTAGTAATTACATGGTTGATCATTGACCATTCTGGCCATGGTTTTAAACGTACCCCACAGGTGCCTTTGCCTCCGGCAGTAAAGCCGAAACAGATCATCTGGGCAGTGATGACGCTGGATCCATGCTCTGCTTTGCAATTAGCGACGCTAACTCTTGGAACTTGGACTCCTTGCAATTGAATTGGAAAACCTCCTTCACCTGTTTCACCGCTTAATCCCCATCCGGTAACAGTGGCAGATGCTCCTTCGGCAACATCAGAGCCTGCAGCAGCCAGAGTTACAGGTTGGGCGCCTGAACCAAAGGTGATAGCGGAAGAGAGAACGAGAACGGACACATCGTTGTCAAGGCTGTACAAATCGAAGTTCGGGTGTTGGCAGATGCTGCTGACGCTGACTACTTCACCGCCGTTTCCGCGAAAAGAGCTGGATGCCTGAACGGTCAAGTAAGAAGCTGATAATCTATAATTACCAGGGCAGCGTGAAAATTCATTACAGTTGATGATCTTAAGAAAACTTACCCAACAGTACAGAGAGCAGATGTCAGAGCCCTAGTTTCGGAAATGATAGAAGCACCGCAGATGTAGATGCCGTAGTATTGGACCGACAGTTGGTAGGGGACGTCTTCAATGTTGACGTTGTTGCCTCCTACGATCCTTTCATCTAGCAAGGGTACACGAGAGCGAATGTTTGGGCTACCTGCAATTAACATAGATTTATTTTATTGGATAAGAAGAAATACTTTTGGAATTGACGGGGTTGGAAGTTTGGAAGCATTATAGCGATAATTTTTTTATTGAAATGAACGTATTCGAATTGCAGCTAAAGTAGAAAAGGTATGTTAAGCTTACCCAAAGCAACTGCAACTAGAGCGGATGCTAGTATCAGACGGAACATTTTGCTGACTGACGCTGCCTTTGTAGATGAGCCCTTTTATACCAATCAATAATAATTAGAAACGAAGTAAGATAATATACTGCATCAAGTACAAGAAATTTGCTAAGCAAAGTTCAAGCTACTTGAGTACGATACCGATCTGGAAATAATAGACACTACATGGATTTCCTAAAAACAATATTTCCAGGTAATTTAATAGTAGCTCCTTTTTAAAGTGTTGACATTGACTACTGGGGACAAAGGATTCTGTAATTATTATCAATTTACTTGTTATTAACATTAATTATCATAATAATACTTCCAGAGTAATAAAACTGGTAAACACACAGTGAAACACTTATAACACATAAATATAAAGCTTCAAAACACATTTTTCTTCCTTTTTATTTGCCACAAGAATGTAGTTACAAATTATGAGATTTTTTATAGATATAAGAAATATGGCAAAGCAGATGTTCTGGTTTAAGGAAAACTACCGCTATAACGGGTATTAGTATGAGTGTTTTATTAATAGATCTTACCCAAGGCAACTGCAACGAGAACGGATACTAGTATCAGACGGATCATTTTGCTGACTGACGTTACTTTTGTAGATGATTCCATTTATACCAATCAAAGTGTGCGATAATAAATAGAAAAGTACAATGTCATTATAAATAAGCCACCTGAGTACGAGTGTTGGCATTGACTACTAGGGACAAAGAATTCAGTAATTATTATTAATGTAGTTGCCATCAACATTAATTATTAGAATGATACTTCCAGAGTAATAGAACTGAAATATGATACAGACACAGTGAAAAACTTTTAACACATAAATACAAATCTACAAAATACTTTTCTCTTCCATGTTTATATGCTACAAGAATGTAGTTACACATGATGAGAATTTTGTAGCTATAAGAAATAGGGACAATCAGATGTTCTGGTTTAAGGAAAACTGCCCCTTATAAGGGGTATTAGTATGAGTATTTTATTAATATATCTGAGGTCATTGTCCCTATATTTATCAAAAATATAGACGAAAAAAAAAACAAAAGAGTCAAGCTTAGAAGCAAATGATGTTAAATTATTGTAATTTGAATTTGACAAGAAGCAATTTTTGCCTTTCATAGATTGTTTGATACGTGACGTGTTCGTGTGGTTCACACATCATCTTTTAAGTCTGAATCATCATTGCTTTCATTTGAGTTTTGATTGTATCTACTTAGGTAGCCTATTGTTAATAATATGTTAAATATATTTGGTAATCATGCTACCTTGTCTACGGGGTTGCCAAAAAGGCCTACTTGCTAGACATGAGTCTCCCCACAAATACTACTAGTACTACTAATCATGCTACACAGACTAACGCCTCCCCAATTTCAGCATTTTATGATGTTTGTAGTAGTTTCAAGATGACATCCTTAGAGACAGTCAATGGAGTGGTAATTTGTACATCTGAGTATTTATTTATCTGACTTACTGCAGAACTTTTTCTAAATACCAAAATATTTGCTCAGATATAACAGTTAAGAATAAGCGAGAAAAGCGTATTTAGGCTTGTATTAAAAATATGAAAATGTTGATTACTGAAATAATTACAGGATAGCATCCACTCAAGTTAAAAAATTGTTATAGCATTATATCAATAAGAAAATTTATAATGATCATACAAAGCGAACATTTCCATAGAAGGTTGTCGCTTAAAAGCACCAATTAAGCAAATTATAAAAATGATGTAATCCAAGCGCTCAATAGCATCTTTAGATGTTGCCATTCTTGTTGTTAACAGCCCCACTACATGGACATCGGCATCTCCTCTTTGAGGAAGTATAGGGATTAACCCCCAGCTGGATTGGGAAATCGCAGATTTTTATGGCCGTTGGAGTTAATGGCATTTCAACCCATATTTTTTAGTTCAAAACCACATGCTTGTGCCTCTGAACCATCTCCTTAAATACCTTTAATCTACAGAACGGTCCGAATATCAAAATATTGACCATTCCTAATATTTGTCGCAATTCTGAAAAAAGTAAATGCTCAACATTGTAAACACCATTATAGCATTACCCTGTTGAACAATATTCGGAAAGTATTCCTTAAAATAGTTATGGCAGAAAATATTGAAAATTCGAAGAAAATATGAAGGTCCAGCAAAAGGTCTATGTGAGCTCAATAAACAAGGTTTTGATAAAGACAAACACAATTTTGATACGAAAAATATGAGTTCTTTCAAATACAATACTATAACATTGCACCCGCATGCGGTTCTGTTTGCTCCATCAGTTATATTTTAAAAGTATTAAATTAAAAGAAATGGTTAGAGCAGTATGCCTAGTGTAAAAATTCCAATATTAAAAAAAAAGAACTAGGAAAGATTTCTAGAAATATAGAAACATATTTGTTTTTGGCGTTGCCGAAAAGTTTAAAAAACTAGTTGGAAAGCTAAGAAAAACTGTGGAAGTACAGTTAACGCAGTTTTAGAAGAGGATACAGTCCCCACAACTATATATTTGCTTTTAAAACAAGTGCACAAATAGTAGAAGCCGGGTAGCGCAGTTAGGAAAGCGCTAGGCTTGCATTAAGCGAGTCGTCGGTTCGAATTCGGCTGGGGCCGAAATTTTTTTGTAGCCTGGCGATTGGTATCGGTATCGGTGAAACCATTTACAGTTGGGCACCACGTTAACTCTGCTCTACTCAGAACCACAGACCTAATACATAGAGTAACAGGGTCAACACACCGCCAAGACACACACCTCATACGATAGTTGCTGCGCAAGCCCAAAAGGCGGGCTCTAACCCGAATCCGGGGCCAAGTTGAGCATTGGATCGCCAGCCTCCACACCGCAAGATGTATATATATATATATATGTATATACACAAAGCGAAGAATTTGACTGGGAAAGGGGTTATAGTCAACACCAATCTCAGTACTTGGGCAACGATTACAAGAGCTATTAATGTATATGTATATATATATATATATATACACAAGGCGAAGAATTTGACTGGGAAAGGGGTTATAGTTATAGATCGGTTTTGAACAATTTTATCAAATTGACGGCCATTATGGCTTAAAACTAATAAAAATTGTAGTAATTAATTAATTTTAAATGTATTTGTGGATTTTTAACATGTAACCTGGTGACAGGAAAATCTAGCATTACTTTTTGTTGTGTGATATGCTGCATTCGCTGTACTGCTTTTGTAAATTTAAAATTTGAAATCTAGTCACATGTTTTGTGAACTACATGTGCCTTTTCGGTTTTGTGCCGCAAATTGTTAGGTCTTGAGAATGGAATAAATATATTTCGAAACTTGTCGACCTTAGCATCAAGTGGTTTTATTTCAACAAACCATTAATAGCTCTTGTAATCGTTGCCCAAGTACTGAGATTGGTGTTGACTATAACCCCTTTCCCAGTCAAATTCTTCGCCTTGTGTAGTAACCACCGAGCTGTGAAAAGGACCTTGTTATATATATATATATATATATGGTAGTCCCTCTCACAGCTTGTGTGGTTACATACACAGTAAAATGTTATTTCTTGACTGGGATAGGGGTTGGAATAACTCCAATCTCAGTGCTACGCACAGGTACCAAGCTTTAATGGTTAGATTGAAATAAACCACTTGTATGTATCGCCTGACGTTTCGTATATATTTAATACATTTTCAAAGACTATGGACAAAAATTTACAAATAAGCAACGTTGTTATAAAAGTTATTGAAAGTGAAGGTCTTACCTAACAACTTGTGGAACCAAAACACATGTTTTTTAAGGACTTGTGACAATATTCAAATTTGAACAAATTCATAAAAAAGGGCAGTAGGCCACCAAGGTTACAGAGCTGGGCTGCACATGACATAACTACACTTAGTCATACATCTAGCAGGTTACAAATTAAATGTGCTAGTAACTTTTAATTTGTAACCTGCTAGATGTATGACTAAGTGTAGTTATGTCATGTGCAGCCCAGCTCTGTAACCTTGGTGGCCTACTGCCCCTTTTTATGAATTTGTTCAAATTTGAATATTGTCACAAGTCCTTAAAAAACATGTGTTTTGGTTCCACAAGTTGTTAGGTAAGACCTTCACTTTCAATAACTTTTATAACAACGTTGCTTATTTGTAAATTTTTGTCCATAGCCTTTGAAAATGTATTAAATATATACGAAACGTCAGGCGATACATACAAGTGGTTTTATTTCAATCTAACCATTAAAGCTTGGTACCTGTGCGTAGCACTGAGATTGGAGTTACTCCAACATACATATATATATATATATTGCTATGTTATGCTAGCTGATAAATTTATTTAAATTATCGTATTACTATTTTGCCCTTTATTTTTAACTTTCAATTCAAATCCGTATTTTACAATATTATTAATAAAACTCTCTCAGGTGGTTCGCAATATCTAGTAACCCAATGATTGACTTGTCAAATTCTCTTTGTTTAATTGCCAGTTCATTGACTTTCAAAAAATTGACACCTAACGTCAAATTAATCAAAATTCAGAACGAATATCAAGGTTTTTACAATAAGATCTAATATGCAATTCTTTTACCAATCTCTTATGTAAGTATGAAATTCAATTTATATTTTTATACCTTCTTACTAGTTATATCTTTATAAATGTTTCATTTAACCTTTTAAAACACAAACCTGATTTAACACTTTGCTTGTTAATACTGCCAAAATCCTTCCAAACTGGATCCTCACTCCGACTGCACTCAAACACCTGCTGGGTCCTTATCCAAACTGCATCACCTGCGATGAATGTAAACTCCCAGCATCACCTTATTGCCATCCACTTCAAAACTTCCACATCCTATACTGGATTCCTGTCGTTGTCCCCTACTGCTGTCAACTTCAAGTCTCCTAGCTCCTGTACTGGATTACTGCGGCTCCGATCCCTCTCTGGTAAAAGTCAGCATAAATCTTGTTCCAAATATGAATTTTTTCTCTTTTTTAGATGGTCCTACGTCTTCAATGATACCCACAGGTTTCCCAAAAACAATTCGCTGCACGTACTAACCTCTTGTTTGTGGCTTGTATTCCATTTCCAATGTAGTATCAATAATATCCTCACTCCAAAGCTTGTACCTTTATTTCTTGTTTTTAATATTTTATTTTATGTTTCCACCTCGAAGATTTTGCTTTTAACCCATATAATTTGTACCAACCATAACATTTACAAATTATACAACATTTATTAATGTTTCTTTATTCGAAAATCACACCCATATCAAATTATGTATACATTTTTGAGTTGTTTTTTTAGTAACTAACTAAACAAATTACAAATTATTACTACTAGACACGATTCTTGCTGCCTCCTATATACATTTTTTTTTTATATAATCAAAACAGATATTTTATTTTAATTATCATAACAGATACATTTTAGTAGTAACCTTGGTATTTATTTCTATTCAGAATTTTCTTATTACAGATTAAGTTTGAGTAATCAATCATTATGCTATTATTTGACTAACCAATAATAAGAAAGTTAATTTCATTATACTTTAACATGTATTTAGATCCATTAATTTGCTTATATCTGACTTCCAAATTTATTTGACTAAACTGTTTCTTTAGTATTCATTTTTAAATTATCAAAGAATATAGTATCATAACAATATATATATATATATATAACAAAGTCCTTTTCACAGCTCGGTGGTTACTACACAAGGCGAAGAATTTGACTGGGAAAGGGGTTATAGTCAACACCAATCTCAGTACTTGGGCAACGATTACAAGAGCTATTAATGGTTTGTTGAAATAAAACCACTTGATGCTAAGGTCGACTGTTTCGATATTTATTTATACCATCCTCAAGACCTAAGGAGAGGTTACAGATAAGAAGCGATGTTTGTACAATGTAATTAGTTAAGATCTTACCTAACAACTTGTGGTACAAAACCGAAATAGCACATGTGGTTCACAAAACATGTGACTAGATTTCAAATTTTAAATTTACAAAAGCAGTACAGCGAAAGCAGCATATCACACAACAAAAGTAATGCTAGATTTTCCTGTCACCAGGTTACATGTTAAAAATCCACAAATACATTTAAAATTAATTAATTACTACAATTTTTATTAGTTTTAAGCCATAATGGCCGTCAATTTGATAAAATTGTTCAAACCCGATAAGGAATGCAAGGAAGTTATAAACTTTGCAGATGACAGTTGTGGTTCGCGCAAGCGCCTTACGATCGGCGTCGGTAGTATACCAGGGACGTTCAAAATGGAAAGGTACTGTTCGCTGGCACAAGTAAGGAAATTTATGAAATTTAATTAAAAGGTAAATTATTTATTTATGGGAAAGAAAGATATATTATAAGAAGAGCGAAACAGGTTAGGTTGAAAATTATTGACCCTCGATTCTAACCAGGTTGGGGAAAATCTAAAGAAAAATCGTTATTGGACATTGCTAACAGGAGGTGATATGAAACACTAAGGTTGTCAATGTCTGTTTTTGAATTAAGGGTGTTGTTACTGCCAAAAATGTGGCACATTTCAATAAATAAACGATGGTTACTATTAGATTCTGTTGTAATGATTTTGGTATTATCAAAATCCATCTTATGACCCGTACTGTTGACGTGACTAGCTAAAGCACAGGCCTTAGGTTTTACACGGGAATCACTTTTGTGTTGGGTAATCCTAGCTTTCAACCTCTGTGAAGTTTGCTCAATATAGGTGGACTGGCAACCATTACAATTTATCTGATAGATGACATTTGTGGTTAACATAATTGGAGTTTTATCTTTCAATTTGGAGAAGCAATCTTTTATAATATGGTGGTGTTTATCTGCTATTATTATGTGATTAAATTTGTGGAAAACCCTTTTTATTATGTGGGATAGCCCTTTGATGTAAATTAGACTTTTGTACATAGGGGGTTTGTCGTCCCCGTTTACAGACCTAACAAGAGGAGTGGCCCTGTTCATCGTATTGGAGAATAAAATGGAATTTAATAGTGAGATTGGATAATTATTTAATTTAAGAATGTTAATTAATTTATTAAGATTGGTCTTATGAAAATCTGGGTGTGAGATCGTAAGGATTCTGTGTTTAAGACCTCTTACGACATTAAGTTTGTGTCGAATGTTATGTATAGATTGAAAATTCAAATACCGACCAGAACTGGTGGGTTTGACGTACCAATCAAGTTTGATTTCGTTAGATGCAGTTCTGATGACCAAAGTATCCAAGAAAGGAACCGACCTATCCTTCTCTCGCTCCACTGTGAATTGAATATGTTTATTGAAGCTATTAAAGACACTCAACACATTGTCGACCTCGCCACCCGGTACTGCGCACACTATGTCATCAACGTACTGGTAAAGAAAGGGAAATTGGAAAGCCAATTTAGGGGTACATTCTTTTATTATGGTATTAACAATGATTTCAGCAAGAATTGGTGAAAGGGTTGAACCCATTGGAGAACCAAAAATTTGTTTGTAAAAAATATTATTAAATGAGAAATATGTCGGTTTTGTACCACAAGTTGTTAGGTAAGATCTTAACTAATTACATTGTACAAACATCGCTTCTTATCTGTAACCTCTCCTTAGGTCTTGAGGATGGTATAAATAAATATCGAAACAGTCGACCTTAGAATTAAGTGGTTTTATTTCAACAAACCATTAATAGCTCTTGTAATCGTTGCCAAGTACTGAGATTGGTGTTGACTATAACCCCTTTCCCAGTCAAATTCTTCGCCTTGTGTAGTAACCACCGAGCTGTGAAAAGGACTTTGTTATAGGAATAGGATGCATTTCTACCAAATGATCAACAGGGAGTATGGACATGAAGCAGTCACCCACATGAAAATGTGGCAGAACACCAGCAGGAAGCTGGCAGCCGCACGCAACAGGAGGATTTTCTTAAGAAAATGCCTTCAACACCAAGTGACACCGGTGCATTTACGAGGCTACATCAAAGCGTCAGAAAACCTCTTCAGCAACAATCAGAACAACAGGGCCCTCAGACAAGTGGAGAACAATGAAAAAAAGGTTACTACACAATATAGTAAAAATTGAAATTAACGATATTAATGACACTATTAGAATGTTACATAAAAACTTACATATCTCCATGGAGAAGAGTAAGCAATTATTACCTAGAGAGATTTTCAAGTCTTTTAATATAAAACAAATTAAATCATATCAATTTCAACTTAATAAAATAAAAATTAATAACGTTAATAAATTAAATAACCTGTTGACGCCTATTGTAGCCAGTAGTAATAATATTACACCTGATAAGTGGTTCAAAAACCTCACTAATGTTATTTTCCCTGAAAATATTAAAAGGTTCCTTTCACTTGGACCGAAATTTGGTTTGCCTGTTCGCTTAAATAACAAATCAACCCTTTATAAATATCTTTCCCAAATCGAAGATATTATCAGTACTCTAGACAACAAGGAAAGAAATAATTATCGCTCTTTGGTAGCTTTTCACCTTACAGACTTCCTAAAAAATAAAAATAACACCAATAACCCCTTATCATCATTAGAAAGGGATTGCAATAAATTCTTAAAAGATAACCCAGATGTATTGATTTTACCTTCAGACAAGGGAAACGTTACTGTAGCCATGCAACGGACTGACTACATTAGTAAAATGCAGGTCCTTTTACAAGACACCCAGGTTTACAAACCCCTTAATAAAGACCCCATTTTGTCAATTGAAACAAAACACAATAAATTAATTAAAGAATTACATAATAATAATTACATAGATACTCCGTCTTACAGACGTTTAATTTGTCATAATTCAGTCTCCCCTAAATTGTACGGCCTTCCCAAAATTCATAAACCTGACATACCCTGTCGTCCCATTGTGTCATCAACACAATCTCCGGATAGGAACATTTCTTAATATCTAGCAGAAATACTAGGGAAAGCTTTCCTAGAGTACAATAGCTACCGAATTAAAGATAGTTTCGCTTTCAGCGAAAAGATTAATAATTTTCTTTTACCTCCTAATTTTGAAATCATTTCATTAGATGTGGTCTCACTCTTCACTAATATTCCTTTGGATTTAGTGATACAGGTGGTTGAAAACAATTGGAATCTGATAGATCCATTTACCAGCATACCAAAACCACAATTTATCAATTTACTCAAATTCATTTTTGATTCGACATATTTCTCATTTAATAATATTTTTTACAAACAAATTTTTGGTTCTCCAATGGGTTCAACCCTTTCACCAATTCTTGCTGAAATCATTGTTAATACCATAATAAAAGAATGTACCCCTAAATTGGCTTTCCAATTTCCCTTTCTTTATCAGTACGTTGATGACATAGTGTGCGCAGTACCGGGTGGCGAGGTCGACAATGTGTTGAGTGTCTTTAATAGCTTCAATAAACATATTCAATTCACAGTGGAGCGAGAGAAGGATAGGTCGGTTCCTTTCTTGGATACTTTGGTCATCAGAACTGCATCTAACGAAATCAAACTTGATTGGTACGTCAAACCCACCAGTTCTGGTCGGTATTTGAATTTTCAATCATACATAACATTCGACACAAACTTAATGTCGTAAGAGGTCTTAAACACAGAATCCTTACGATCTCACACCCAGATTTTCATAAGACCAATCTTAATAAATTAATTAACATTCTTAAATTAAATAATTATCCAATCTCACTATTAAATTCCATTTTATTCTCCAATACGATGAACAGGGCCAGTCCTCTTGTTAGGTCTGTCAACGGGGACGACAAACCCCCTATGTACAAAAGTCTAATTTACATCAAAGGGCTATCCCACATAATAAAAAGGGTGTTCCACAAATTTAATCACATAATAATAGCAGATAAACACCACCATATTATAAAAGATTGCTTCTCCAAATTGAAAGATAAAACTCCAATTATGTTAACCCCAAATGTCATCTATCAGATAAATTGTAATGGTTGCCAGTCCACCTATATTGGGCAAACTTCACAGAGGTTGAAAGCTAGGATTACCCAACACAAAAGTGATTCCCGTGTAAAACCTAAGGCCTGTGCTTTAGCTAGTCACGTCAACAGTACGGGTCATGAGATGGATTTTGATAATACCAAAATCATTACAACAGAATCTAATAGTAACCATCGTTTATTTATTGAAATGTGCCACATTTTTGGCAGTAACAACACCCTTAATTCAAAAACAGACATTGACAACCTTAGTGTTTCATATCACCTCCTGTTAGCAATGTCCAATAACGATTTTTCTTTAGATTTTCCCCAACCTGGTTAGAATCGAGGGTCAATAATTTTCAACCTAACCTGTTTCACTCTCCTTATAATATATCTTTCTTTCCCATAAATAAATAATTTACCCTTTAATTAAATTTCATAAATTTCCTTACTTGTGCCAGCGAACAGTACCTTTCCATTTTGAACGTCCCTGGTATACTACCGACGCCGATCGTAAGGCGCATGCGCGAACCACAACTGTCATCTGCAAAGTTTATAACTTCCTTGCATTCCTTATCGGGTTTGAACAATTTTATCAAATTGACGGCCATTATGGCTTAAAACTAATAAAAATTGTAGTAATTAATTAATTTTAAATGTATTTGTGGATTTTTAACATGTAACCTGGTGACAGAAAAATCTAGCATTACTTTTGTTGTGTGATATGCTGCTTTCGCTGTACTGCTTTTGTAAATTTAAAATTTGAAATCTAGTCACATGTTTTGTGAACTACATGTGCCTTTTCAGTTTTGTACCACAAGTTGTTAGGTAAGATCTTAACTAATTACATTGTACAAACATCGCTTCTTATCTGTAACCTCTCCTTAGGTCTTGAGGATGGTATAAATAAATATCGAAACAGTCGACCTTAGCATCAAGTGGTTTTATTTCAACAAACCATTAATAGCTCTTGTAATCGTTGCCCAAGTACTGAGATTGGTGTTGACTATAACCCCTTTCCCAGTCAAATTCTTCGCCTTATATATATATATATATATATATATATAAAATGTTATTTCTTGACTGGGATAAGGGTTTGGAATAACTCCAATCTCAGTGCTACGCACAGGTACCAAGCTTTAAAGGTTAGATCGAAATAAAACCACTTGTATGTATCGCCTGACGTTTCGTATTTATTTTTATACTTTTTCAAAGGCTAACAACTTGTGGAAACCAAAACACATGTTTTTTTAATGACGTGACGATATTCAAATTTGAACAAATTCAAAAAAGGGCAGTAGGCCACCAAGATTACAGAGCTGGGCTGCATGTGATATAACTACACTTAGTCATACATCTAGCCGGTTACCCATTAAAACTTACTAGCACATTTAAAATTAAAAAAAATTTAAATGTGCTAGTAAGTTTTAATGTGTAACCGGCTAGATGTATGACTAAGTGTAGTTATATCACATGTAGCCCAGCTCTGTAATCTTGGTGGCCTACTGCCCTTTTTATGAATTTGTTCAAATTTGAATATCGTCACATGTCATTAAAAAACATGTGTTTTGGTTTCCACAAGTTGTTAACCTTTGAAAAAGTATAAAAATAAATACGAAACATCAGGCGATACATACAAGTGGTTTTATTTCAATCTAACCATTAAAGCTTGGTACCTGTGCGTAGCACTGAGATTGGAGTTATTCCAAACCCCTATCCCAGTCAAGAAATAACATTTTACTGTGTATGTAACCACACAAGCTGTGAGAGGGACTATCTTTATATATATATATATATATATATATACAAGTACGAAAATTCAAATACAAGGGCAGTGTCATGGACAGAGTAATTTGAAAGAGTAAGTTTAGCTGTGAAAGTGTTTTACTTCTGAAAGAATAAATTATATCATTAATAAAATGAACGTACCGGCACAAAAAGCTAAAAATGTTTAAAACTTCATACACGCCAGTCGTAATCTTTGAACCTGCTTGTCATCTAAAATGTTAAAAAAATTAAAGAGTAAAATCCAAATTGTGGAGTTACAAGACGGGATAGAAATGAAAATACAAGAGAGAGGTGGAAAGTATCTGCGCCGAGAGAAATATAGAAAAAAGTTCACTGATGTCGTATGGGCACTTGGTGAAGATGAAAAAGTTAGCACTATATGGGAAATAATACTAGCCTCTCAAAGAAACATGGGATAAGGCAGTGTGCAAAGTGCTGGAAAATAAGGACAAACGTGGAAAGTGTTAAACGAATACCACAAGACAACAAATGCGGTGTTAATTTGTGTACCTACGTCTAGTGTATTGATATAGCAAGCAATTTACAAAATACAAAGTCCTTTGGTAAATTTAGCTTAATTGTTTTATGGTTGCATTAACTAGATACAAGCAGCACCAAAATGACTATAGTAGATTTAAGTAACAATAATTCAATATTCTGAAACTATAGAATATTATCATTAGCAACTTTCGATGTGGTCGACTAAAGCTGCCACATTGACGTAAACACTTGGATAGTTGGGCAGAGCGCACCCATACCATCAGGAAATAACCCCAACTTGCAATCCATCATAAACCAAAGGACTTTCAGAATTATCCTGTAATGTTGGGAAACATAAAGCCACTGTTTTGACAACGTTTGATAAAGGTTACCGTAAGCATTTTTGAGTCCTGATCGCTAATTCTAGAGATTTGAAGTGCTAGCAGTTGATTTTGGGGAAAAATCCAAATCCAGTAAGTGTGGCCAGAGTTCCTTCTGCTCGTGCCCGTTTGGTGCCAGCCCAATAGGCTGGGCTTCCATGCTCCCATGCCCATGGATATTGAAGACGTAAGAGTGATGACGAATACGTCATTATTAATGGTTCAAGAATTGTATTCAGGGTGCTGACAGATTCTGTTGACTTTCACTACCTGGCCTCCATTACCCACAACAGAGCTGTTTGCTCGGATGCTCAAACTTGATGCTGGTATTTTGTAAGTAAAGTAATGTTGTTACGGTACTTTTGGAGCGTCCCCCGTAGTATTGAACTTTTGCTAGCTGAATTTTTGAACCTAAGTATTTATGGTTGGCTTTTGTCAATTTTTGCATGCTTTAAATTAGGTCTGATTAGCTATATCTTATTTTTAAATATCCTCCTATAATTATGAAGCACTTTCGTAAGCATCTCCCCGAATAACTACCTCTAGATTGCTAATTAAATTTATTTTCGCTTTATTTCTACATTTATTACAGATTAGTAGTTAGGCAACCCTATATAGTTATATTGCTGTTATCTGCGATGGCACTGGTGCATTCCATTAGTTTTTCTGGAGGTCATGCAGTTTTTGGAACATTGATAAGAGCAGACTTGGTGCTGCATTGCTGGAAATTTGTCTTCCTGTTCGACATTTAGCTGTGTTCTAGTAAAGTTGTACCTATTTGGGCTCGTTTGCTTCGTAAGCTTTGGTAGCTTTCTCGATTTGAATAGGATTTTGTCGCATCGAAACCCCATGGACGTGCTGGTAATTTTTGGTGTTTTATATTACCCCGTTCGTATCGCCTGTTGGGCGAATATAATGGTACCGTATTCGCTGAGCACATGTCGAAATCCTTCAGGCTGCCTAAGATCGTAAGGTTTGTGGTCGTTAACTGCTGCTTCTAGCACCTTCGTATAGCTGTGATTTTGTATTTCAGCCTGCTTGTGACCTGGCCATTGCTTGTAATCTGGCCATTGCTTGTGACTTGGCCATTGCTTGTGACCTGGCTATTGCTTGTGACCTGGCCATTGCTTGTGACCTGGTTATTGCTTGTGACTTGGTTACTGCTTGTGACCTGGCCATTGTTTATTGCTTGTTTGCTGCTGTTGTGTCGTTGTGATTTGGCTTTTCCCTCGTAACCTGTGGACGAGCACATGTTATCTGGATCGTCCCCAATGAGCTGTCGTAATACAAACCCGCTGCGGAAGCTTCTGCTAGTCGCAGTCTCTCCCCCCCGCGGAACTCGTAATTTGGGCGAGAACTTCTCCAGCTCCGTTTGGACCTCGCACTGGGCCCCTGCCCGAGAGATTAGCCCCAGCTGCTTGTTGTAGCCTACGGAAGTCATCTCCTCCTGCTGGCCGCTCCACGCGCCAGAAACTCAAGCTGGCCATATGCTAGTGCTCCTACGAGGTTACCAAGGTTAAAAGTTGTATCGTTAGCTGTATTTTGTATGTTCGTATTGGAAATTGTGATTTTTGCGGTTGCCCATTTTATAGACGCATTTAGTAATGTTGAATAGCTGCGTTCGCTACGCTTTGAATGTAAATGATAGTACTCACCTGCTCAACTAATAATTCACTTTCATGGCCCGTTTGATTTCGTTTATTGTTTTGCTTATTTGTTGCGCGATATCTGTCAAGTCGCTTCGTGGCTCGTTCGAACTACGTGTGTGTGGCTCCGTTCCAGCCCACGGGATTATTACGAATTTGAATTCATTTTGTTGTTCGACGTTTTTGCTTCTTTAATTCGGGGCGTGAAGCGTTAGCAAGCATGCTGTTTATTTTTCAACAACTATTATATTATATATGTCTTTCCTCTAGGGCGTACGGAACTGCGTGAGATCTCACTCTATCTAGTATATCCCGCCAATTAGAAAAGTTGAACCGTAATTATTCGGGTAAAAGCTAGCGTCGTGTGTCTTTAGCTAGCAACCGCTTATCGCTTGCGACGTCCTCACCCTTTTTTGGGATCTCTGCTTCACAGAGGGTTGCACTTTGAGTCAGATTTGATTGCTTTATTGGTTACGTGTGTAGATCTGCTTCACAGATCACGTTATTTAAGCTTGATGATTGTGTTTGCAAAATTTATACTTTGATTATTTGTCTACGCGCTCAGGAAGTGAGTATTTGGTTATTCGTTATGCGGCAATTGTAATCTGTGATATAATTTTAGGGTACTTGTGTGTGCAATTTATATTGGTATATGTACGCAGCATTAATTTTAATGTGTGATATTAATTATTGTTTTATTGTATTGGTCTTGGCATGTGATATTTGGGCATATTGTTGCAAGCACTATAGAACCTCCTGTGTTAATAAAACTTGTTATCAGCTTGATTTTGGTGGTGTCATTTTTAGTGCTTTTGTAAGCTGGGTGTATCCCAACCTTGGGGAGGTTCGACCCAAGGATTTATTCTTCGTCGAGAACCTGGCGCCCTTTTTAGAGTTTAGAAGTTTGGAACCCCGACCTCACGGCGAGTTAGCCGCCTTAGGCCGATATTTACCAGCTGACAAAATACCTAGTACAACTTTCGTCAACAGGTAAGGCCCACCCTTGCTCCTTTTATGGTTACAATGTTCATACAAACTCTTATAGATGTGTTCATGTCTCACATAACAATTATCACGGGAAAATAATAAAAAGTCTGGACATGAAACAAAGAGCTACCAATGCTACTAAAAAATATCTTTAATCTAGAAAGGGCAGCTAAGCAAATGTGATTAGCAGTAAATGAGGTTAAAACAAGGAAAGTATACTTAGAAGCAGGGAAAAGTTCAATAATCGAGTGCAACTTTGAAATGTTAAAAATCATGAATACCCTACCACAAATTTAAACACATCTAACAACATTGAAGGAGAAATAAATGAAAGAGTTATAGTTTGTATTAAATGTTACTTATCGATACAAGAGCATGCTGTTTGAGGAAACGGTAGACAAAAACAAATTACCCCTTATTTATCTAGAATTTAAATCAGTGTACATTGCCATCTTTTCAGCGACACCATGTATACTGATAATATCCGACTTATTTCTAATTATAGTATGTAGGTAAACTCTAGTTACTAAAAAAAAAAGTATAAATATGCACGAAGTACAGGCTCTGTAGAAGCTTGTTATGTGATTTTAAACTTTTAAAAACACCTACAACGTCGCATTTAAGGGGGTACATTAGACGCGAGTTCTGTAAATTCTCTTACTGTGCTTCAGTCGAGCATGCCGTTTATCAGTTTTCTCGCTCAAGTAATTGAGGCGGACGGTTTCCGACGTTGGTAGGAACCACAAGTGCCGACGTGCCCTCTCTCCGTTTCACGTAAAAGTTAATTTAGCCTCCGAGAGAATATATATTGTAAATAGGGCCTTGTCCCGAGATTAATCTAAAACCGAATAAATCGTTGAGTCACAAACAGCTGGGAAATGTATTCTGCCGCTTTATATGTCTTTTAACAAGCCCGAGTCTGCTGCAAATGGAATATTAACTAATCTTGGACAAAACACCGTTCTAATCTGTGTGAGGCGTTGATGGAAGACATCTTTCTGGTGCCTTTGTTGCCTCTCTGGATAAGCTGCCATCTGGGCTACTCCTGGAAAATTGGTGCTGTCCTGCGCATAAGCGCTGCAGGTTGTTTTCCTTTAGGTTAGATATGTTCTTTGTATTTTTTGCATTTGACACTAGTGCCTAATTATACAGTGCTCCGTCGGTTCCCGCGGAGACTAATTTCCTGCGATCTTGTTTTTGTGGTTTGGGGAAATTACCAGCTGAATGCTATCAGACATGAGATCAAGTGGAGTCCTTGACTCTAATTAACATTCTCGACATGCCCTCTGAGCACATAAATACGAATTTTATTTTTAACTCAAACCGCTCATTGTCTCGACTGTTAGCTGGCGCAATTGATATTACTTATTTTTTGTTATAAATGCAACTTCGCCGGCAATAAGGTGGCCTTGTTTTGTTGTTTAATTATCGTCAACCTGTAATAAGCTACCTGAGAAAAGCGGAAATATTTATCACAATGTATAAACCATAGCGCTTTAAAGGCAAATCGAGCCTGAAGCTTGAAGTAACGACGACGCGACGTTTAGAAAGCTCCAGTTCCCTGAAAGTACATCTGTACACATTTCTTGCAGTGTCAGCAGAAACATACCAGAACATCATGTGTTGGTTAGATTCTCAGTACTAGAGGAAATTAGACTATACCATTTTGTGCAAGTACTCATCATATCTTAGAGCATTATCAGCTGGGTCTCCTTAAAAAAAAACAAGCTCTATTAGGATTTAAGGAAAACATCTGGCGATAAGGACATGAAATGACATTATTAATAGCCTAAAAAACGCTACATACACAAATACGCCAAGGAGGCTTAAATCTTGACACCTGCAGAGCGACCTGGAGCTCTACCAGTCGCGCCGCTCTCCGGTTTTGATGCACCGATCCGAACCATATAATTAGTTCTTATTTTAAGAGTTCTTAATTTGTACATAGAAATACTAATAGATGTATGTTTGTTTATGCAGTTCTTATGCTGCCTTCGCTCGAATAATTAATGGAAGGCTTGGCTTCTGATCCTACCCATGAGAGGCATGTAACTGAGGAATGTAATAATTTGGCTAAATTATAACCTGACCAGAGCGAAAGTTTACAAAATCAAAAATATTACAAATTCAAAAGTTTAAAACACAAACCCTAATAATTCGTGAAGTTTTTTTGAATTCGTCCCAATTTATAATCAGTCAGAAATCTTTTTTCATTTTGTTGCGATGCCATGAGCTAGGACTAGATATCTCTAAATGTGTTGGAGCAGGGTATGATGGAGCAGCCAATATGTCTGGCCAGATAAACGGTTTTCAATCTAGGAGCAGACATCAGTATTCGAATGTTAAATATTTTTATTGTGCATTGTCAAACACCATTTCAATTTCTTCAGTCGGATACTGTCTCGGCGTTGTCAGTATAATAGCAATTCTTTTAGAAACCATTTTATTGTATGATTCAGAAGGTAAAGACAAAACTGTTTCGCCTTCGTGACACCCAGAGTTATTTAGAGTTATCATCTCTATTGGCAGCCGTGAAAGTGAGTGATTTCCTTGGCAGCCTACTTGTTGGTGACAAACTCTTGAGCCTTACTTTGCCATTATCTGCGATTTTTTAAAAAAGCTTTTTGATTTATTGTCAGCTCCAAGCCATGCTAAAGAGGTTTTGAGTACCCCTATTATGCAAAGAAATATTTAAATCAGCTTCGGGGCTTGGAAAGGAGGTGTTTAAAATTAAACTGTTGGCTTCCAGATTTACATCAAGGCAGACGACTCGTGCCAACTCAGGCTACTTCTGTTGAATAGTACTACATAACTACCAAACCTTCACGTGTTTATTCCAGGCTTTGCTTCTATTAATGAAGCAAGCAAGTCTATCCAAATATCGTCTGCAGTTTGACCATGAACTTTCACTATTGAGACTGATGTCCTACATGTGTTGAATTATTTCAATGCAACCTGCAATCATATAATAAAGTATCTCTTTTTTTTTCTCTTTCAAATATTATTTTCCTCATAGTGAAATGCGATTGTAGGCATTGCATTCCCTTGTTGAGGAGCTGTGTGTATCCAGCTATCTGCATTTTCGTGCAGCCTTGGTACCGTTTCCAGTGCAGCGAGATGTTATCTGAGACCTGCTGCGTTTGCCTCTCTGAGATTCCTGGGATGCAGAAGTTTATAAAAGGTTTAATGAAATTATTTATGTGCATTTAAAATTTAGTAACTTGTATTAAATCATTTTTTATTTGCGAATTTTAGCTTTACTACGATTTGAGTATATTTGAACAACCTTTTGAGGTTTATCACTTTGATCGTTATATGCTTTATCGAATTGTTAAGATAGTAAAGGATTTTCTGTTTTTGGTTAAAATGACGACGATGGCGTTGAGCGAAGGCTTTTGTTTTTTGACAAAGCGCCAAGGTTACATAATTATGAATATGCTTCGTTATCTCAAGGCTTTTAAGTAATTGTGGTGTCCGTTGGTTATGTAACAGGATCTAGTTTTTTCCAGAATGCTTGAGGACTCTCTTGTGTTTCTTCTATTGAAAATGCAGCACTTGACATTTGCTTTTATTTTTATTTGAGCTTAGTTGTTGCTTGATTAAAACTTTGGCGTTTGATTTACTTCTGGTACTCCTCGTTTTTTCTGAGCTCAGGCTCTTTTAAGCTGAGGCCGTACACATGAAGTGACGTGGACTAGTTTTTTTGTTGTCGTGATTGACGCTGGCACTCTTTTGTATTTTTCCTCATTTTATTTCATTTAAGAAGTTTAAGAATCGTTGACTGATCATTACCAATGACAATCATTTCCGAGAGTTTGAGCTAGTCATGGTTATGTACGCCTTTTGCTAAAGAGCGGTGTACCCTTTTGCACAATAAAAAAAAACACTTGCCCACGTAATATAATGAGTGGCGCTAACTTAGTGAACTTGCCACTATCACAATTCACTGGAAAGTCATCCAGATAGGCTGGTCAGTATCATGCAGGAAATAAATCAAGGAAATTGCATTTATACAATTTAAATACCATTAATAATGTTAAGATTATATATAGCAGCTGAACTTTGAATCCATACATTATTTATATGAAAAATTCACATATTAGTAGTTTTTCATTCTTATAATAACTTCTCATATACCGACGGGGCCATAATTACATTTATATAACAGTAATTAGATATAATGGACAAAAAACAGTATACACTGCTTGAATAAAAAAGAGATAAATATAGAAGCAAATATTTGAGTAGACTTGGCGGTCATTTTAGTTATGACGTATGATTAATCAAATATTCCTACTAAAATAACTTTCGGTCATGCTATCTCATTGTTGTTATATGTAGTTATGGCCTCATTGGTGCTTTATAAAACATTCAAAGCCTCCTCCCCATCCACCGTTGGAGGTGGCCGCCGCTGAACAAATTCGAGTGATAAACCTCTACAAATAGAGAAAGAACTACAACTTCAAAATGTAAATCGTTTGCGATGAAACTACTAAAAGCGATATGCTAAAATGTTGAATTGAATTGAAGGCATTGCCTGAATAAATTAGGCAAGAAATAAATAAACAAGATCCACTCAGGATATAAATGCTCGGAAGAAGAACTGAGATCAAAAGCAAGGGATAAACTGATAAGGCAAGGTTTTACTAAAATATACTATAGATCAAAATCTGCATTGAGACTATCTAAAATACAATCAAATTACAAATACAGCAAGCAATTCATAAACGGACTTTGCCCAAAATTAGCTGATACCTATTACTCCTGTCAGATAAGATGCAATCAGTATTATTATGACTAAATAAATTACGAAATCTGCCACTAGTACTGGACATACGTAAAGCATACTATGAAGAATTATTTTTTAAAAATGATCGAATGCTCATCTCGCCGGATTTGATAAACTACTAAATAAAATACAGTCAGCTTGATTATAAAGCAACTTAAGGGTAACCTAAATATTGCATAATAAAGCGGTTTTTTTATAATAATGTAACAAAACTTCAAATAGCAACAGATTGTCGATGGTACAACATAGGATCAGATACTTTCTACTTAAAAAAGTTGTTCTAAATAGCAGCATAGCTATCAAAAGCGATGGTTTATAACATACAAAATTTCAGACTTCTCATGAGCAGACAATGGAAGACAATACTCTTAGCAAGAACTTTAGAAGTTCGAAAAAATAACATACTATGTATGAAAAACACTGATGCACGATAGTTTTCGATACAAGCTTGATTGGCTTCCTGGTCTGTGACCCAAAGCCAAGTAACGATAGGTGACTACATCGGTTTAATGCATAACAATTCTACTGCCTATTAATTATTCTCTATTGCAGAAATATGTGGAAAATAGCTTCCTCTACATTATTCTGATGATTTGTACTCACTCATCAGTGCAATGAGCAGCAGTTGGAAGTTTAGTTTCAGAAATTATCAAATCCCCACAAATATAGATAATATTCCAAGGAAGCTTGGTAAGGATAATCTTCAATCTGTGTCTGGTTATCTTCTGGATTTTTTTTTGCTGAATTCTCTAGGACGAATTTTGGGGCTAGCACCTATTGAAGCAATTTAAAATATGAAATTTGTCTTGATTTCATGACTCAAATATGATGGAAGTAATGTAAATACTTACAGGTAGCAGTGGCGATTAGTGCATCTGTAAATGAAAGACGGAGGATCTTGATGTTTCTACAGTTTCTGTGTCAAAATAGTTTTGGGGGCATTAACTTATATTTGTCATAAGTTTGGAACAGACAATTTACTCAGAAACGCTTACTTCAGAATGAACGGCAAACACTGTAAAGCAGAGAGCGACACACTTTTACAAGGAATAAGCTTGTGAAGAAGACAAAAACATAATTTGGTTTATCTTTCCAACTTCACCAAGATAAGAACGGACTACTCTTTGTTTGAGCCATACCAAAGTTTTTTAATTAATTTAAAACTATCATGACTACATGGGCAAATTCGAGGGCCGACAAGCTACAATGGACACGGCATGGGTTCTATTACAAAAGCTGTGGAAAAGCTTAAACTTAATCAGTTAAAGCCACACATCGGGTGTCATACTTCATTGTAGTGTGAAAAAAAAACTAGTTTAAGCAGTAAAAAACCTCACGTTAGGCTGACAAACTAATATGTTGTGGAAACTGAAAGTTTAAAATTTATTTGAAAATGGTTATTATTTGTGTAAACTCAGTTACACATTATCCCTCAACAAATAACTATATTGTTCTGGCTCCACGTTGCGGCGCCTATTATGTTATATTTGACTATGTTATAATGGTATTTATGTATGTAAATGGTTTTATGTTATAACATATTTTATTATGCTTTAGCAATAGCTTCACTTTTTCCTATTGTAAAAGATGCGGCCAAAATTAATTGGAACTTAGCACCTTTTATGTAAAATCAGTTTAGTTGTTTGACAGGAGATAGAGTTTATTTAGTTGTTATAAGAGATAGGGAGAGAAGGCCAGGCCATGCCAACTCTTTACGAACATTTGAAGCCTGTGTTCGTCTTCATCAATGATTACACAATCATGGTTAAAAGTATATTGAATTCTAAAACATATCACAGAGCCATATATACAGTAAATGTATGCCGTGTTTACGACCTATTATTAAAATTACAATCATATATGTTTTAACTAACGTAATTCTAAACGCTTGAGTTGTTGTCTTGACTTAGTAGCCTCGCAAACTTGCACCGGTTGTGCTTTTGACAAAACTGCAGTGTCTGTTTGTAAATACGGAACTGTCACTCGATTGCATGTGTCGCTTACATTTAATTGTTATCACGGCACAGAAACTTGACACATATCTTATCTGGCGCAAGTTATGCAGTTTTTGTGGACTAATTGCGTGAACTTTTGTGTTTACTTGATTACAGTTATTTTCACACTATTTACTTAAAACCCATGATCAAACGTAGTTTGAACACCTATTTTGTTTATACTTAATCAAATCTCATTTAATTAAATGAATTTTTGTATTCGGTAAGCCAGTTTGGTTCAATTATTAATTATAAATATTTAAAATAGTACTAGCTCCAGCAAAACACAGGTACTCTTAATACCAAAGGATGGGATCTTATTTTTCACTGACTTTAGTTATTTCAGCAATTTGATTTTTGTTTCAATTAATGCTTACTTAAAAAATCCAGTAACCAATCTATATCTGCCAATTTCACCAAAAATTATGAATGTGAAGATCAATTACAAATACATATCTGTTACTTTGTCATTCATTAAATACCATAAAAAACGGTAATTCCTTTTTTATTATTTAACTTCACTATTGTTTTCTTTCAGTTCTTTATATAAATACCTGCAACTGTCACATGTACAATGAACACAATCCACTTCCTACCCGTCCCCGGCAAATTCTTCGAATGCAATTGCTCGAAATCAATTGCTCGAAATCAATTGTTCGAAAATCAAATTGCTCGAATGTAACTTTTCTCGAAATACAAGTCCTCGAACCGCAATTTCTCAAATATGTTTTGCTCGAATTTATTTGGTCTTAACATCTAGAAATTTATTTCGGCATTAAAGAGGGAGCAGAGTTTGAACGAATTACGGATAGAACAATATATCAGCGGTCAACAACACACCATAAGTCGAAGAATATATCATGATAGTGCATTATAATTATCGACATGACAGAAATATTTATGATTATGTCCGTGGAATAGTACATAACCTATCATATTAAAAACATATAATATTTGGTTTTTCTAATTTTTAACTTAATCTCACACGTATACCTATTTTTTATTAATAAAGGTTATAATTTGTAATTTGTGTTTTTTTTTATATTTGATATTAACTGATTCGAGTTAAGGCTATTTCACAACTTTATTTTTTCGAGCAACAGATAATCGAGAAATTGCTGTCACATTCGAGCAATTGACTTTCGAGCAACTGACTTCGAGCAATTCGTTTTCGAGCAATTGCATTCGAGCAATTTACCTAGAACCCTTCCTACCAGATCCCACAGCTTTCCGGCCGCCTACAGCAGTTTCAACCTTGTACACCGAACCCAGAATATGCAATCAAATACTATTAAACTGCAGAATCCTTTCAGTCAAAAGTCAAGACAGGACTTCCGTTACTTCCATCTGTATACTTGGTCGGATCCAACAACAGCAACTGCAACAGCTCTCCTCAACATCTAATTCGCAAGATGTTAACTCTTTTAGGAACTCGATGTGGACTCCTCCCAGAATATACACCACCAGTCATTCATAAGACATAATGTAACCAATTCACAATATATGATGTACAATATCCCATTCCAATAATCATCCTTGTAGTCAATATGTGTATAGGTTATTCTATTTCTACCAGATTCATTCTTCGTAGATTCTTCATTTCTTCTTATTCTTTAAATTTCTTCTTTTTTCTTTCTCGTAGATTTTATGTTATATAAACCTTTCCATATTCAAAAATAGATATCTAAATCTTGCTTAAAAGGGTTTATTATTCCAAAATTTCCAATTTACAAATTAAGTTACATGTTTTGAAAATAAATTTTATACTTAACTGAATATAATATTTTTCCATAGTAATAATCTGTATGCTTATTTTTACATTTTAACACTCGATATAATTTTATTCTCCTTAGTTTAATACTCGGTGTTTTAAATGACTTTTGACAAATAATAAGTATTTGGTATTAACCCTCTTTCATTTTAATTCAAATAATCTTTACATCATATCATAGTCTCTTCCTGTTTTTTTTATAATTACATGTGATAATAAATCTGATTGTATTTTAAAATATATAAATTCATTTTTGTTATTGTATGGAAATATTTTTAATCATTTTAATAATATGTACAATGTTAAACCCTCATACCAAAACCATTACAATATAGTAAATCATTGTAAAAACTCAGTTAAGATAACGGTAGTCCAACAATATTAATATCTCAGGGTTAACTCGATAAATAAAATAAATCTCTTCCAAGATTTATTTATGTACAATCATCCTAAGGTTGTTTGAACTACTTCTTTAATAAGTTAATTTACGCCGATATATAATAATGTAAGTCTATGTAAAAACAATTTTGCGAGGCAAAAGTTGAAAGCGCAAATACATTTTCTGTCAGTTGAGAACAAAAGCAACTGTTTACGTCTCTGGCTTTTGGCGCAATTCATATCATTTGCTTGCAAAATTATTGTGTATTAATTAAAAACCTTCACCGTATGCTTTATTTTTAATATTGAAATCAGTTAGTTCTTCCTATTTATACGCTCCCAAGATGGGCCAAACTACGCTTCCGTAACCAGCAAATAAAAATACTTCTATGTCATTGTGCAATCCCTGATATTCCAGCTTGTACTGGCCAGCAGGCATCAATGGAGGAAATTTAGTTTCGTCATTCATAAAATTACAGACATGGTAAATTCCCTGTAAAAAAATACTAAACAGGTCTATTCACGAAAAAGGCAAACTTCAACTTTCTATATTTTTTAATTTAAAAAAAGCACATTTTTTGTAAATGTCTACGTTACACTTACCTTTTTAATAGGACAGCCCGTAAAATTTCCACATTTCAGATATTTATCCGCTCCCAGCAGGTTATTATTCAGAACATCACAAGCATTTAACTGCACACGTAGTGGAAAATATCTGTATTCGTTACTCAAGAACTTATATACTTGTACTATCAACTGAAATTATGAAAAAGTAGGGTTAGTATCTACATCAAATTATATTGGAAAGCTAAGCTCGTTATTTGCTTCAAACATAAGTGTTCTTACTAGGAACTGAAAAATTGAAAAATGTAAGTAGCACGACTTAACATATAGCGATGACCGTATAAGCTATTCTTTTAATATACTAATGTTACCCTTGGAAAAATTGACGAGTGCTGAGTCGCGGTAATTTGTTAAAAAAACATTTCAATTTTTGTTCACTTTGAAATGAACACTCACCCCCATGAATAAAGGTTTCAATCACACCGCGCGCCTATTGAATAAAGCCATAAGTTAAAAAATAGCAATACTCGCGCTTCGTGCATTTGTACAGTTTGATAATGAATTGCACATGTGTGTATACTAGAGTAAAGTGCAGCGCTACAGCCACAATTTACATCTAGAGAACAGAGAGTAGGGTGTACCCCAACGACGATCCTGTTGCAACCACGGGGATGCCTAACATCCTATGAGGACATTATCCGTTTTTACGACTTTAGTTCTAAGTTGTTGCATTTTCTCGTTTCTAAATTTAAAATTCTTCACAAGCATTTTTCGGAAGCAGTTTAACGCACGTGTCTTTTTTATTGATTCGTTTGAGAAACAAAATTACGTGGCTAAACAGAGTCAGTTGTGTCAGCAAGAAAGAGAGGGATCGAACGTTTTTACCCCGTTTCCTCTGGCCGAGGCCAGACGTTGATAACATGTGGGTACCGTATGATAGTTTTGGGCGCGAAAATGAGCATCCCCTTCGCTTACTGGGGTCGCGTGGCTTGGAACTTGGTGGATTCCAACGCGAGCTTCGAACAAAGCAACAAGTGGTTTTTCGTGAGGTGTTTCGCCTCAGCGTGAGGCCTTTGGGCCTTCGCCGAGTTGCGCATTCTCAAGGTGTCTTTTTTCGTGTTTGCGATCAGGCCGCGTTATGGTCGCGAGTAAATGAACTAAGTAAATGAACTGCATGTGCGTCTTGACGGTCGGTCTTGGGATTCGATAAGTGTCGTCTGTCGATGCCGTTGTTAGTCAAGAGATTCTAGTACCTCGTTTGGTTGATTAATTATTTGGGAATCTCTGTTGAGACTAATTTGGCGTAATACAGTTCCATTTATCATCTAGAATTCTTGCCATGTTGTTACGGACTTTGTGTGGGGATGTTAACGTCGCCCAGATCCTTTCGTCGACGGCACTCATGGACCGCTCCGTAGTTTCTTCAAGTGTCGTCGGCACAGTTGCTTGGAAATGACCACCTACAGCTTCGCTGGACATCGATTTGCAGCAACCTGGACTACTTAAGGTACCGCCTTTTTGTACTAGTTTTAGAGTGCCTAGATTACAGTGAAATTAGTGATTTTTTGAAATGTCGGTCTTTTGCTGTCCATTTAGAATTTACCGTTGAACTGTTATAGCTGTCAGTACGCTGAATAAATTGAACATTTACCGTCAGTTTTAATATTTAGGTATACTTGGCCTAACGTTGTGGCGATTAAAGTATTTACCGCATTTGAGTAGTAGTGAAGGTTCAATTATGCTAGTATATTAAATTAATAAATAAGATAATAACAATTTAAATGTTTTCAAGTAAACATACCAAAATCTTTGCTTGACGATCTATGTACATTCCGTTGAATAAAGAATCTTGCAAAGGAGCACATAACAAAACAAAATACAAACGCGTGCTATGCAAACAAATACGTAAAATAAAGCGCTTCAGATATTTAGCGGCGTGTACGTGGTTAACTCATATTAGATTCAAGATTAAACGTACAGAATCTGCCTGTTATACATACATTGTCTGATATTTAAATCTGTACGAAATATACAGCTAATAGAGCTATTCTCAGTTATTTAGTGATTCATTTTCGATTACCAAACGGAACATAAGTTGCTTTGTCTTGCAGTGAATGTGGAAGGAATTTTCGCAGACCAAGGTGACGCTAGAGACGAGCTTTACCGGTAATGACTATGTATTAACCAATAGGACCCCGCGTTTACAGGGTGCGCTACTGTTACCTCAAAAACGAACCGCAACAAAAGATTCATGCAATCAGAAGCAGTGGTTTTGTGAGGAGGTGTAGAAATTTGAAGCTTTGAAACGTTAAAATACCAATCCTCGGTAAATGCCCACTTTGTATCATGTTTGACAAGTGCAACGACCTATGGTTGTAGAAAAATATTAAAGAATAATAGCAACAAGATTTTAAAAACGGTAGATTATGTACATGAACAGCATTCGCAGTAAAATAAATAGCAGAAACATAGTGGGTATTTAATAAATCTGTCCACCTGTGCTTCATTGACCTTCAAAAGGTTTTTAATATTTAGAATATAACTAGAAGACAGCTATTTTAGGAAAGACAAATTTCTATATTTTTCATAGGAATGAAGATATTTACACAAATAACACGGTTAGGCTACATGTGTGGGGAATTGACATGTTTAACGTGATAATGGAAAACGTAAAATACCTGGAATTGTACAAAACGTGACCGAAAAATGAGAATATGCTACGCGGTTGAGGCAGTGCTAAGCGCACAAAATGAAAATGATCTCTAAATACTATTATTTACGTTAAGGGCAACCTGCAAAAACTATGAGCGTAGTTACGAAAAAAAAACAGTGGTTATATCCAAATATTACATAATTTGCAAAACTAGTAATAGACAACCAGACAAAAACTTAAATTTAATAATCAATGCACAAGATGGAAAAATATGGGATGAACTATGCAAAACGGCATATTAGTATTAAAAATATGCCAATAACAAATAAATCTTACGCTGAAATGAAGAAAGGCGACGAATAATATAGGTAAGTAAATATGTGAGATATGAAGGTATATATGAAGGTACTTACAGACAGGTTATTGTTGATATCAACTTTTATGTTAGTGGTCATGTTGAATGCGGCGTTGGTCCTGTTGCACTTGAAAGTGCGAATTGTCAACTGTTTCAAATACGATTGATTGTATCGAATCACTTCACACCTTCCTTGCTTAACATGATATCCGTTTTGCTGAAACTTATATTTATGGTTTAGACGAATAGTATAGCTATTGTTTAATTGAAGAGAACTCAGTATTTATTATCACCGTTGCTGTGATTTAAAATTCCTAAGTTTCAAATTCTTTGACGTGAAATATTTTTTAAGATACATTTTTCATCAATTAATAATTTTCGTGTTGGCGGCTTAGTGGATAAATATGTTTCACGAAAAAGAGGTTGCAAGTTACGCCTTGCAGTAGGTACTTCATAATAAAAAAACTTTTTAAAAAGTAAAATTCTTTGATTTGGGAAATAAAACATAAAGAGAAATGTGAGAGATCAAAGTTGGCCGAGGATTTTGAAATTTGGTATGGTGGCCTAGATGTTGATTCTAAACAACTTTAATTTATAACTTTTGGTTGTATTTTCCACCTAAAGGGTACTAGGTTTTTTGAAAATTTCCAAGAAATACCTGATTTTTCAAAACTGAAATGAGGTTAGAAATTCGCCTTTAACCAAGCAGGGCTGAACCTCAAAAAATAAATATTTAAATCGAGAATTTTTTACCTTTTACAAGAGTCGTTTCACCTATCCGGGAACACACTGTATATAAACATATTTCTATTTATTTGGCGGAATTTTGTTAATTTGTATCTTTGAGTTTGATTGATCGAACGATCACTTTTTTTAAAAATAACGTGAGTGTTTAAACGAAAGGAAAGAGTAGTTTGCATTAGAAACTTGTAAGTTTTGTCAAAGAATCTGACTTAAAAGAGTTTATTTTGGCTAAAAGTACATATCGAGTAACTCCATTAAGTGTTTTCAAGCCGAGAGCTTTCCGTCAGCAACTATAGATGCTGTGGATTTCATACAACTCGCTTGTCTGTATGCAGTGGCGCTGACATTAACAATTAAATGTGAACAGGCCCTCAGTAGAGCCGTATTATTGAGATCAGCTGAACCCAACTCTAGCGCTGAGCTAATCGTAAGCCGGAGACTTATTATCGTTGACCTCCCAAAGCCCTACGGCTGTTTCAAACCTGGTTTTATACCATAACAACACGTCAGGTTTAGAGGAGAAGAATTAACTCAAAAAGAAATGAGATATATTACATATAATTAATTATATGCTGTTGTAGTGTGTTTGAAAGGTCTTTCTTCTCACTTTTCTCTAGTATCGAGTCTTTAAAGCTTTTGATATCAACACCCAATAATAATCAGCAAAAATGTCGTTGTTCCATCTACATTATTCATTTTCTTATATGGGTATTTCGCCACTCTGCAAATTAAAATATTAAATAACGAAAATATTAACAACGAACGTTTCGAGGGACAATCTGCCCTCGTTATCAACGAATAACAATTAAAACTAACAAGAACTTATCTTTTTTTCACTGGAAGAAAAAACGACCAACCTCCAATGAATTTTCTGACATTGACGTTTGTTGATATCTGTACCTACTTGATCTCATCTTTAAGAATCGATAGCCAACTATTGTCTAAAAATATTGAGAAAGACGACACGCATTTTTCTTCGTTAAGTAAAATGTATGCCGTTTCCTTAATTTTTCGCCTAGTTGACATCGATTCTTTAGACAAGATCTTTGTGTTGTCCTATTGTATTTTATGGTTTTCATCCCAAGCATGTTCTGCCAGCTTAGACTTATTGAATTGATACGTTTTCAACATATTTTTATGTTCTTTAACTCTTACTGCTAAAGGCCTGGATGTTTCACCGATATAATATTTCCCGCATTCACAGGGAATACTATATATACAATTCCTTGAATGCTGTTCTTCGTTGAACGGTTTAGTTTTTGTAAGAACTGACCGTAAAGTATTCATCGTTTTGAATACCGTCCTAACATTGAATCTATTTCCAATTCGTCTAATTTTGTCAGATATGCCTGGAATATATGGTATAGTAAGAGTATTATATTTTTGAGTGTCATTCCTTTGTATGTGTGTGGCATTGCTTCGTGTATTGAAAATGTTCCGAACAAGAGTCTCTGGATAGCTATTATCTTGTAAAACATTAATAATAAATTCTTTCTCTTTTTTGAAAATTGTATCATTAGAGCAAACAACTTTGGCTCTGTCGTAAAGACTTTTTACAACGCCTGTCTTTATGTTTTTGTGATGATTAGAATTAAAATGTAAGTACCTATTAGTATTGGTTTTCTTACGGTATACTGATGTCGATGATGTTTTTGCAATTTGGCCTCATGATATAGATGAGGTGGACAAATTTCTTGAACATATTAACAGTAAAGAAACCTCCATCAAATTCACATTAGAAACAGAGCAAAACAATCAGTTACCCTTTCTTGATACACTAATCACACGCACAATAAATACTTTTGAAACATCAGTATACCGTAAGAAAACCAATACTAATAGGTACTTACATTTTAATTCTAACCATCACAAAAACATAAAGACAGGCGTTGTAAAAAGTCTTTACGACAGAGCCAAAGTTGTTTGCTCTAATGATACAATTTTCAAAAAAGAGAAAGAATTTATTATTAATGTTTTACAAGATAATGGCTATCCAGAGACTCTTGTTCGGAACATTTTCAATACACGAAGCAATGCCACACACATACAAAGGAATGACACTCAAAAATATAATACTCTTACTATACCATATATTCCAGGCATATCTGACAAAATTAGACGAATTGGAAATAGATTCAATGTTAGGACGGTATTCAAAACGATGAATACTTTACGGTCAGTTCTTACAAAAACTAAACCGTTCAACGAAGAACAGCATTCAAGGAATTGTATATATAGTATTCCCTGTGAATGCGGGAAATATTATATCGGTGAAACATCCAGGCCTTTAGCAGTAAGAGTTAAAGAACATAAAAATATGTTGAAAACGTATCAATTCAATAAGTCTAAGCTGGCAGAACATGCTTGGGATGAAAACCATAAAATACAATGGGACAACACAAAGATCTTGTCTAAAGAATCGATGTCAACTAGGCGAAAAATTAAGGAAACGGCATACATTTTACTTAACGAAGAAAAATGCGTGTCGTCTTTCTCAATATTTTTAGACAATAGTTGGCTATCGATTCTTAAAGATGAGATCAAGTAGGTACAGATATCAACAAACGTCAATGTCAGAAAATTCATTGGAGGTTGGTCGTTTTTTCTTCCAGTGAAAAAAAGATAAGTTCTTGTTAGTTTTAATTGTTATTCGTTGATAACGAGGGCAGATTGTCCCTCGAAAAGTTCGTTGTTAATATTTTCGTTATTTAATATTTTAATTTGCAGAGTGGCGAAATACCCATATAAGAAAATGAATTATGAATTCACGCCACAAAGAAGTTTCAGAGATTATCCATCTACATTGATAACATTTTTCAATTGTGGAAATTGTTAGAACAATTTCCCGAAGCTCGTACTTTTCGTATTTTTATCCCAAATCTTAGCATTTTCCCGATTTACCTAAGTTAAATTTGTAGTTCGGTGGTGTAAAAATTTTATTATATATGCTAACGTATTGCAGATTCATTTATATTTGTCGAAATTTTATTTTAAATTCAGGCTTTATTTCTGTTTGGGGTGACGCAATGTATTCCCACATAAATCGTGCCTTATTGTCGCCTTCTCAGAATTGTTGTTGTTCAGACAGGACCATTACTTTCCGCAGCGACAAGAAGGCGCACGGAAGTGCTCGGTGCTTTTCCGAGGTATTTGGTCATATGCTGCATTTGGTGTTGCAATATTTTGAAATTGGGCTACGGAGTATGTAGCCTGTCGTTGTAGAAGAGAGATGAATTATAGGATGCGACAACAGCCGTTGAACTTTGCCGCGCTTCTGAATTTATTACTATCCCGACTTTGGTTGACTGAATAAGTGGCTTCTTCGTGGCAAGCGCGCACCCTGAGGGTGCGCGCTGAGCTCGCACGTTGAGGGTTTGGTCACGTGTTCCTGTATTGGAAGTTTCGTACGTCTTCACCCGTTCTGGGGATATCGTTCTTGCCAACCCCGGCTGTGGCAAACATAATCGAGGCCTTGTTCTCGAATCTCGCCAACACCCTGTGGTCTTCCAGTCTTCAGGTATTTTGGGGCAGTTTATTTAGAGGATCGATCATCTACAATTCTGCCGCACGTCGTTGATGTATTACATATATTGTGTACAGTGAACTTAACATCCCGTTCAAAAGTGTTGAACAATTTTGCTAAATGTTGCATTTATTACATTTATTGTTAGAACCATGGTAATTGCTAATTTGCCAAATTGTATGAATTTCCGTCATATTTTCTTGTTGCTGTTTGACTTAACGTTGTGGCAGTTTCGCTTTGGAGCCACTGTCAAGTATTTTTGCTGATGAGTCAGTATTTTAGATTATTTTAACGTGTAATAACGTTTGTGAGTTATGTCGTTTATTTTCAGTTGAGCTTAAAGTTTTTAACTAATTTAAAACGTTACGTAATTTAACCTAACTCTCACTAACCCATGTCGGTGTTGCAATTTTTATTCTAAACCTTTGTTAATTGCCATCTACATATTTTATTATAGCAATAGGGTCCATTGTTAAGTACGTATGCTCTTCATTTGCTGTTTACGATATTTTCATGCGGTATGTGTGTATTTTTCTGTTGTCAAAGGAGTTTAACAGCTGCACCAATGAGTTATTTTTGCAAGGTAAATCAGTGTTGTACGTGGATCGTCGACCAAACTTTTCCAAGCTAGAAGTAAAAATGTGATGCATTTACTTCCACATTCAACAGTGCTTTCACCTGTGTTGATTTTGTTGTCCCGATCTATTCCGAATGTGGTCGCACATCAATTTGAACATCATTTTCCCCTTTTACCGGAGTACAACCCTAACTCAAAGGTCGTAAAGAAACCGCCATCGCGACTGAGTTTTAGCTGGAGCAAACCTTTTTGTTACCGCCATCGTAACGGAGTTGGGGCTGCGTATTCTAGATTATATTTCCTGATTATGTCGCAAAGTCGTGTTTGTGCGGTACCAAATGTCTTGATCAAGTTTTCTGCCCATCACTAAAATCTCCAAGATTTGGAGGAAAGACTTTCAATTGAGAATGTAAAACATGTATTTTAACGATCTTATAGCTTAAAGCCTGTTCGTTCCGAAGTTCATTGCATTAAATTTGTCACGACATTTTTAAATTGTACGCACGTAGGGCGAATTTACCTATTTTCCAAATTACGACCCCACGTGTATATGGGTTTTTCCTATTATTCCGCCTGAATTTGAGCATACCGAGTTTTAGACAAGGATTTAATGGCTTCTAACGCACACCGCTGGGTAGTTCGCTTACAGCTATCGGATCTGAAAGGCACTCATTTGGCGTAGCTTGCTTATATTCGTTGGTACGCTAGGTCACAAATATCAATTTGTCTGCAAACTTTATTCTGAAACGTTCCGCGACGTATATCTAACAACGGATATAGGTGCTAGAGAGAGAGCTATCATGTACAGCTCGGCTGCTCCGTTTCTTTATCGGTCACGTGCTGTCTGGAGTTGCATTTCGAGTTGAGTTTTGTCCCGTTGGCCGCAAGCAACAGTTGCTTTTGTAGTGGTGCATCCCAGCGGCGTCTTTCCTTCGGAGACGGCGTCCGCGAGGCAGGTGCGACGTCTTGTTTTGTTGAGTGTTATACCAAATAACATTTTGTGCGGTTTAGTCTGTGTGTAAATTCAATTTGGCTATGCGTTACGCATTTTGGGTCATTGCTGTGTGGGCGTGCGTGTTCGTGGAGGTGTCGATTTCCGTAAGCCTTTTGGTCTTTGTTTTTCCGCGGAGCCGCAGACTTTTATATTTCGCGTCGATTAGACGGATTCCTTTGTTGGGGACTAATGAGTGTTGTGTTGGCAAAGCTGTAGTTTTACCGTTCTGTCTTCGTGCGAACTTTGCATTAATTCTCGTATTGATAAATTCATCATGTAACCGGGTTACGCAACCCGTTGTGATGTTGCAGTATGCCTTCCGTTTCGTCCCCTGCAGTATCTGGGTACCGTAGCCGTCACAGCAGTTTAGGACATCGGTTGCCGCACAGCCAAACGCCTTACTGGTATCATTTGTATTGCTTATTAACGTTTAATTTGCCGTTTAAAATATATACAGCGTGCTTCGTCAAATTGTCGAACAGTTGGTGTAACTTATCGGTTATTTAGCTTATATTGTGTACCCTTTAGTAATTGTCTAACCGTTATAGTTAGTGTATCTGTCATTTAATGTAGCCTTTATTACCGCTATTCGCTTATAGTTTACTGTTCATGTCGTTTATCAGAATTAATGTCAATTTACTGAATTTATGTCAATAGTTTTAAGACGTTGAGGAATTTACCGAACTGCCATATACGTGGTTGGGCAAAAAGTAATGCACACATGCTTGTAGAACGCGAACGCAATGACTTACGGAAACGTGCATGGCAGTATTTGGAAGGTACATCCTTCCTTTATGCGCATGCCAAGTTTGAAGGAGTTTCGTTAAACAGTTCGTTTTTTAGTAGCGCAAATATGAAGACGTGTTTTTGTGCTATGTCTACGGGGCTTAAACAGCTCGCGGTTAAAGAATGTTTAACTGCTGAAGACGTGATCCTTACTGAGATTAATCGCCGTTTAAATCCTTTTATGCTGACGATACTGTTGATAGGACTACTGTAAAGCGATGGGTAATAACATTTCGTGGTTACGATCCCGGAAAAACCATTGTCGATGACGAAAAACGCAGCGGACGTCCGATTACTACCACAGACGATGACCATCGCAAACGCGTCGACAATTTGATCCAAAATAACCAGCGAATTGCTCAAAAGCGCCTCGCAAACAGCCGGCAAACATGTGGGATGGTATTGTTATAGAAAGTTTAATAGTTTACTTGCTGTCTACTCGTTTAAACGCAAAAAATTTGCAAAATATTTTACCGGAATTATCAAAAAATGTCTTCTTAGACATTAGGGTCAACATGTGGTTTCAGCATGATGGAGCACCTCCACACCGGTGGAGGAGGTCCCGTGGCCTGGCCTGTGCGTTCTCCAGATTGCAACCCCCTTGATTTCTTCCTTTGGGGTTATCTGAAATCTTTAGTCTAGGAGACACCCATTCGTAATGAGGAAGATCTTGTCGCAAAAATGATGGCCGTTTGTGCACAAGTAGAAGCTATCCCTGGAATCTTCCATAATGAACCGGCGGTGCAATATTTGTTTTGAAGCAAATGGTCAGCATTTTGAACAATTATTGTAAACTATAATTTCATTAAAATGCAATAAACTTAATAAACAAATTTTAGTACCCTGTATCTCGAAAACGAAGCGTTTACGGACATATGTTAATAAAGCAAAAAAGAAAATGTTTTGATGTCCCCTACCACCCCTAACAGTTTGTCGGTATATTTATGGAACATCCTAAAGGGCTGAAACCAGTGAAGCCCTGCAAACTGCTACCCGTTACTATGCGTTTAACAACCGCAGATTTAATTCTTGAAGTATCAGGGGTTCCATGTCTTCACGAATTGACAAAATTACAATTGATGAAATTAAATCAGTTGTAATAGTAAAAGATAGAAAGTGTACGGCATAGAGCGAAATGCATTTGGAAGTTTTTGTTTTATGTAACAAAATATATTGATTTATCAAATCCAAAATAATACATTGGGCTTTACTTTAGGAGATCTTCGGCTACTTTGCGTTACCATGCTGATGCGGATTTAGCCATTCTAAAAAGTCAGGAGGGATAGAAATTTCCGTCCGTTTCTAACGGCTAGATTTTGAGACTTTGTTAAATAAATAGAAAGGGGCCAATCTAAAATTTCTCTCTGAATAGCTAAAATAATGTACAATCAGCGATAGCAACTAGCTCTTAGTATTTAAGATTACTGACTATATTTGAATGTTCGTTATCTGACAAAGGATCAACCAGTTAAGTGAGTAAAACTAACCTTGTCTAACAGCTCTTGGTTTTCAGATTTCTCTGAGAACACTCCTAACAAGACTAGGAATGTTAATATTGAAACCATGTATACCTGCGACATTATTTGGCACAAACTGCTGTCCTGTTTGCGTTTGTTTGTATTTAACTATCCCACCATGACAGCATTAGCTATTATACAAAGCTATGGCCATAATTTAGTAGGACTCGACAAAATAATGTTATAGAATAACGTTATTTTAGTGTAACGACCAAGAGGCCAAATGCATTAATTTCATTTTGCAACAGTAGATTTTTTTAGTGTTTCAGTTAGAATTAAACGTCATTTAAACGGTAGCATATGTTAAATTGTAAAAGAATAACAATGGTTTTTGAAAAATCAGCCAATGAAAGTTATTATATGGAAATGGGAAAAGGCCTCCAGCACGACCGCAGTCACGCTAGAGCTGATTTAAAAACTAATGATGATGATAACGATGATCAGCAGAGAGTAATTAGAGCAAATTTATAATGCCCAAAATTATTAATGACTTTTTGATCCCACCACATGACTGGACTTACTTTCATTAAAATGCTTTCCGTATTTTTAAAATAGAATTTTAAATTTTACAAATACAGAAGAAAGAATAGTATATTAAACACCGAGGTGGACAGTGTTTCATTACTGTTGGGAGATTAAGTAACTTTCTCTTTTAAGCCCGAGGCTCCGGCGAAATGGCGTGTCCCCTTACGGGGCACAACACTATCCTGTTCTTATCCGCAAGGCGGGAAGTGAGGTCGGGAAGTAAAAGTAAACAACTTCCTACCCGCTACCATGATAATCTACTTCCCGCCCGGGGTGGGAAGTAAAAGTAAGTAATGTCTTATTTTTCAACTTTTTAGAAGTCAGTAATGACCTTATTGGATATACGCTTGCGAATAATAGTTATTTATGTATCTAGGCCGAAAAACTGGCTTTCTATTAACGTCGTTAATAAAGAAATCCAGTATCCAAAATTATGTACAACATAGGTAAAAATCTGGCGTGATACACGCATACAACTTCTTTTTACAGTGATCTTGTAATTAGCCAAAAATTTGATTTTTAATTTTCAACCATTGATCAAAAATTTTCAAAACTTACAAATTTTACAGAAACCGTACAAAATAGAGCGTTAGTTGAAGAGAATTTTTTTTTTCTAAAATTTTAAGCTGAATTCAAAAATGTTAAAATATATCCGGTGTTCTATTTAAAATAGGAGTTAATAAAGAAAACAAAAGAAACCCATTTTAGAGATGTTCAACTTGAAAATCACCTATCTCACATTAATACACATTAAATATGTAATAAAAATGTAAAGTTTGAAAAAAATCGAAAAAAACTGAAAAATCACAAGAGTAAACACCATACTTCCGGTTATGCGTTTTTCTTTGAAAGCTTGCTGTCGCATCTGGATAGTACAGAGAATTTATATATGCGAAGTACATCGATTTGCAGAAAAATACTATGCAGCCGATGGGATTCGAATCACGCTCCTAGGCGAAATACGATTGCTAGTTAGACGCTTTCACCGTTTACCCACGAACACGCACCTTGTTAAATGCAAACGCAATCCCGATCACAACAAGGCATACGTGCAGAAACGGCAGCCTTGAGTTTTTTTTCCCGTGAGACACTGTCTCGTTAATCTAGCACATTTTTACCTCGAGGCCACTGTTGTTTTAAAATTCCAGGCAAAGCACATGTGTAAAAAGGCGCTGATTCAGCAATCTGGCGTAGAATAGAGGCATGTCAGAATTGACAATCTGATCATCCCTACCCTTCCTTCCGAGTCAAAAATTAGACGTAGCGCTTGTTGCGGTTAGTCACAGTACCTGAATTGTACCTACCGTTGATCTAATTCTTTTACGCGGGTAGTTGGTGCTGGGGTGTCAGTGGTTGGTGACTTTGAGTTTTATCGCGACTGGGAGTTCCATACCGGAAAATTTAATTTCCAAGTCGCTTATGAAGATTTAGTAAAGGACTCCCACTGTGCCAGCCATTTTTTTGAAAAGTGTGTGTGCTGAGAATTTCGATTTGTTAGTATGCCTACCGTTTTACCCTTGGGAATTCAGCAGTGTTAACCCCTACTAAGAACATTATTGATCTGCATTTCGTATCTAATGAGTATTCCGAAGCGACCTCGCCGAGATGCAAGGTTCCGTCGGCAGTTGAATGGGCGCTGGCTCCAGCAGCGCCGTAGGACACAACAGAAAAGCTACCAGGGTCCTACAAGATAATGTGCTTCTCTAATTTTGTGCTAACGGTGTATAGTGATGTGGTCAGCAAATTGACAAATGGCGCTTACTAAGAACCCCATATAACGCCGTAATTTAGTCATAAACTTTAGTAGCGTCAATTAACCAATAACCTAAGTATTTGATGAAGTCAATAATTACGTTTAGCAGTCTGTAACAATTCTATGATAGCGTCTAGGTAATGGAGATAACATTTTCGTACAGTTTAGTTTGTCTTAATTATACATACTGTTTGATTCACACAGATGCGTGCATCAAAACCTTTTTGCTTATAATTATTCATGTAATTCAAGTCATAACTGTTCTATCTCATTCAAAGGTCGTGGTAAAGTCAAATTTGCATCTTGCCGTATTTGTTTGCCTCTGTTAATATTGGAAAGGAATTTGTAAGCTTCCCTTAATGGCTTTTAAGCAGATGGATACACTTTCTAATAGGACTTAAGCCGACTTAGCGTATTTGGGACTCATGTGTTTATGGATTTCGTTCAATGCAATGCCTCATTGAGAGAGCTTAGCATTAAGATTTCTTAAAATAAGCATTTATTCCTAAACAACGTGCGACGCTCCGATTGGTTACGCAGGATCGCCTCAGCCAATAGTGTTTGAGCCTTCCCCTCCTTGTTGAATTTGCGAGTTCAGCTCATTGTCAATTCAGCTTCAGTTAGATTCAGAATTTCGAGTAAGCAAGTTCAGCTATGCTTTGTGCTGGGTTGCGGTCGGTCTAGCTCCCTGGTAAAGACGTTTCCAGGTTGTTTTGTGTTACGGTTACGCGCACATCGCTATTTTCGCGTGGCCAATCCAAGCGTGTCACAACAGTTGAAGCTATTGTAAAAAACCATCGGTCCATCAGTGACGTTTGTAATCGTTGTTACTCAATATACTCGTGTTTGTTAAGTCTTGTTTCACTCCAACAAATAACTGAACCCAAGTCAAGGGTTATTAAGTGGCAGTCCCCGGCAATCCCATTGAACCGGAATTCGCAGCGAATTAACTGGGGGAACCATTTGTGGAAGCCTCTTTTCAAGTTAATCATACAAAAAACATTGGTCCTTCGAGCCGGATGTGGAAGAAGCTAAAAAAGCGCGAGTGTACAAGTTTTCAGTAGCTGGTGGATGCAATTGCTCCAACATCATTTCGTCGGAGAGCGTCAAGAAGCTTCGCCAACACCAGGAAATTTAACCATCGAGAGCCTACACCGAGTCCAGGTCCCATGTCAAGCGGCAACGATCGGCAGCGGGTTGGTTTTCTGTTCGTCAAGAAGTTACTACGTTCTCAAATCAAAAGTAAGTCCTTTTCCATTACACCTTCGTTTAGTGTTGTTTTTTGCTTGTGTCAGTCATGGTGGAAACTCGTTCGACATCAGCGGTTATGTCGGAAACTCGCACTTTAACCACTCGTTGCAAATTCATAAAAGCCCAAGTAGATCGTTTCGAAACTCTATTTCATAGAATTTCTTCGTCCAGCCCCGTGAAGGCTCACGAGGTCGGCAACTTGTCAAAAGAGTTTAGTTGTTTCCAAAATTTGTTGGATAAGTATAAGAAGTCAATGGAGGGCCTAATGGAGGCTGACGCTGAACACTTTGATGAACTTTTCAATGAATTCGACTCTTTTATGACTCATTTTAGCGGGATTAGTAGCACAGTCGAGGAATTCTTATCAAAAAATCTGGTGTGATACACTCACACAACTTCCTTTTACAGTGTTCTTATAATTGGTCAAAAATTTTATTTTTAATTTTTAGCATTTGTCAAAAAATTTCAAAAATTACAAATACTACAAAAACGGTACAAAATAGAGCGTTAGTTCAAGAGACAAATTTTCTCTAGAATTTTAAGATGAATTCAAAAATGTAATAATATACCGGGTGTTTTATTTAAAATAGGAGTTAATAAAAAAAATAGAAAAAAAAACAAAAGAAACCCACTTTAGAAGTATTCAACTCGAAAATCACCTATTTTACATCAATACACATTAAAAATGTAGTAAAAATGTAAAGTTTAAAAAAAATCGTTAGAGCCGTTTTTGAAAAAATCGAAAAAATTTGAAAAATCTCAAGAGTAAACACCTACTTCCGGTTATGAAATTTTCTATAAAAGCTTGCTGTCTCATCTACATAGTACACAAAACTTATATATGAAGTTTCAACGCCATACCTCTTTTCGTTTTTGAGATATTCTGTTCACAGACAGACAGACACACACACAGACAGACAGACAGACAGACCAATGAAAAAAATATGTTTTTTGGGATCAGGGGACTCTAAAACGTGAAGATCTGTTGAAAACTCAATTTCGAATTTTTGGGGTGAATCCATAACTTCCTTTATAGTAACAGGGAATTGGGTTCAATTTCATGACTCCTTTACGTCGCTTATTCATAACAACGCTAATTTGACCAACGTTCAGAAATTTTACTATTTGATTTCTTCCCTTAAGGGAGAAGCTGCTAGTTCAATCTCGTCGTTAAAAGTTACCAACGATAACTATACCATTGCTTGGGACATCCTAGTCAAGCGATTTGAAAATAAGAAACTGATAGTAAAATCAAACATAAATGCGTTATTCAGTTTAGAGAGCGTAAAAAAGAATTCACATTCGTCTGTTCAAAGGCTGCTCGATAGTGTAGTTAGAATTTTGGAAATTTTAAAGGCGACACCATACTAATACATATCATAGTTTCGAAGCTCAGCTCAGCAATGCAGACTGACTGGGAATTATACAAACATACCGGACAATTTCCTACTTTGCGAGAGTTGTTAGATTTTTTAGAGAGCAAAAGTCACTTATTAGGTTCACTGGAAGCTGCGAAAATAGGTTCGAGTTTGGGAAATCAGGGATCCGAGCAAAAAAGTCATGCACGCGCTCATGTAGCCAGAGAGCAAGGTAATCACTCTTGTGATTTTTGCAAATATAGTAATCATTCGATTAGCGCTTGCGAATCATTTTCAAAATTGTTGGTAAACGCTCGTATCGAAGAGGCGCGTCGTTTGAAATTATGCAACAATTGTCTCAAGCCCGGACATTTCGTGGTAAAATGCACATCGTCGAGATGCCGCGTATGCAGAAAAAAGCACCATACTTTACTGTGTTTGCGTTCAAAGCGCGACGCGCACGAAAATACTCCGTCGCCGCGTCCTGGACCGCCAGAAACCAGCAGCGACACACGGGAGGTCGGGGCCGTCGCCCCGAGCGAGGCACCCGTCGCATCCGTTTCAGCAGCCTGTAGCCGTCCTGCAATCGCGGCGCCATCGCCAGCGCAAGTTTTATTGTCCACGGTTAGCGTATTCGTAGAAGGATCTTCCGGGTCATTTTCCCGGGCAAAAGCTCTTTTGGACCCCGGATCCCAACTTAACTTAGTTGCTGTGTCAAAATTTGAAAATTGAGAAACGAGGTAATATCACCTCACTGTCGGGTGTTGGTGCCAGGGCTGTGAACGCCGAATTCAGAGCAAACCTTCGAATCCGCTCCCGCAACGGGAAATACGAGAACATTTTGAGCTGTGTTGTTTTAGACAAAATTACGGACCCTCTGCCGGTCCTTTCTTTCTCGTTGAGGGATTTGAAGATCTTACCAAACATTGTGCTAGCCGATTCAGATTGTAATACACCGGGAAAGATTGATCTTTTATTAGGTGCGAATGTCTTTTGGCAAGTGCTCTGTCAGGGACAGGTGAAATTGGGCCCAGAGAAGCCATTCTTAACAAAAACTCTTTTTGGTTGGGTTTTAGGCGGAAACATGAATGTCGAAAATCGAGCGCTCATTCTTTCAAATAGAGTTCATTTAAGTGTAGCCGGCATCGAGCACGGCATTCAGAAATTTTGGGAAATCGAGGGGGCTTACGGTTCATCAGGACCCTTGCAATGCAAAGAGAAGGAGAATCACTAATATCCTCAATGTGTGAGATTTTGAATAAGCCATTTACAACTATTGAAATAAACTCTCCCTTGTTCAGTGAATTTACGGCGGGGAATCAAAAGCTTTGAACCAGCTTAGAAAGGAGATATTTTGTCGCCCGAACAATAACCCAGGAACCCTACCTCCCACGCAGGATGCCCTACTGCTACACTGCAAAAGTGCTCTGTATCAAGCGAGCACATGAATTTCAGCCAAAGAGCCACTGATTCATGCTCCAGATCCCTCTGATTTTGGCTGGGTGAAATCTCCCGACTGCAAACTTATCCCAAAGTGGATATCAATCCCACAAGTAAGTAAAGCTTGCGAGGACTTGATCAAATGTAACTGTAAGAAGGGTTGTCTTAAAGCATGCAGTTGTAAAAAAAACATCCCTGTACTTTATTATGCAAATGAGTGTGTTCAAAAACTTGATTTCATTATTATATTGCAAATTCTTTGGTAAATTTTTGATTATTTTGTATTTTATGTTTATCTTATCTAACTTATAAATTAATATAAGACGAGTAGGTATTTATTTATTGGACTCACAATGTTTCATCTGCTAAAAACAGATTTTTTTTAAAACTAGGAAATATGTAGGTATGTTTAATTTAGTTTTCAGTATCGTAAAGTTTTATATTTTGTTGTTTTTTTTCAATATTTTGTATTTTAGGTTTATCTGTTTTCTATCTCACATATTCAAGACTATACAAAGTATTAATGTATTGGACTGACAACGTTTCACCTGTTCAAAATGAAAATTTTGAATAAAGTAGGAAATTATAGAGCAAATGTATCTTTATTTCTAGTCCTCCAATAAATACTTTTTGAGCAAAGACCAAACTTTAAGATGTAAGTTAACTCACACTATAGGATTCATACCTACTACTTTCTTTAGCAAATACATTTTTATAATTTTGATATCCATTTCATACTTAAATTAATCTTTGTAATTTTTAATACTGTATTCTTTTAATCTTATCAATCTGATTTTAAACCCCTGTACCAATACCATAACAATATATTGTAATAGGACCCTCGTTTAAAATGGGGTTTTAAATATACTATACAATTTATAATTAGGGCAACGGATATTACACTTTACGAAATGAAAGATTTAATTGAGAATTGACTGTCAAACTCAGGTCAAATTAAAAATGTAATAATAATTACCAAAAATAAATGGTTTATTGCTCTTTCCTTATTTTATAAAGCTGCAATAAATTGGGGCTTAGCTCCGGTGAACATGGAACAATTCTTAACTCAGGGAGTCAGTTCATAAAATTAAGTAGAAAACTTTGAATAACAAATCATTTGTTGTGTTACAATTACTTTCTGATATTAGGGCAAATGTGCTGTTCCCAACTTACCGTTAAATAACCTCTAAATTTATTGCAGTAAACAAGGTTATCCGTCAGTGCAAAAAAAAATAGTGTAAAATTAAGTTTTAAACACCAAAATGGCAAGAAAGCATCAGCTAAATACGATGAATTCTGTGACGTAGCAACGGCTAACGTCGTTTTGTTTCTAGTGTGACGTAAATTCACGCGTGATTCGCTTTTGTTCAATTTCCAGCAAAAACTGCAACTGTCACCTCAATTCGCACTTTTTAGGGACGTCAGCCTAATTATTTTCAGCTCGATGGATCTGGGACTCTGGAAACACGTTGAAGTTCTCGGGAAAGGTCTATACTTGGCGAACCCCAGTTTCTACGAGGCTGCTGCTCCTACTTTTATGGAATCCTACCTTTTTTAAAGATGTGCTCCGCTGTTGGTTGGGCTTGCTGCTTCTAATTCGTTTACCCAGGCATAGCTGCCGGCTTCCTCTCCATGTAGCATAAAAGTATCTGCCTTCCGATGTCTGGAACTGCCTCAAAATCGTCACCGACGTAGGATCGTACTCAACAACGCACCAGGTGGAAACTTGCTGGTCTAATTGCACTATCTTGGGAGCTCCTACACTTGGGAATATTACACCCATAGATGGCCGGCAACTTGGTGAATAACTTTAACACGAAACTGGTATCACAAATGACTTTTTATTCACAATTTAATACAGTAAATGTGGAGCTCAATTTGCCCCCATCACGAAAAACTTAAGCTTGTTTGATTATTTCTTACAATTGGCTGTCTCGTAACTAAGCAACTAGATTTACAATTGTTTAAAAGAAATTAGGTGTGATTACATGTTTCAACTTATGAACTACAGTTTTGATGTCATGTCTTTGCATTTTCACTAAATTGTCCTTTTTTTGGATAACTGTCACCACATTTTGCTCTGCTTTTAAATCACTTTGATTTATAATGCACTGATATACTTTAATTCTTTTAGCTTCTCACTAATTGTCTTTCGATCGGTTGTCTTACATTTCCAATGCTTTTTGCAATAATTGCTTTCCTAGCACTGCTTTCGCTTACCTTTCAGTTAACTTGCCGTTTGCTGGCTTATAAACTCTTAATACATAACGCTATATAATTTCTGTACTGTACTCTTGCCCTACTATATTGCAGTATTACAGCCCTTCCAAGAGATAATCACACTGATAGCCAGTATTGGTGGTCACTGCTGCCCTCCATAATGCCTGTTGGTCAGCGATAGGTACTTGATTTTAGTCTTACACTGTGTGCTTACCAGGCTTTTCAAGAGTATTTCATTTATGTGTGTATTTATAGTAAATATATCTTCTGCTAGAAGCCGTGTAGCGCAGTTTCTAGAGCGTTAGGCTTGCATTAAGCAAGTCTTCGGTTCGAATTCCACGGTGGGAGAATTTTTTCCGCAGCCTTAGCGGTTGGTATCGAATCCGGTGAAACCATCACAGTTTGGTACCAAATTAACTGTGCTCTACTTGGAACGACAGACCTAAGAGATAGAGTAACAAGGTCCACACATCACCAGCACACACATCTAACACGTTACGCAAGCTCATAAGGCGCGCTCCAAATTTGTAACCCGAAAACCGGGGCAAGTTGAGCACTGCACCGCCAGATGTTAGCGTATAAAGCACCAGCCACTACACCAGTAGGTAAAAGAGATTACAGATAATACATACATATATTCATTTCTTCTGCTGATGTCTCAGCGGATACTAATGAAAAATATCTACACATTCCTCTTTCCACCCTGACTTAAGTGATGATCTGCAAGACACGGCCTATTTGCTTATTTTTCAACACGTGACAAATGTCAGCAACCCATCCTGCAGGTAATTCATTCATAGAAAATAACATAAACCCAGCTAATTGTAATTAAGCATGTAAACGTACATTTCCTAAGCTTACCTATATTTTTTTCTCCTTGGCTAGATGTAGAGAAGACTGTAGCAAAAATGGCATTTTATTGTTGGCTTTTTTATATGCAGACATTTTAATGAATGGTAATCTGATTTCTCGTTATTTAGTTCTCATGGTCGCATCGATGATCCCCGGTAAGCTTGTAAACATATAGATTTTCGGAAACTTTCAAACTGAATTAATTTGTACTTCAATTTGGTAAAACGATACGGTGCCTTTAGATTATCTCTGATCACATGTCTATTATTATTGGCGTGGGTGCAATTCCAATGTCATATCTCTCCTAGTAAAATTGAAACCTTCAGCCCTTTGTTTTAGAATTAAACAACGAGTCGAGCATATTTGTATTAGTTTAGTTAAATTGTCGACGAGTCTATGGTTAAAGTAGCTCCACTTGTTTTAAAGATATCCTGTAGAAACATAAATGTTGTCTTACTTGCTGTTGTATTCGTATGATGAGAATCAAAATATTTATTTTCCCAAGAATTAGTTTAATAATTTCTCAATCTGGTACCAATTATATTAATATTCATTAGCAGCAGCCTTTGTTTTTATCGGTCCTTGACCAACTGATTACACGCAATTGTAAAATTCGATTAACTGTTCTAAAACAACACCGTAGACGTACTTTATTGATTTCCACATTCTACAAGCAGATGCCCTCAAACTACAGTAAATAATTAAAAAGCAGTAGAATTGTTATGTATTAAAACGATTTAGTAATTTGGCTTTGGGTCATAGAGCCACAGTCAAGCTTGTATCGAAAACTATTGTGCATTAGTGTCTTTCATATATGTATAGAATAGTGTATTTTCGAAATTTTTACGATAAAAGTATTGGATTCACCTCAAAAATTCGAAGTTGAGTTTTTAACAGATCTTCACGTTTTAGAGTCCCCTGAACCCAAAAACATGTTTTTGTTGATTGGTGTGTGTGCGTGTGTGTGTGTGTGTGTGGGCGCGCGTGTGTGTTTGGGTGTGTATGCGTGTGTGTGGTGTGTGTGTGTGTGTGTGTGTGTGTGTGTGTGTGTGTGTGTGTGTGTGTGTGTGTGTGTGTGTGTGTGTGTGTGTGTCTGTGTGTAAAGTTTTCGATAGTAAGCTTTTGAAGAATATCGCATAAGCAGAAGTATAGTGTTGTGATCTTACAGTTTTCCTATCGATTTTTTCAAAAATGGCTCCAACGATTTTCTTTAAACTTTACATTTTTATTATATTATTAATGTGTACTGATGTGAGATAGGTGATTTTCCAGTTGAATACCTCTAAAATTGTTTCTTCTGTTTTTTTCCTATTTTTTTATTAACTCCTATATTAAATAGGACGCCCGGTATATTATTACATTTTTGAATTCAGCTTAAAATTGTAGAGAAAATTTGTCTCTTGAACTACCCCTCTATTTTGTACAGTTTCTGGGGAATTTGTAATTTTTGAAAATTTTTGTCATATGTTAAGAATTAAAAATCCAACTTTTGGCTAATGATAAGATCACTGTAAAAGAAACTTGTGTGCGTGTATCACACCAGATTTTTTATTTTGAAAAATAGAAGTCGCTAGGGGCCATGTCTGGACTGTATGGTGGATGGTTAATTTATTCAAATACACAAACCTGCAATTTAGTCATTACTGCACGAGCTTTATGGAATTGTCATGCAAAAGTATTTCTAATAGTATATTACGTTGCAAATTGCATATTACGCACAACTGGAAGTGTTACGCACGAACCGCATATCGGCGAGTGCAGTAATTCCAGCAGTGCCTAATTGCTTTACAACTCGAGTTGTGTACTATACTTTTTCTACGACTACACTCATTTCGTTAAATAAAAAAGCAATGTTTTATTGACAGTCAAGTAATTACGGTCAAACCACCTTAAAAATTAGGCGGTTATAATCACAGCCCTGCACCGCTTCGTACCAATAACAACTATAAAATATACGTAACTATAGTAACCAAAGCGAAAAATCATTGTTACTAGCAACATAATAAGTCAATAAATCCCTAATCGTGCGATCGACCCAGTTTACGCACGCTGTGCGTAAGAACACGCTTACAAAACTTGTAAGTTGTACAATTTTGATCACTTATAGTAGTGGTCATACAAAAAAGTAGTTACATTCATAAATTAAGAACTATTCATAACCATACTAGATAAAAATAATTTTTAATCATACTGTATAAACTTGAAAGCTGTATTTCTGGAACTTCGTTTCGAAAATATTATTCAATTTAAAAAGCAAATGTTCTAGTGATAAATTTATTTTAATGAACACATGTAGCAATGTAGCATGGGTCAAAATGACAGATGAATTTATGGTATGTCAGGTGATGTATGACACTGATTTTGTTATTCGTAATCACGTTTGTTCAATTTTTGATGATTGCTCGTTGTAGATTTTAGAAAGTTGTATACATTGCATAGTGTTAGAGAACTGCAAAAGAGGTGCAGAGCTGCTAGACCATCAGAATTATAGAAAGATAGCAGCCAGATAATGACGAATGATGGTGTAACAAGACGGGAGTTGTAGAAAGTTAGCAGGGGTCAATTCCAAATTACTGGAAAACTGTCTGGATAAACATTTTTCTTTGGGCAGCTAAGCACACACCGTCTGATATTCAAATCCGTATTCTTCTTCTTCCTCTTACATTAGGCCAGTGGCCTGTTTAACAACAAAATGGTGAATATATGAGTCTTCTTAACTCGTAAGTCGGGTAGGAGGCTAGCTTTGTCTGTCGAAAATCGAGAAAGATTTCTCTTGTTAGGAGTTAACGACTACCACAGGCGTTAGTGTGGTAGCCGGGGAGCGTACGATTTTTAAAATCTCTCTATAGAATCTCCGGGAATCGAACTCGGGTTGGCTCCCTGAGAGTAGAGCATTTTCTCGCGGAGCCATCCGCTCACAATTCGTATTAAATATACGAAACAATCTGCTGTCATAAACACAGTGTAGGTAATCATTGCATCTTAGTCATGATTTATCTATAGTCCAGTGTGCTTTTCTGAAGCCGAATTGGTGGTTTCATATAGGATAGGTATAGACAGTTGTATAATAATGTCTCATTTGCGAGCTTTTCTGGTTTTAAGGTACGGATATGTAGGCGATCATTCTCATTCCCTTTCTCAGTAATTCCTTTAGGATACGCCCTGCATAGAGACCATATCGTCGAGCTTTTCTGTCAACCAGATTAGGAATTAAACACATACATAATCGATCCTCTTGATACCCGAAGGTGCCGAGGTTAACTATCCATTTTTTTTTAATTCTTCCACCCTTTACTGTTCCCTGCTAGTCTTTTCGCTTCTCTCCAGGATTTTCATTTTTCTTTAAGTATCTCTTGCACAATTTGGTACCATGTAACTCTCGGTCTTCCTCGCCTATCTTTTCTCTGAGCTTTAACTTGCCAGATACTATTCAGCAGTTCTGTCATCCTCCATGCGCACTAGGTGGCCGAACCATGATAATTTAGCTTTTTCTATGAGTCTATGATTTGGCGTCACATCTAATTTACTCCTGATTTTCAGGTTTCTGACCCTATCTATTCTTCTTAATCCAAGTGTATACCCCAAGTACTTCATTTCAGTAACCTGTATCCTACTCCTTTGTTTTTGCGATAAAACCCAGTTTTCACAGCTATGCAATTGTGTAGGTGTATATTGCTATGGTATATAGAGGCCATGTATTACATTAAATACTGTTATTTATTTACATGAATCTAAAATGAAAAGTTCAATACAGTAATTATACTGAAATGATAAGATGTGGAAAATTGTGTTAATGATTGCTTATTTAATTGAATAATAATTGGAACTCAAAGATTCAAAGTACATTTTAAAAGAAAGTTATTACATAATGAGTACTACTTGATGATGGTAACAAGAATTAATAATAAATACAAAGTTGAATGTTGCATATGACAGAATAAAATTCTATTTGTAACAATGTATAAAGTGAGCACCATTCAAATTTATTTATAACATGTAGCAGGCAGGAATAATGGTAGTCTAGGATAGCAGTAAAAATTAGATAATTATTGAAAATAACAACTTTGAAAAACAAAGTGTAAATTGGGGTTTGGTGAAAATAAATTTGAGTTTTGACCCTATTTATTCTATTTTAAATGCTATTAATATAAAAGGGTTACTAATAAATGTGTACAAAGTAAAAGCAAGTGAAACATATGTGAAGAAAATAAAATTTAATTAAATATATGTGTGATATGGTATGACTACAATATTAACAAGTAAAAGAAGCAAGAAGAATAAGAATTTGATATAATTGACGGAGTTTACAATACAAGGAATAAGGAGTTACATTAATTGGAGGATTATTATTATTGGTTGGAGATTTTCGTGGACGTATCCTGATAAAGCGGGAACTTATTGGATTGGAACCAGTTGGAGGAGACCAGTTGGACTGTATTGACAAGGGGAGTTCTTGAAGGTGTTATATTGTGCTGACGGTTGATGACGTGGATGGAGATGGATGGACCTAAGGCAGTATGCAGTCAATTTACAATTACATGAGGAAATAGACTTACCCGTGAGGAGCTGGACAGAAGCGATTGCAGAAGTGAAAGTTGTGCAGGGCTAGAGAAGGAATAGGTGACAGCCAGTATCTTGAGGTGTTGCGGATAAGGAGGCAGTTGGATAGTAACCAGTGTGTCGTAGCAAAGGAGTGAAGGGTTACAGGTAGCAGGACAGGATCATACCAAGGTGATTCTGAGTTGGTCTGCAAAGTAAGAAATCCAGGTGGGTGAACACTAAACTGTTTTGAGGTAATTCTGAAATAAGAAATAATTAGAAAAGTTTATTAAGATATAATTGAAGACTTATCGTAATATCATACAGTCAAAACCGTTGTAAAAGATTTTATTTATGTCATATTGATTGAAAAGTGTCATTAAACACTGTTTGGAAATAATAGGTGACAGAAAGTGACATTCAGTAATTGCAGTTCAAATAAAAATAAAATAGCAACAAACAACTAACTAGATTTTGGCGAACCATACCCTGTGCAAAGAGTACTCATGCATTTTGAAATATAATTCAATTGATTGATAATAAAGTTAAAGTTTCGACATTTGAATTAAATAAGCAAATAACAATAATAATATCATATTTGAGCCTTGGTATAATTATTAATATGTATTGGAACGTGAAGCAAAAGTAAATATATAATCATACACACGTATCCAGTGCAATATATTACTTTGTAGACTGTCATTTTTGTTTTTTAGGATATTCATCTATGGTTTAAAAATGAAATGCAAAGAAGTACATATTTGGGTTCCTTCGACCTCGCATTAGTTTTAGGTTTATTTTTTGGTTCTGTCCTGCAATTCGATTGTCTGTTCACCTACTGATAATTTTACTATAATTCTCAATATATTTTGTAGACAAGTACATTTGTTATGCATGGAAATTTAAACTGTGCCCATTTAAACGCTCAATCTCTGGTTTCAGGTTTTTTAGACTTTCGAGCTCATATTTTATACAATAGTTACGACATCGTGGCTGTTTTAGAAACTTGGTTAACTCCTGCAATACCCTCACATGTTGTAAGTATTCAAGGATATACTTTTAGTAGAAAAGATCGTGACGACAGAGGCGGCGGAGTGGGGTTTTATATACGATCACATATTTCATTTGCAGTTTTACAAACTACAAATGAAATAGAGGAACTGTGGATTAGATTGAATGGTTGTGAATTTGATAACTTTGTTATTGGCGTATTTTACAGACCTCCGCGTATGAGTTACTTGACGTTTCTTGATGCATTTGAGGATGCATTGTCGGTGTTAGTACCAACTGCACATAAACTACTTTGTATGGGCGATTTAAACATCGACTTATTTGACTTCGAAGCATCAGCCACAAAAAAGTTTTATTCTTTACTCGAAACTTTTGATTTAAAACAAATAATTCAAGAGGCAACTCGCGTAACCGATCATTCTCGTACACTTATTGATGTCATAATTATCTCAAATGATTTATTTCCGATATCGACGGGTGTTACTAGTGTGGAAGATAGTGTATCTGACCACGAGCTAACATATTGCCAAGTTGGTTCGAGCCATATTAAGCCTATTCCAGTAGTTAGAACTTACCGCGACTTTAAAAATTTTGATATTCAATTATTTTACTCACATCTTCAATCCATTCCGTGGAAAAATATTTTCGATATTGATAACATTGTTGATAAGGTAAATTTTCTAACTGAAAATATTAATATTTTATTGGATATTCACGCACCATATGTCACTTCTCGTTTGACTAAACCTCCGGCGCCATGGCTGACCGAAGATACTAAACTTTTAATATCACTGAGAGACAAAGCCAAGAGAAAATTTAAAAAGACACAAAATGTGGAACATGGAAGATATTGCAGGCAACTACGCAATCTCAAAACATTATCAATTAGGAAAGAAAAAAAAGCTTACTATAATAATAAATTCAAAATTTAAGTAATAAAGAAATGTGGGCTGAATTGGGGAAATTGAATATTTTAAAAAATAAACAAGGTACTTTATCAAATAATCTCACAAATGTCAATAATATCAATAACTATTTTATTAATTGTGTACCGGATTTACCTGTTAATGATAATATAATAAACTTCTATAACAACAATACTTTAAACTCGCTATCTTCTCAATTTTCTTTCTCTATGGTTACTGAAGATGTAGTATTTAAAACGATTTGTTCAATAAAATCCAGAGCCTTTGGCTTTGACGGTATCTCTATACAAATTATAAAAATATGTGTTCCATTTCTTCTTCCTTTTTTAACTCACATTTTCAACTATTGTTTAACAAATTCGGTATTTCCTAACTGCTGGAAGAAGGCATTTGTAATTCCCTTACCAAAAACTAATTCTCCAACTGAATTTAAGGATCTCAGACCTATCAGTATCTTATGTGCACTATCGAAAATATTGGAGAAAATTGTTTCGACTCAACTTCGCAATCACCTGAACATAAATAAAATATTGCCTAATATTCAATCTGGATTCAGACCAGGATTTAGTTGTACCACCGCCTTATTAAATATTATTGATGATATCATTAATGCTACTGATCGTGGTGAGATAACAGCTATGATACTTCTTGATTTTTCAAAGGCATTTGACACTATTAATCACTCAATGCTCCTATCTATATTACACTATATTGGATTAACGTCTAGTGCTCGGATGTTTTTCAAAAATTATCTCTCCAATAGGTCTCAGGCTGTTAGATTACTTGGCTCGATATCTTCGTTTTCTTATATTAATAGAGGCGTTCCTCAAGGTACAATACTGGGTCCTGCGTTATTCACTATTTATACTTTCAATTTTATCACTTGCTTGCAATCCTGCAAAGTGCACTTATACGCCGACGACACCCAGTTATATTATTCTTTTCCTAAAACTCTTGCTAATCAATCGTTTAATCTAATTAATATTGACTTACAGAATCTACTAAATATATCCAAAGATCATGCCTTACAGTTAAATCCTAAAAAATCGGTTGCAATTGTGTTTGGTAGGAAATCTGACAGGCGCACTATTATTGAATCTGCAGATATTAGGATTGACAATGTATCATTGCCGTTGAAAGAAACTGTCAAGAGTTTAGGTCTAGTAATTGACCATGCCCTGAGGTTTAGTCAACATGTAACCGATTGCATACGCAAATCGTACGCCTCTATCAAAGCTATATATCATAGCCGACACCTGTTTAATCAGAAAATTAAGATCCAACTCTGTAACTCTCTGGTCCTGTCTAGAACGAACTACTGTGATGTAGTCTATGGTCCCTGTCTTACTTTCATAGATGTTAAAAGGATTCAGAAACTACAAAATTCATGTGTACGTCTTATTTTTGGCATTAAAAAACGTGAAAGTGTAACTAAAAAACTGGTAACTTTAAATTGGTTAAGTATGTTGCATAGGCGTGTTTTACATTCGTGTTGCCTTTATCATAATTTAATTGTAAATAAATATCCTTCATATCTATATGAAAGGCTAACCTTCCGTACTGATGTACATAATCTGAACCTCAGATATAAAGGTCTATTAACTCCGCCTATACAACAAGCTACGCCTCGATTTAAAGATGTTAAGTATTAGTCCTTTTAAAATTAAATTAAGATGTCTCTTATTCAAATTACAAACGGAGGAAAACGCCTTTTAAATTAAAAATTTTACTTTAGAAATAAAGTACATCCACTTTGTCGTAACACCGTGCTTCTTTTTCTTTTTAAATCTTCTTTGTTATTCTTAATCCATAATCGCAATACTACTTTATACCCGACTGGACAAAAATAAAAATACCTTATTATGATTCTGATAATCGAATTGCAGAACATTATTGTTCCAATAATTGTCTAGGTTAAGTGGAGCAGGCAGGCGGTGGGATTTCCTTCGGATTTCTCTTCGAACTGGACTTCGCCTAGTTCATAAGTTTATTTTGTTAGTGTTATATTTATTTTGAAATTAATAAAGTTATTATTATTATTATTATTAGTAATTTCTAAATGCCTTGTACAATCTACCTGCTATTTGTAATGTGTTGTTAAGTTCATCCTCCAAGTTACCGTTGTTATTTATTAAAAATCACAGCTACTTGTATCTAACTGCTTGTTCGATAGCGCTATTTTCCAATTGTACATCTATGACCTCATCTCCATTTGAGATCACCATTGAATTTGTGTTGTTTGTATTAATGCGTAAACTACATCTCCCTGCCTCTTCGCTTCAACATTACAGGTTCCTTTGTAGATCTTCTTTTCTTTCAGCGCACAGCACCACATCATCGCCATCGGCAAAAACAGATAATTCAAACCGCACTGGCTGCAAGCGATACCATCCCACATTATACTTTTTCATCTTCTGTGTTGTCCTCTTCATGATCTCATCTATGGCAATAATAAACAGTAGCGGACTTAACAACCCTCCTTGTCGTACCCCTTCCTTGGGGGTCTCAAACGTCTCTGTGGTTCTTTGTACTGTTGTATAGACTTTCAATTACTTGTAGCAATTCGCTTCCAACTCCTTTATGTTGAAGGCTTTCCCAGATTGCCTGGCGATTTAAAATGTCGAATGCTTTCCTTATGTCGAGAAAGCCTAAACATACGTTCTTATTTTTAAGTAATGTTTTTTCAATCGCTTGCTGGAGTGAAAGTATATGATCTTGGACGCTTCGTCCTTTCTTGAACCCACTCTGTACATCTTGTACAGGTTTGGTTCGACTATTTTTCTGACTATTCAATTCACCTGTCATCTGTCAAAAAGTGACCAATAAAAATCCAGAATTCTGACGTTTCTTGACCAATCAAAAAAATATCAGTGGATATATCTTCCTAGAAGGTATTCAAGTGACTATTTTAAACAAATGTGATTTTTATTAGAAAAAGTCAATATTAGTGTTCTATTACTATAGAAATTGCGTAGTTTGTTGCTAGATTTACTAAAAATTAATTTGAAAAAGGAGTTTGGTTCATTAAATAGTCCCTCGAATACCATTCTTAGTCAAAGTTAAGTAGATTATTTTTGCGGTGGTATCACTACTCATGTCCATTGCGCTTGGGATTAGGACTCGTGCTAGCGCACTCGTCCTAATCGTACCAAGCACAATGGACATTCGTGACACCACCGCAAAAATAGTCGACATAACTTTGACTACTCATGGTATTATAAGTGATTATTTTTTCTATTATAACCTCGTAGATTTTGACAGCTACACAAAGGAGTGATATTCCCCTATAATTATTACAATCTTTGGGATCTCCTTTCTTAAATATAGGTAATAGTATTGTCTTTTTCTATTCTTCGGGTACCTTTTTTAATTTTCAGGCTAATTTATATATGCCCAGCAGCTCTTTTATTCCTTTGTCACTTACTCACACAGTTATGGTGCAATTTCATCACACCCTGGGTCTTTTTCTAGTTTCTAGGGCTCGTTTCTTAACTCCTCTTCTGTTATAAAGTTGCACTCTTGGTTTTCACTTTCCTTATTATCAGATTCTGTCTTGCTTTCGCTACCAAGCGACTCATACTGATCATTTTTAGAACTTAAGAGATTTTCAAAATATTCTTTGCACATCTCCATTATCTCTCCCACAGAACTTAATGTTTGGCCGTTCTTGCCCTTTATTTGCTTCATTACTTCTTTATTTCCTGTTCTAAGGTTTTTTATAGCCTTATGAAATAATTTTACGTGTTCTTTACTATTTCTTTCTAATTTTTCCCCAAACTTATCGCAACTTTCTTTTTTCGCCTCTGTGACTATTTGCTTCGCTTTTATTCTCTGATTTTTGTATATTTTATATTTTTTCTGGGTTTTATCGGTTAGACAGTTTTTCACGCTTTCTTTTCCCTCTTAATCTCTTCGTTGACCTCGTCATTCCACCACGAAGTTTGTTTCCGTCCAGGATTTGTTCCATTTGTACCACATACTTCTCTTGAAATCAACTGAATTGCATCTGCTCTGGCAATGCTTTCGTAGGTTTCTATTTACAGCAATTTTTCCATGATTAAACTAGGGCAATTCTGCTTCCTTGATCTAGTCTAGATTTTGGGTGTGGCATGGCAAGCGGCTATTCACCATCCTCTTAAATTGATTCCAAGCGGTTAGACGTGTTTTCGACAAGAACAGATGGGCTTAATGAAATATGAGGAGAGTGGTCAGAACACAAAGCAAAGCTTTCATTTACCTTGCAGTTCATATTACCAATGTTACCAATGATAGATGTGCCCAAGCCAAGTATCCAAGCAATCCAGAATTTTTGCTAAGTGTGTTGGTCGACGTTCGTTTGAGTTGCGAGTTTGTTCTTTCCCGATTATTAATATCGGAACGTGTTCCAAATCGCAAAGCGTGCAAGGTGTGTGTTGTTGATGCCCCATTTTTTTTTCGGCCAAACGCTTCTCGGTTTATCGTCTTCTGTCGGCAAAAATACTACTACTGTGTGTGTGCAATCAAAACCAAGCGAGAGCTTGCGCCTGGTCACCTTTCTCATGCGGGTCCCGTCGTCCTTTGTGACCGCATGTGAGTTTTGTGAAGGAATCATTGGGTACTCTTTATCAACGCCTACGCATTTTGGAGTCTCTTGCCCCGTTCCGCTTGCCTTCTGACACCGCCGTGCTGCAGACAGAACTCGTTCGACCGCCGCAAGTAAAGCTAATAAGATATTTTGTGTATTAGTTAATGGCAGCAGTCATATCCCACGCACTCATTAATGCCAGTAATCATATTTTGTACGCTAAATAACGTCAGCAATCATCTTTTGTGTACTATTTAATGGCAGCTAGCTTATTTCGCGCACTAATTAACACTAGCGACCCTATTTGTGTTCGATTCAATGGCAGCAATCATTTCTCAAGCACTCATTAATGCCAGTAATCTTATTTTGTACGCTAACTGTTGACAGAAATCATACTTTGTGCACTAATTAATGCCAGCCATCATATTCAGCGTAATAATTAAAGCTAGTAGTCATATGTCATGTACTAGTGAATGTTTGTAACCGTATTTTGTGTACTGTTGAGTCGCAACAACCTTATCAGAGTACTAATTAATGCCATCAACCCTATTTTGTGTACTAATGACTGTCCAAAACTATATTTGTGTGTCAGAAAAATAGACCTATTTGTTAAATACTATCTTTGTATTTTTTTTCTGTGTTGCATGACGAGTTTCAGGTTAAGCACTCTGCAGTGTAAGATTTATGTAAAGCGGAGCCTGCACAAAGTTGTAAGCGTCTAAGGTAGGTTCGAGCCCTCCAGTCGCCGGTTCCGCTGTGTGACAAGGATACACACGTACCATACCATACCCCGCTTTTGGTTTTTCTACCAAGAGTAAAGTTTAAAGGTGGGTGCATTTGCTTTCCGGTTCCTCAGTGGGCTTACCTTTTCATTCTCGTTCATCTTGATGGAATTGGGTGGCGCTCAATCTATTTAGATCTGTTTACCTTTTTGTTGCTTTAGTGTTATCTCGCGTTGGACCACCCTTTGCTTCGCTGAGTCTAGTCGAAACTTCTTCTTACGGGCTGGGCAGCGGTCCTTGGTGAGTTACTTTCCCGACTTTGAGATATATCGTACGCGCTAGTGTCTAGCTTTTTTGTGGCTTTTCATATGAGCTGGCGAGTTGTTGTTAACGTCGTTTTTGTCCCGCAAAAAACCGTAACGTAGTACGATAGATTGTAACAGGTAAATTTATATTTACGACATAAAACCGGTTGATGGTGATGGTTTGTAAAAGGACGAATCGGGAAATACAGGTGCCGTTCGCCCCAACAGCGTTACGGTTTTCCTGTTACACGATTTTGCTAGCTAAACTTGCAGGGAGGTCGTAGTTCACTTCGTTACTAGTTAGGGCGGCAACTTGTTGAATTGCATTAAATATTATGAATTAGGCACCATCAACCTTGGGATGGCAGATGGAACTTCTCTTTGAAGTCAGTGATGGAAACAATTCTGGTTTATCGACAGTGCTCGTGTGCGACGGCCAGCGTCCTTCGACATCGGACTTACTTTGATTAAATCTCTTACAACCTCTAAAATCCTTTACACAGAAACAAATCTTATGACACAAAAGTAGCATGCAAATATCAAGAAAGAAAATCGCGGCTAATTTAATCTAATTATATTGAATGTGAATATAAGTATGTGTTTTTTGTATGATTAACTTGAAAAGAGGCTTCCACGAATGGGGCCCCCAGTTAATCCGCTGCGAATTCCGGTTCAATGGGATTGCCGGGAACTGCCACTTAATAACCCTTGACTTGGGTTCAGTTATTTGTTGGAGTGAAACAAGACTTAACAAACACGAGTATATTGAGTAACAACCATTACAAACGTCACTGATGGACCGATGGTTTTTTACAATAGCTTCAACTGTTGTGACACGCTTGGATTGGCCACGCGAAAATAGCGAATTGCTCGTAACCGTAACACAAAACAACCTGGAAACGTCTTTACCAGGGAGCTAGACCGACCGCAACCCAGCACAAAGCATAGCTGAACTTGCTTACTCGAAATTTTGAATCTAACTGAAGCTGAATTGACAATGAGCTGAACTCGCAAATTCAACAAGGAGGGGAAGGCTCAAACACTATTGGCTGAGGCGATCCTGCGTAGCCAATCGGAGCGTCGCACGTTGTTTAGGAATAAATGCTTATTTTAAGAAATCTTAATGCTAAGCTCTCTCAATGAGGCATTGTATTGAACGAAATCCATAAACACATGAGTCCCAAATACGCTAAGTCGGCTTAAGTCCTATTAGAAAGTGTATCCATCTGCTTAAAAGCCATTAAGGGAAGCTTACAAATTCCTTTCCAATATTAACAGAGGCAAACAAATACGGCAAGATGCAAATTTGACTTTACCACGACCTTTGAATGAGATAGAACAGTTATGACTTGAATTACATGAATAATTATAAGCAAAAAGGTTTTGATGCACGCATCTGTGTGAATCAAACATGCCGCCCCCGAAGTGCCGACTATGGCACGACGTGATTAAATCCCAAAATTAAACTGAAATCTAAAACTACCAAATAATCAAATGTATAACAAGAACTAATGACAAATGATAATTCAAGAGCCTTGCAGATAACCTACAACTAGCATGAATACAAGCAAAGAAACAACTAAACCTAGCACTATGTTCAATCAACGAAAACTACCAACTAAGAGCAAAGTCAATGTTTATTGCCCTTGATCGCAATGATCGTCTTTGGGTAGGATGTACACTTTACGCACCGAGCGTTTCAGGAGATTCCCTCGGGAATCGCGCACCTGCACCACACGCACAACACCATCCGCTCCTGGATATGTGGCCGAGATGATTGCCAGTGGCCAACGGTAGCTTGGAGATGCCTCGTCGTGGACGAGTACCACGTCGCCCACCTGGGGGGCTAGAGACGCGCTGGAGGACTTCCACTTAGGCCGGCGCTTCAGGAGGTGGAGGTAGTCCCGGGACCAACGATCCCAAAACTGCTGGGACAGCCGATGGACCAGCCCATAGCGGCTGAGACGATTTTCCGGTATATCCTGGAGTTGGGCTTCCGGAAACGAAGTCAGCTTCCGACCGATCAAGAAGTGGGCAGGAGTAAGGACTTCGGGGAGTGAGGCGTCGGTAGGGAGAACACAGAGTGGGCGGGAATTTAGTATCGCCTCCACTTGAGTCAGCATGGTGTAATACTCAACGAAAGTTAACTTTGCATTGCAAGATATTCGTCTTAAATAATATTTCAATGACTTTACCCCCGCTTCCCAGATGCCGCCAAAGTGCGAAGAGCGTGCCGGAATAAAATTCCACTTAATGCTATGTTTCGACAATTCCTCCCTTATGCATTGCTCACTAGAGCCTGACAGGATATTTTTTAATTCCGATAGCTGATTTCTGGCACCGGTGAAACAGGTAGCATTGTCAGAAAATATGTTGGAGGGTAAACCGCGTCTGGAGATGAATCTCCTCAACGATGCGATGAAAGCCTCCGTCGTGAGGTCTTCCACGAGTTCAAGATGAATAGCCTTCGTGGCCAAACACACAAATAGGGCTACGTAAGCCTTTACTTCTTTTGCGCCTCGCCCGGATTTGTTTTTTATAAACACGGGACCCGGGCCCATCATTACCCCTAGCTTAATTTGCTTTTTAAAATTATTTAGTGTCACAATGTTCACTTACGAGGAAAGTTTTGAATAAAGCCCTTTACAGGTTTTTTAATTTATATTTATATGGTGCACGGTAGCTCTTTTTCGATATACGAGTACTACATGTGGTTCACTTCTCACTTTCACACTCGTCTATCTTCCTTATTTATTTTCTAATACCTTCCAAATTTTAATCAATTATACTAACGTTCAAAAGGGTTACTTTCACAATTTCTAAATAATTTTACTACAAACTAGTAGCCTATTGCGATAAATAATAAATGCGTCGAAATATACTCTTTGACTATGGTGTAAACAGACAATATCTGTAAATACGATTTATTTATAGAGCATCCTTCTTAAAAAGAGTGACATTTTCGTCCACTCATTTCGTTGTAGCTTAGTTTTAGACTACAACGATCGACTAATATTGTGCGCCTAAAAATGTGCAGAAATATTTACTTCAAATTTAACCCGGGCGTACTAACTTTTAATTTACAAAACCACAAACACAAACTTAAATTAAAAAATGATGGAGTCTGTTACATTTCACCTCCAACAAAATATTTTCATTTATATGAAGTCAATACAATACTTACCACATTTTGAGAATATCATAACATCAATCCAAAAAATAAAAATCATTTTTCACAGAATTAGCAGCACTTTATTCTCAACTGGCATGAGCCAGTTTTCAAGCTATTATCTCAATCAAGTACTTTATTTATAATAATCGTTCATTGTCTAACAATTTTCAAGTATTTTACTGAAAATATGAGGTTAACAATTATCATCAACTTCAGTTAGTATAAAGAGGCACTCCTAGTAACTCCTAGTCAGCAAAATGTTCCGTCTGATATTAGTTTCCGCTCTCGTTGCAGTTGCCTTGGGTAAGCTTCACATACCGTTTCCATTTTACTCAGTTCAAAAGTGAAAACTCAATAATAATAATAATAATAACAATAATATTTATTCATGTTAATACGCATTACATGCATTTACATAGGTCAAAACAAGTCGTAACATTAAACCACACATTACAGTTTTAAAGCTAGGTAAACTGCTATATGCACTAATAAATTTTACTGCGAAATTTATACGCGATAATTCCAACTTTCCAAACGATTTTGTTTTCGAAAGAGTTCTTCATCTCCTTATAACAAAAATCTATTTAACCTGTCAAACTGACACTCTTTTATTATTGTGCAACAAGTTATCGACATATAACCCGATAATATCGAAGTACTCATAGTATTACTTCTGATTATATCAAGTTAACTAGTATAACTAAATAATGGGTTGTATAACTTTTTCGGCGGCATTGAAAAGTTGAGTATAGTGGATAAGTCACAAATGCTCAAACGTGATTGATCTAAATTTAAGAAAAGCAAACCTAAAGATTAACGTTAGCTATTTTAGGAGCGTAATCTGCTCATGTATATCCATGTATATGTAAAAGCCAATTTGACATCTTCAAAGCATTTTTAAACACTAATTGTTGCACTTTACTAAGTGTGAGGTAAATATAAAATTAACACTGCTTGTTAAATGCACGCTTTCACTGCCGTTGTTCATAATTGTAGGTTCTCTAGGTAGGAATCTCTCCACTAAATATTATTAAAATCGAGAAGACGGTTACCGCCTTAGCAACACATGGAAGGCAGCTTTGCAAAACATACACAAGTTTAACGTTTCACCAAGCAGAATAACGACAAATGAAATTAACTTTCTTCCATTTGTAGGGTTTATAGATAAATATCACTTTAGTTATCAAAAAACTCAACCGAAATTATATCCGCTCCTTGGTTTATTGGTGTGCAATTTTATCCAGAATTTAAATCACAACTATTTTCTCTTCATCCATAGGTCTAAAAGAAGGATATCGTCCAAGTAGTTAGCTGGTATTCAGATTCAGGCTGTAGAATCTGTCGGTTATTCAATGCGAAATTACTTTGCACTAGGCCTTGACGTTACTTCATCTAGTTTTTATGAAAATAAAATTTACAAATTACTCCCTGTACGATACAAGATTTACATGAGAAGCCAACTCCAAAACCAGTCGTTAGAAAACTTGTGAAAAGCTGTCAACATGAGCACAGCTTGCCATTATAAACGCTGATTAACATTAAAATGTATTTTGTCTAATAGGTTGGGCATTAACTTCATATAATAATTAACTGTGAAGAGAGAAGGGGTCCCTAGATGACGAAATGTTCGTCTGTCTGTCTTTTGGCGGTATAGCTCAAAAACTATTTGCTGGAGGAAAACGATATTTTACATGCCGATTGTAACGGGTGTGTATTTGAATTTGTGATCTAGTTAGTTTTGGAATTGTTAAAGTCATGTTGTGTATTACATTATATGGTTGGACGATCCTATTTGTTGTTGAAATCTCTCTTTTCGTAGAGTCATGTTTATTATTTGCATTTTTATGTTCTCATTTGGCACTCCCTTCATGATATCGTCGAGCTTTCTTAAGTAGCCCATCGGAAGCTCACCTAAATTACATATTTCCCACTTGTTCCTCTAGTTCTAGCAATTTTACTTGGGTTCTGCCCTCGCTTACCTTCATCTTGTTTTGATTTCTGGCTACGATCACTTGCGTCTCCTCTGCTTTCCTTTCGATCGCTTCTATTTTGATAATCACGTATTCGTTTTGCTCAACCATTTTGTTCTCAATTTGCTTAGTCTCCTTCGATACTCCTTCTTTCGTAGCTCCTACTATTTCTGCTACCGTTTGCTCAAAACTTCTTTCTAATCTGTTAAATTTATTTTGCAGTTATGCTCTTTTTTCTTTCTTGAACTCAGCTTTGTTGGTATTAATTCTGTCGTAAATTTTACTTCATTAATTTTTGTTGTCCCACGTTACTGTCGACAATTGTTATAGTTGATTATAATTGTTGTGGATAATATAATTTCATTCTTTTTGTTGCTTTAGGAACTAAAATTAGGGCCTAACTCGAACTCCTAGCAAGTCTCACGATGCTTGGCCCTGTCTTTCTCCGTTGGCCTGCCGATCTTGTCACTGCCTACCTCCAGTTTCCAGAGGCTCCAACTAATATGCTATGATGTTCAAAACAACCACCGAAATACTAGCTAACACCCGATGCGCAGATCAAACACTTTTCCAAACTTCTACAGAGGTGCTACGAATCAATGCACTCCACCACATCATACATACAGGATACGAGTATACGATAAATTTTGAAACTCGCTAAATTAGGAAACGGGCATTTATTCACAATTTAACAATTACTCATTGGGGAAGCCAAATTAACTACACCTTTCAGCTTGGCTTCCTTTTCCCAATTCTTTGTCTTCGATATTACATTGTATTCCACTATTTCAAAGCTTACTCTGGTTACATTTAGCTCAACTCAAGGCTAACACTATTTTTAATACTGTTTTTCAAATTATTATCGAGGCCAATGCCATTTCATACTATTTACAAAAATAAAACTAGCACATTTCTGGAACATTTTATAAAATATAATTTGATACGCTTAAAATGCTTTTAATTGCTATTATAATCATAACGGCTTAAAATGTGTTCATAGCAATATGTATCAAAAGTAAATGCATTAAAAATAGAATAAATATAACTCTTTGACCACAGAGTACATAATATAAAGAGGAATATAGCTTTATAGGATTCAGCGTATCATAGAAAATGTCTTGAGGTTGGGCTTGATCCTCAAGTGGATGCCGCCAAAACATAATGCATTGAGCAGCATTTTATTCAAGTTCTCATATGTTTGACAATCTAAATTTAGCTTTGTTTCCCCGCCTGAATGACGCAATTTGCCTTATCGTCTTTTTAACGCCGGAGAGGCGGCTCTTTGCTTACTGGCGATTTCTCTTTGTGGGCGAAAGTATGTATGACAACTCGATGTCATTCGTATGCTTAGATGAATTAGAAAAATTACAAAATTAAGTAGAGCATGCGCGCATTTATTTTGACTTTAGGATTCAAACAGGATCACTCAATCATCATTCCGTACTAAGTGTTGGTTTTTGGTTCCGCGGCAGAGGCCCTGTCGACCTTCGCCACAAAAGTCAATCGTGAAGTGTTGAAACCATATAGTTGCTATCGGTTAAGCTCTGTGTCGTTTAAGTGGCGTGTTGGTAAATGTTTCGCCAAAGAATTCCGTATCGTGGAGCAGGCAGGTTCCAACCAACGCTTAAAGCGGCTTGTAAATGGAAATCTAGTTTGTACTAATGTGTCGTTACTGAAGTCACGAGTATCGTATTGCAACCCCTACCTACTGTATGTGCTTCATTTTACCCAATTGTTTGGACTGCAACCTGCAGTTTGGTTGGACAACGTTAGCATAGCATCTGAACCCCTTCAAAAGGTATTGTGACATCTTATAATAGTTTTAACGAGCACAAATGTACAGTGAAGTGATTGTCGAAGTGTCGCCATGTTACGAAGCATTGTCGTTTATTTAAATGTTAAGATGTTGAAAAGAAATCACCACCTTTAAGTCATTCTGAGTATTTACCTTCGAGTTTTAATATTTGTACGTATGTAGTTTTACGTGGTGCGACTCAAGTAATTATCGCCATCGTGTCGTGCCATATTTGATTGATGGTCAAGAGTTATTGTTGAAAAGTAGTTTCATTATGTCAATTTAAAGTTGTTAACGTTTTGGATGTAGTTACGACGTTTGCTGTCAAGTTTACCGCCTGTTTAGTTTAAACGTTGCGTCATTAACCTTACTAACCTTCTGCGAGTATTTATAACTGTAACGAGTAAGCCATTTGAAGTTTATTGTCACACACATATTTTTAGACATTAATATGCTTTATTTTTAATTAGTTGTGTTTTTCATCAATAGATTTATGATGTGTATTTTGTGTATTTTTCTCTGTACAGGGATTCAGGCAGCTGTAAGAGAATGCAAATTAAGGAAGTTTGAGTCAGCTGTTTGTAGATTGCCGTTCAAGCATTGCCAAGGTTGAATCAGAAAGGTTAGGTTTTTTGGTTCCACTTTTACAGTGAACCCACTAGTCGTGTTTTTAGCGATTTAGTCCGTAAAGCAGTGGCGCTTAGCAATTAACATATTAATTTTATTTACTGAATCGTAGCTCTAATTTCAGATCGTAAAGAACCCCCTTTCTCCACTGAGTGACCCGGCAGCCTATATTACAGCCCATCGTACCGAGATTAGGGCAATCGATCCGAGAATTTCACTATTTTGTGTCGTATTCTTAATGTAACGGTACCAAATTTGGTGTAACTATGTTCACTAATAAGGAAATTATAAGGAAAAAGACATATCGTTTAGAAAACTTTAACAACCTGTATTACGAAAACGAAAAATTTTTTGGATATTGGTTTATATAAATTACTTCACAAAATGACATTACGAATTTCATATGACAAAGTTTGTTAATAAGGTAGTAAATCACCCGGTGTATTTTTTTATTGTACTATTACCTTTACAGTGTGTCAGAAAAAAGTATGGAATATGATAAATATCTCAGTAAATATCCATTTTATGGAAACATATTGTTATGATACAAGCTTAATATGGTTTGAACTAAAATTTGTTAAAATTGGAATATTACAATGAGTTGAAAATGGTTCGGATTTATTTGGGAATAAGGTAGATTTGTGTCTGAAACATAGCTATTTAAAAATTACAGGTGGATTGAAATTAAAATACATTTTAATAAAATACAGTTTGAAAATCAATGACAAATGTTAATTTTGAAATAATATAATATTTAGTAGGTTTAAATCAAAATAGATAAGACTAGTAGGCATAAATAATGAAATTGTAGTAGTTAGGAAAATTGTTTCCTATTATTGAAAAATATCATACTAAAAAAGTATGTAGAAAAACGATTTTGGTCAACAAATTTACTTCAAATTTAACCCGGGAGTACTAACTTGTATTTATTTTTATTTATATGAAGTCAATAACATCAATCAGGAAAAATTATTTTTCATAGAATTGGCAGCACTCTATTCTCGGCGGAAATGAGCCAACTTCCAAGTTGTTATCTTAGTCAAGTACTGTATTTATAGTAATCGTTCATTGTCTGATAATTTTCAAGTATTTTAAAGAAAATATGAGCTCAATGATTTTCATCAACTTCGGTTACTATAAAAAGACACTCCTGGTAAGTCACCGCCAGTCAGTAAAATGTTCCGTTTGATACTAGTATCGGCTCTCGTTGCGGTTGCTTTGGGTAAGCTTCATATACCGTTTCCATTTTACTCAGTTCAAAACTGGAATCTTAATACTGCTATATACACTAGTAAATTTTACTACGAAATCTGTACACAATGATTCCAACTTTCCAAACTATTTAGTTTCCGAAAGATGTCTTCATCTTCTTATAAAATAAATCAATGTTTACTATAGGCAGCCCCAGAATTCGTCCACGTGTACCCATGCTGGACGGAAGGATCGTAGGTGGCAACAGCGCCAACATTGAAGATCTACCCTACCAACTATCCCTCCAATACTACGGCAGCCACATCTGCGGTGCCTCTATCATTTCAGAAACTAGAGCTCTTACCGCTGCTCACTGTACCGATGGGTAAGTTTGACTATTCCATGAACTGCAACGGATTTTCATGGTGACCCGACAATTCTAGATCATCAGCTGCTTCCCTGAGCGTTCGTGCATCCAGCTCCATCCGCGGAAGCGGGGGTCAAGTAGTCAGCGTTCGCAGCATCTGCCAACACCCTAACTACAATTCCTGGAACATTGACAACGATGTGTCCGTTCTCGTTCTCTCTTCCTCCATCAGTCTTGGATCTGGCGCCCAACCCGTTGCTCTGGCTGCCGCAGGCTCTGATGTGGCTGAAGGAGCATCTGCCACTGTTAGTGGATGGGGAACCACCAGTCAAGGTGGCAGTCTTCCAAGTCAGTTGCAAGAAGTCCAAGTTCCAAGAGTTACCGACGCTAACTGCAAAGCAGCTTACGGATCCAGCTCCATCACTGATCAGATGATTTGCTTCGGCCTCACTGCCGGAGGCAAGGACTCTTGCCAGGTAGGTTTACAACCGTGACCACAACGGTCAATAGCCAATCATATCAGTATTAACATTTTGTCTTCTGCAGGGTGATTCCGGCGGTCCTCTTGTTATCGATTCTGACGGCGTCCAAGTTGGTGTTGTCTCCTGGGGTTATGGATGCGCTCAACCTAACTACCCTGGTGTGTATGCCAGAGTTGCAGCCCTCCGCAGCCACATTGACAGCTGCTAAACTTCTGTTGTGTAATTGATTTCAATGAAATTATATATATATTGCTTTTGTGTAACAAACTTCAATAAAATTAAATAACGATCAAGTCGCCTGTTGATTATATACAGAAGAATATTTATTTCAGTTAAAGTGTAAAAAATATTTTAGACAATCATTGTAAAACTACAGTTCTATAACACAATTCAAATTCGCAGAGGAAGCTTCCACTATAAACCAACAAGAAATAAAAATATTACTAATCGGATTTTTTTAGATCTAAATACACCAGACACTTGCATTAGAAATTAAGCACCTTTAATCAAGTCAGAAAATATAAATTGAAGGTCAAGAAGAGATAAATAGACTTATTTATTTGCAAAATATTTTGAAATTTTGTTTTCCTACGACCATATAAGGAAGCCGCTCCAAACGCACAGAAAATCAGGCGAGAAAATTGACAATATCATCTGTGCGATTTACTTTCACAAAACAATTGAACAACAATTTCCTTAGCAGCATGTATAGGAATATAACGCACAGTTTGCGCAATAATAGGAAGCCGCGACCAGTTCAAAACAAGAAATGACGGTCGTTGTATTTGAATTGTCATTGTTACTTTTTGCGTCAAGTAGCAAAGTACAAAGGTAACTGAAAATGGATATAGAGAAAAACGGCAGTAGCAGCGAAGATTTATATCACAAAGCAACCACTAATAGAGCGATTTCTCCCATAGTAAGCTTGTATAAAAGTTTCCGCGCCCTACAACGGGTGGGCCAGAAACTATTCCAGCAAGGCGGCAAAATTTAAATACGCCATTACTACGATATTTGGATTAATCAAGGATATGCCGTCAACAGCAATACAAATTTTGCATATACATAATTTGCCTTACCAGAATCTCGATTTTAAAGTTTTGAACCGCATAAATCGGAATATGCAAAATCTTTATAGGTTCTTATAATTACAATAATTATGGAAAATTCAAACAAAATATTTGCGAATAACAAATATATTTTAAGTAATTCAAATAGCAATATTGTTTAATAAGTATTGTCAATCTTACAATAGTCGTGCTCAATTGCAACAATTTACTTTGGTTCAAAATGCTTTTCACGCATTTTAAATGATTTGTCGGTGTCAGTTTGACGTTTGAGTTTACAATTTACGCACTTTTCCAAAAACCGGACAGGTGACATCAGCGCCTCCTGACGGGTGGGCCAATCTCTAACAATTATTTGATTTGACAGATGCATTCAGAAAACGCTTCTATTAGTAGGTTTTTCTATGCCGTTGCGAAATTTGTTACTCCTACACTAAATCAACACAATTTGAAACAACACTTCTTTACATACCGACCCATCATTAATTATAGTTTGGTTCACAACCTTGCCGAGTGGCGACACTAGCGCCCTCCGACGGGTGGGCCAGTCCCTAACAATTATTTGACTGGTGCATTTAAGAAACTCCTCTATTAGTGGTTGCTTTGTGATTTATATGCACAATGCACTCCACCGAGTGTGGTCGAAGCTGCCAGGAACACTGCTTTGAATTTGTTACCTAGAAAATACTTACGCGGCATGGTGGGTGGAAGTCCACCTCCGTTGCTGAAATCTACATTCACGAATCATTAACCAATAAAATGTATATTGCCAATAAAATTTCAAATGCTATAAACTATAAACGATGGTCAGTCTAAAAGTGCATTAAAAGAACCCCGTCAACCTCTCCAACCATCTCATTAGCGTCATAATTTGCAAATCTCATACTCTGGTTCTGATGCACAACCATCTCATTCGTACAATGATCCACAAACATCACAGTCACACTCTAATTCACTCGTATCGCATTCTGATCATTACACACTAAACAAAACCAGCATTAGTAACATACAACAGAACAACCTTTCACAAACACTAACTATCCGAAATGTTCCATCGCATTTCACAAATTGCAACAATAACACAAGCAATATAAACCTTGAAAGTAACACAAAAAACTAATAAAATGTTTATTATTGGTAATTAATGATTATTATAAACAAAATGTTCATTATTCTAATTTTCAGTGTATTTATTATAAAATTCACTACTATTTAGATTTCTGTCCCTTTTCAATCTCGTACTTATTTATGATAGTCTATTTTATAGCATTTGTTTTATTTAATACACTTGGTATATGTGAACGTTTTGAACGTTTAATAAAAGGTAATTGCTTACCGAAGTATTCGCGTTAAAAGAAGAAAAAGAAGCAAAGATTTTTCAGAGAAGCAAAAAAGTAATTAGATCGCCAACGCAAAAACAGAAATAACAAACAGTGAAGGCAAAATGGGAGAATGATTAGAACGATGAGCGATGAAATCAAGAAAAGCACAGAAGAAAACCAAAAATTACTCTAAGAAACGGTAAACCGAGAGGAAAAATGGGAAACTGAAAAAAAACAACTCATAAAAAGAATTGACCAACTTGAAAATAAGTTTGAAATGATGGAAAGAAAAAAAAACGAAAGTGTAGGTTGGTAATCAAAGAAGTAACATTTGCAGTAGACCAGAAAGAAGAAGCAACAAAACAATTTCTCTCAGAGAAACTAGGAGTGGAAGCAGAAGTGAATGCAAATCTGGTCGAAATGACGGATTGGAAAAACAAACTGACGGTCATGAATAATAAATACAAGCTAAAAGGAACAAATGTATATATCGATAACGGCATGATGCCAAAAAAAAAAGAGAATCCAGGCAGAAATAAAGAAAATTGCAAAAGCCGAGAGAAGCAAGGAACGCAGAACAAAAATCGGCTATAAAAAATCACCATAGATGAAGTGGAGTATGTCTGGGATGATGAAGAAAAGGGGGTTACACAGAAAACAAAAAACTGATAACAAAAAAGAATCGAACCACCAAAACTAAGATGAAACTGGGGAAGGACACGGACGACGACAAACAACCCACGATACACAACAAAATCCAAAACAAAGTGGAAAGCAAAAGAGAAGTGAAAGAAAAGGAAAGGTTAAAGGAAGAGAAAGAAAAATGCGAAAAGATGAAAATAGGAACATGGAATGTGAGTAGCATCACAGGGAAAGTAGAAGAATTAGTGGAAGAAACGATAAAACAGCAAATAAAAGTCCTAGGAATCACAGAAATCAAAAAGAAAGGTAGTGGTTTGAAACGATTACATAGGGGATTCTGGCTATTTTGGTCAGGAGTTAAAGAAACGGAAGAAGCAATAGGTGGAGTAGGCCTAATAATAAGACCAAATATGAGAAAAGACATTATAAATGAAGAATACATAAATGAAAGACTATTAAAGATAGAAATGAAGCTATTATGAGAAGACACATGAAATGTAATAATAGCATATGGGGAGAACGATGATGCAAAAAAGGAAAAAATATAAGTTTTTTGAGAAGCTACAAAACGCAATAGACGATGGAGGAGAAAATATACTTGTAATGGTTGACTTAAATGGGTGTGTCGACAAACAGAATACAGGAATAGAAAAACAATAACGGAGACAGAATAACAGAAATAAGTATAGAAAACAACCTAGTGATAGCAAACACGAAATGTAAGCACAAAGATATACAAAAGTTATGGAAAGCAGAAATCAGAAATCAATTATTGACTACTTTCTAATAAGTAAACATAAATGGAAAGAAGTACAAGATGTCAAGATAACAAGACGAGCGGAAATAGGAAGTGACCATACTTGGTAATAATGGACCCAACAAAGGAAAAAAAAAGAAAAAATAGACGAAAGAAGAAAGAAGACTCAAGAAAATATAAAGAACTATAAATTAATATAACCCGAATATCAAAGAAGATATATGGAAATACTAAATCAAAAATGTAGAGAAGCGGAAAATGTAAAACGTGTAGAAGAAAATATATTAAATGTGGCTACGGAGAGCTGCGGAAAAAGAAAAATAGTGAATAAATCACGAAAAATACAGAATAGTGGAACTCAGATATAAAAGCTCAAATAAAAGAGGAAAAATGTGCATGGGAAAGTAACTACAAAAAAAAAACAGAAGAATACGAAAAATATAAAGAAAAAAGAAGAGAGGTGAAAAAGGAGATCAAGAATGCAAAAAAGTAATGAAATAAAATTTGGGGAAGAGATGGCAGAAAACTGCAGAGACAACCAAAAACTATTTTATGGAACCCTAAAACAACTTAGGAAAAAACAGGAATATAATATGATGAACATAAAGGGAAAAGGAGGAAATATAATAACAGAAGAAGAACAAATAATGCAAAGATGGAGACCGCATTTCGAAGAACTAACAAAAGCAGAAGACAACACAACGGAAGAAAAAGAAGGGTTAAACAAAAGGGAAGGAACTTAAGAAATTAAAGAGAAAGAAGTTAGGGAGGCCATACAGAAGATAACGCTAGGAAAAGCAGCAGAAGGGACAAAATAACACCGGAGATGATAAAGTATATGGAAAAAGAAGGAATAAACAAATTTACAGAGTTGCTAAACGAAATAACGAAAACCACGGTAATACCAAGAGAATGGAATGTAGGAATCATACTCCCCATACACAAGAAAGAATATAAAAGAATATGTGACAACTACAGAGAGATAACGTTAATGAGGGTCCCAGCGAAAGTATTCGCCAGAATAATCGAGGAAAGAATAAGGAATAGGATAGAAAATATAATAGAAGATACCCAATGTGGTTTTAAGAAGGGAAAAACCCCAAAGACTTGATAGACTTCATAGATCTGGAAAAAGCCTTTGACAGGATACATAGAGAACAAATATGGAAAGCACTAGAGAAAAGAAATATAGATAACAGAACGATAGAAATACTAAAATCAATATACACAAATAACACAAACATAATAAGGACGAACAATGAAGAGTCAAGAGAGTTTCTAACAGAGATAGGAGTAAAGCAAGGATGTGTGTTGCGCCCCCTACTGTTTTCAATAGTGCTAGATGAAGCAATTAAAAATGCTAAGAAAAAGATGAGGAAGCTAACATTGGGATACTGGCAAATGGAACAAAAAGAAATAAACGAACTCATGTTTGCAGATGACGTGGCCATAATGAGCGACTCCGAAAAGAATTTACAAAATAACCTGGAGGTGCTAGAAAACGATTACAGAAAATAAACATGAAAATAAACATAGAGAAAACAAAAAGTATGGTAGTAGCGAGAGAGAATAAAACGCACAGCATAAAACTACTAGGGAAACAAATCGAGAAAATAGAAATTTTCAAATATCTAAGATCAATAATCCAGAACAATAATAAAATAGACAAAGAAATCAACGACAAGATGGAAAAAACAGAAAGAATAAACAACGTGATGAAAACGACCTTCTTGGGGAAGAAAGAAGTGCCTAGGAAAATAAAAACAGAAGTAGTTAAGAAATACCGACAATAATGTATAGCAGCGAACCATGGACCTTAACAGAAAAGCATAAAACACGACTAAATGCAATGGATATGCGGTTTCTAAGACGGATAGAAAATAAAACGAAAAAAGATAGGATCCGAAATGATACATACAGAAGAAACCTACAGATGGGGCCCGTAACGGAGAAAATAACGGAAGGTCAATTAAAGTGGTTCGGATATGGGACAAGGGGCAGAATAACAAAAAGAGTGTATGAAACGTGAGTGCCGGGAAAAAATAAAAGGGGAAGACCCAGGAAAACATGGGAGGAGGAAATACGTGAGGGTGCAGCGAGCAAGGAAATAAAATAGACAGGAATAAAACAAGTGACCCAGGATAGGAAACTATGGAAAGAAAAGTGCAAAACGATATTGACAGAGCAAACTCAACCTCACCCGCCTTACACTTAACGGTGAAAAGGCATAGGACTAAGTAAGTAAGTATTATGAAATTATAAATTGTTCTAAGCTAGACATGTACCTAGTTTTTTTTTTTGGTCGTAGGAAAATAGTGTACAAAACTCGTTGGAAAGTGTCTTTTCACTTGCGTGATTGCTGCACTCGGCTACTTCTCGTGTGCAACTCTCCCGCTCGTGTGAAATATGGCACTTTTCACGCTTGTTATGTAATATACTATTGTCTTTATTATACTCTATTTTTTAACGCTGTGAAAAAATTAAGCAATTCAACATACTATTTCCAATGTAATGTAGATTCAGTAATTTTATTTTTAACGAACGTAATCCAGGAAGGCATAAAAAATATGTGTCATGAAGTTAGATTATTTTATGTGACAGTTCGATTAATGTCATATATTTATTTAATGTTAATTTCAACATAAGAAAATATGACTATTTCGACACTTATATTCGCTTGAAGACATTTATCATCTCAGAAATTTATGAGGACTGAAAATTAAATTACAAACACTGTCAAGTTGAACATACGTTGGGATTCTTGATTCATAAAAATATATTTTAAATAATAATATCACGTTGACTAGCATGATTGAAGAATGGGTTGCATAACTTTGCCCGCGGCATTAAAAAATGGAGTATAGTGGGCAAGTCAAAAATACTCAAATATGATTGGTCCAAATTTATAAAATGCGTGGTTAAGGAAAGCAAACCCAAAGATTGATGTTCGCTACTTTAGGAGCGTGTCATATATATCAATGTATATGTAAAAACCAATTTAACATCTTCCAAGCATTTTAAACATCAATTTTTATACTTTACTACTAGAGCTAGGCAGGAGGTACTTGGTATAACGCTTACGTCTCCCCCACTCAGCACAACTATAACACAAACTGGCATGTCTCCCGTAAAGCCTCCGTATCTGATCATAGATATATCAGATTCGACTTAAAGGTTACGGGCAAGAGAAAACGAAGAAGTAAGAATCCCAAAACCTACAGACTGGTGCCTTTATGAGAGGGCACATCAAACCTTAACATCAAGGTAGATACAGTAACGGTTCTGGAAACAGCTTCAACACATCTACATAACTATATACATAAAGCGTAAGCATAAAGCTGCCCTGTTAAAAGCCGAAGGGTCGCACTTAAAGTGTGCTGTTAGAACAGGGAACTAGATTAATTACGCTCTGAAACCAGAAGGCTATTTAATAACGCCAGAAATCAGAATCGCCAAGACGCATGGGACCAATACAGAGAGGCCCTCACAAAATACAACTTAGAAGTTAGGAGGTCGTAGAGCAAGTCATGTGAAGGGATACAAGAAACCCCAACTGCAACACACTTACAAAACGTCATTGCAAAAGACCACACAAACAACATTGGTCGTCTACAGAAGACAGATGGACTCTTTAGTGAGGTTATAAGAGAAACGTTGGAGCAACTACTAAGCACCCATTTTCGTGGCTTTCATACCCATATACCGGACGAACCAGTTGCAGAGATAGTGGAAACAATATTTCCACACTCAAGAACTAAAAGTCTGGCCAACAAAATTTTCACGTCAAGTAAGATTAAATTCTTCCCTTTAAACCGTACAAAGCCTCCAGCGGAGAAGGACTTTTTCCAGCCTTACTACAGAAATGTATAGAGGACTTGCTGTCCGCAATATGTAAATTATATAAGATCAGCTTCTGCCTTTGTTACAAACCCAAAATCTGGAGGAAGGTAACTGTGGTCGTTATATCCAAAGCATGAGAACGTTCCAACATCCATCCCAAGACGTATAGACCCATAAGCCACACATCATTCTTGCTAAAAAGAATGGAGAAGGTACTCGAACAGTATCCAAGAAGTGAAATTCTCCCAAACCGATCGCTGCACTCCAACCAGCATGCCTATCAAAAGAAAAGTCGACTGTAACAGCTCTTTACAGTCTAGTTTATAGGCTGGCGAAGACCTTCATGGCGAGAGAAATAGCTTTCTGTACCTTCGCGGATATTGAGGGTGCCTTTGATAACACCTCCTTCAAATGAATAAAGAGAGCCACCATGAAAAAAGGATTCGATCCTTGATTTTCAAATGGATTGAAAGTCGAAAAAATCTCGAATGTCGAAAAAGTACCGCAAGGTCAAAAGAAGAGACAGATACCATAACGGCCACTGGAGGCTGCCCGCAAGAAGGGGTATTATCGCTTATACTGTGGTCATTGGTGGTGGACGACCTCCTCAACCTACTCACACAACACGGTTTCGAAATACAAGGGTATGCAGAACCTAGTAGTCATAGTATTAATTTTTTTCGTTTTTGTAGGTCGCTTCGTGTTTACTGTGGTTTCCTATTGTCGGTTTGTACATATCTTTCCTACCTATTTTTGAATTAAAGTCTCTCATAACAAGTTTGATATCATATCTTGAAATCCCATTATACAGTTGCTCTAGATTTTCATAAACTTGATCTTTAATTTCAACCCCTTTATCCATACACGGCGTATGTCCATTTATAAAGGTTATTTTTCTGTACCTGCTTTTAATTCTCGGTACTGGCTTAAATTCTACCACTTCCTTCTTCATCTTGTTGCTTATTACAAAGACTGTATCCCATTCTGCTATCGTCCCAGCTATTGAAAAATACATAGGGCCGGTTGCAGAAAGCAATGTTAAGTCTAGCGTTACCTAACGCGACGTCAAAGTGAACAAAAACGAATCAAAACTCAAATCTTTATGGTAACTAATACATTAGTAAACAAAATTTGATGCGATTTTGTTCACTTTGACGCGATGTTAGGTAACACCAGACTTAACATTGCTCTCTGCAACCGGCCCTTAGTATTTTAATTGATTTGTGCTATTTCCCCTCTGCTTTGTTTCTTGTATAGACAAAACATCTATGTTATATTCTCTCATGCTCTTCGTTAGGTTTAGCAACTCCTCTTCAGCATATATGTACCTCTTACTTTGTGTGTTATTATAAACATTTGTCTTTCTTTAGTTTGTATCCTCATTTTGATTCCCTTTCCTTTCTTCCCTTGCCTTGTTTGGTTTTCTACAGGTTTCATTGGTTGCACCCTCATACAGCTGGAATCTGTTTATTCTGCCGAGCCACTACGTCTACTTTATTGATTCGTTTTATGAAGGAGATTTATTTTCCTCTAGGACACCCTTTCCTTGATTTCACATCGACTTAGTGCCCTCTATTATAATTTTATTGTATCCCACCTTCATCATTTTTTTTTTACTTTTACCAATTTTACAAAATCTTTTATTATTTTATGTATTTCTCTCTACTTAATTGTGAGGTCGTTGTCAATAAAAATCTTTGCTTCTTTATAATCTCTTAACTTACTTCATTACTTTCCCCTTCTCTTCGAAACTGCTCATTTCTTGTGAGCCGCTTTAAGACGACTGTTTACTTGTAGCTGTTGTCTAATAAAGTTTTCCACTCCTTCTCTGACCATGTTATTGTCTGTTGTATCGATCCTTAATCCTTTCACTACAATGTTCTTCTCCTTTTTTCTTTTTCGTACTTCTCCAACTTATTTTCCATTTTCTCCGTTATTTGCCGATTCTTTAACTTTTGACTTTAACTCTTCTACCTCCTTTTGTAATTTATCTTCCATATTCCCCATTTTTTGCTGTAATTCCCTCACTTCCAATTTTAATTGTTTTCCTTGTTCCTGAAGCTCACTTTTCTGCTCCTTGCATTCTTTATTTTACCTTCTTATCTCTCTAACCTTTGTCAGCACCGTGTTTATCAGTTCTTTCTATCATTTTTCTGGCGTTCTTACGGTGGCCGCATTACTTTTTTGCTTCTCTTGAATACATTTTCTTCATCACTTTTACTTGGCTTTTTCCTCTCCCCTGACGTATAGTCTTCGTAGTCGGACATTTTTACTACCTACTTTTTACTTATAGTATCAGCCAGCTCCAAGTGCTAAATCCCCGGTCGACCCATCTAAAGATCTAGCTTCTAGCAGCTGCCCAATTCTAGACGTTATTACTAATTTTCTATTGATGCTTCATTTTTTAAACTATATGGAGCGCCCTTTTTCCTTTGATTGCAATCCTACCTATATCTACTAAAGCAGCGGTGCGGAAATTATTCGGATTTACGCCTGTTTTAAAAACAAGCACAGCTGCTATTTGTGTTGCCTATCCTAACAACATTGAAGCGGTGGCATCCTGCTTTGATCTGTGGGGATCATGGTTTTAATCTGTAAGCTTATCACTAGGCTTGTGTGGTTAAGACAAATCACAACTAAATCTAATCTGAGCTGCTTTACATTTGCTTCTGATTTATATTTCTATGAAATGCTCATAGACTACTCTATGGATTCTCCTAATTTTGTGAATTGATTTGTTCGAAACGATCCAATTTTTGGATTTTATTTAGAAGCTTCAACACACACGTTTTCACTTCTCAGAAAATGTGGAGGAAGGTAAATGTGGTCTTTATAGGCAAAGGATGAAAAGGTTCCAACATCCATCCCAAGGCGTATAAACATAATTCTTGCTAAAAGGAATTGAAAAAGTACTCGAATAGTATCCAAGAAGTGAAGTTCTCCCAAACCGAACACTTCACTCCAACCAGCATACCTATCAAATAAAACATCGACTGTAACAGCTCTTCACAGTCTAGTATATAGGCTGGCAAAGACCTTCATGGCGAAAGAAATAGCTTTCTGTGCCTTTGCGGATATTGAGGGTGGCTTTGGTAATACCTCCTTCAAACGCATAGAAAAAGTCGCCATGAGAAAAGGATTCGATTCTCGATTATCAAATGGATTAAAGCCATGCTCGAAAGTCGGAAAATTACTGCATCGTCCACCACCAACGACCACGGTATAGGCGATAATACCCCTTGAAATCAGCGACCCCGAAAATTAAATAAAAATAAATTTCGCCAATATTTCATAATTTTTAAGCAAAATTTCCCTCAATTCTAAAGCCGCAATTTTGTTTTTTAAACATTTGAACACGAATTTGTAATTAATGACCTCGAAAACATACGGTAGCAAAGTTGAAAAATTGAACAATTCTTTCATAATAGTATCCGCTTTTCGGGATTCCAGACCACTGTGCGGCGTAGATTGTCCACATATTCATTACCATAGCCGTGAAATATTATTGGATGTTCGACTAAGTCGCCAGGGAGCCGCAGCGTTGTACCATAAAGCAGCTCAGCTGGCGAGCATCCAAAATCACGGCGGTGCGTAATCCAACCAATACAGTTGGCAAGACCTGAGTCGACGGAAGTGGAGAATGACACATGAGAGCTGCTTTTAGTGAGCGGTGCCAGCACTCAATCATACCATTGCTAGCTGGATGATAAGGTGTAGTACGGAACTTACTGACTCCTAACAGGTTGGCCAGAGACCGGAATAACTCAGATTCAAATTGCCTGACTTGATCTGAAGTCAACCGAGAAGGAACGCCATAACGTGATATCTAGTTCCCGAGGAAAGTCTTCGCTACGGTATCCGCCGAGATATCAGTCATTGGAAAAGCTTCAGGCCATCTACTGAACTGATAGATACATGTAGCGAAAGCCTTCTGATAGTGGAAGGGAACCTACTATATTGATGTTGACGTGGTCGAAGCGATCTTCCGCTAGTGGAAACTTATCCAAGGGCGCCTGTGTATGATTACCAACCTTACTGCGTTAACATAGGACGCAGTTGCAGGCCCAGGTGTGGCAATAAGAGCTCATCTATGGCCAAACTTATCGGCGTCGCCCCAAACGGACCGAGCTACGAATGCCAGGATGAGACACATTATGTAAGATGTTGAAAAGTGATCGTTGTAGTGTAAGAGGTGCATAAGGACGAGCACAATCCGTGGAGGTATCACAATACAGTTCACAGCCATTGCACAGGACGACTTCAAGGTTGAGAGAGGTCTTATTTGATTGTAACAGGTGGAATAACCTTTTGCCTTGCCATTGAGACATAGCCAAAGCCTCTGGGTCGATATGGAATGGTATCTCGATAGTGCAAAGCCTCGATAACGTGTCGGTCATGATGTTATCACGACCTGAGACATGTTGAATAGCAGTGGAAAGCTTTCCTATATAATCCAGATGTCTTAGTTGACACGGAAAGCATTTATCAACTTTCTGCGAGAATGCATAGACGAGGGGTTGAAGCTCTACCGCCGTGACTCAGTGACCGAGAAAGGGCACCTCGTTCTGTCCGAAGTGGTATTTGGCCACGTTAATTGTCATGCTAAAGTGATCCAAGCGTTCGCGAACCTGTATCAAGTGCTTTCAATGTTCGTTTTTATCCCGGGGGGCTATGAGCACGCCCTCTATGTTTACACGACGACGAAAGATACATTTCCCAGAACCTCATGCATAAGACCTTGCATTGTTTGAGCAGCATTTCTGAGCCCGAAAACCATTTTTACAAACTCAAATAATCCAAATGGTGTAATTATTGCTGTTTTAGGAATGTCTTCTTCTTGAATTGAAACCTGATGATATGTTTTATTTAAGTCCAGCGTGGTAAATATTTTGTATTGATTGTTATATCCAACTTGGTCTACTTATTTAATGTTAAATTACAATTCGCTTTGTAATGACCTAGTATTTTTTATTTTTTCGTGCCACACGTTGTACACGGCAATATGAGTTGTATATGTAATTATTTTACGTTACGACATTTATTTCATATTCTTTATATGTTACGTTTGACTGTACGAATTCTATTTAGGTTTAGACAAATTCTCATTTAAGATGAACTCAAGTACTTCATATGCCCTTTAATATGAATAGTTAATATTAAGTTAATAAATATTTCTAGCTCAGTAGAACATGATTACTCTCAAACAAACAGGTCGGTTCACGCAATATCAAGACTGTTATTACTCCTGAAAAATCATTTGTTTATTGAAAACTTATGTCAAATATTTGTGACAATTTCTATGAACGTCAGTGTCACTTCTAATTATGTACTTGGAATATCAATTGCAGATACCTCTCTGTTACACTACCTGTCATTCAATAAACATGATATAGTAAGTAGTTCCTTTTTAATTACCTCACTTCACACTTTTACTGTATATTTTTGTTTGGTAAATAAATACCTGTAGTTGTAACTCGTCCAAAGAACTTAATCTGCTTTTTAATGATCCAACTGCATACCAACTGCTTACAGAAATTATTCAAGCTGCAGACTAACCCCAGTGTAGACTGAGCCAACTGTCAGGAACCGCAAACATCCTCTAGAATGTCTCCTTCCCAAATCTTTAATTCCGCAAAGCAAGAAGTATGGCGGTTTTTATGGGTGTTGTAGGGGTCTATCGCAGGTGGATTATGAATGATGTCGACTATCTGAGCGAGGACAGAGGTGTCGATGGAACCTACAACGTAATGGAATTTTGTCAGTTTCGTTGTGATGCCAGCGGTAAAAAAATGTGCTTGTAGTTGTGCAAACCAAAGAGCTGAATCTTCTCGCCAAAAAAGAGGAGGCTGGACCGCGACAGCGACAGCAGTGCTATCACCTACTGGCTTGGAGGCTGCGGTGCCATTTTCCTCATCCCCAAACGATTGCCTTATTTCTGACACCGTCGGTGTCACCACTGTAGATACTGAACTTAGTTATTCTACTCAAAATATGTATTCAGTAAATTTGCAACGAGTTATGTCAGAATGACAATATCAACTGACTAATAGTTTTGGTCGCTATGACGCCAAGGCTCCTACAAGGGCTTTATACATTTTCTGTGCAAATTAATGTTGGCAATAGAAATAATTGTAAATGCTCCAGAAGTCTTCGAACAACTTGAACATAAAATCCATTAAACATCATTCGAAGCATTGGACAGAAAAGCAAATAACATAAACAATATAAAAATTAACCAAAAATACGTAGTTGACAACAGCAGACAGCGCAGATAAAAATAATAAAAAAGAAGAAGTAAAACCAAATATAACTGGATCAAGATTAAATTTAGAAAGGAAACCTTTGGGAAATTTGGGAAAAATATTCGGAATAAAACCGGGATTCTAATGGTACAGATATACAAAGAAAAGAGAACAATTCTTAGTAATAGCTAACGATAGTACGGTGCAAAGCAGACAATATTGTGAAAGGGCGATAATTGTAACTTTCGAAGGAATGAGAAGAGAAATGAAGCGAAGCAAGACAACTGGTCCTGGAGATGTCCAATGTTTTTGAAGAATGAAAACTGGCGCATGTGTGTTTTATCCATAAAGAAAAGATACGCAAAACTGTGCATTGTAATCAATTCTATAGGGCACTTGTACGGATGATTACTGAAAAGTAGAATACACAAACAAGTCATCGACCCAGGAAAACAAAGCCGATTTATAATCGAAAGATCATATATAGATAATATAGTTAGTTACCTTAAATCAAGTCACCAAAATCATAATACAAAAAGTTTAATTCCCAACATTATTTAGGTTTAGAAAGGTGTAAAGGTATGGGAATATCAATAAATAATGATTTCTTGTGCAGTCTACTCTTTTTCGATGTGGTTGTTGCAACGGAAAGCTATGTCATTTATATGATAAAAAAAATTAACAAAACCTACAAAAAGTGGAAGTTGACAGTCAACATTGAAAAGATGAATTATCCAGTCGTAGGACCGAACATTACAGATCTGCATATTGATAACAACACAACTATAAAATGCTCTAACAAGTACAAATATCTTGAGATATTGATAACACAGGCAGAAAACAATTAAGAAGGATAGAAAACAGTATGACGAAGCAAACAAGCTGTCCGGTAGTTAAATTCTCTATTATGAGCTCTAGAAATTACAAAAGATACCAAAGTCAAACTTTATAACTCAATGGTTTTAAAGTATACTGTTATATGGTTTAGATTGTGGGTTCTTGCAGCTGATGCAAAAAAGCTGGGTTGAATTGCTTCGTAATGTGCGAGCACTGCAAGAGATTGCCATGTCACCATTGACTTGTCTTTCTAGAAGACAATACGAGTTACTCTGTATGTATCGTAAATTTTGACTGCATATACTGCAAATAATTAAAAATGTATGGTATTTTAAATTATTTTTAAACAAGCTGCAAGGATAAAACGAAACTTTGAATTTTTAAATTAGAATACCTTTATTCGATTTTATTAAAATTAAGAAAAGTGTGTGAAAATTTGCGCAAACTTAAGCAAACATATTTTTTAATATATTCCTCAACGATAAAACAAAAAATTACACCGTTACGACTATTGGTTACCGAGATATAAATCAGTTTTCTAAAGTCCGCGAATGTGAAGTTCGAAGAGGCACTGATGGGGAACTACATTAGGAAGGGGCTGGGAGTTTTGCGTAAATGTCTCTATTGTGTGATCTAACAACTGGCCAAAATTCAGTTTTTCCCTAACCATTCCCAACGTCATCCCTTTATTTTCTGGGCTATGTGGTAAAATCAGTGACCGACGAGGCACGATACGCGTATCAACGAAAACACTGAACGGAAAATAAATCGTATTTTAATACAGTTAATTTTTTCACGAAAAAAAAACTTGCACCTTGCTAACCTCGTTCGCTTCACTCACTCGGGCATCAAACAGTCCTCGGTAGTGTAAATCTTACGTACATCCCTTGTAAAGTAATATACTATTTCTGGCTTTTTGCAGCTACAAAAGAATGGAGCCCTCCACATTTAGGTTCGCAAGGTAATTCCAGATAGTGTACATTTTTTAACTATATCTTCGAGTGCACACCCTATGATCGAATTTATGGTCCCTGATTTCTGACTACAATTCAGAAAATTAAAAATAACTAGCGTTGTCACGAGACGAGACGAGATTTTACCGATTCCAATCTCGAAAATTCTAAAGAGTTGATTCTTGATCCCGAACTCGAGAATCTCGATTTTCGAATATTATACAGGGTGTTTCGGAAATAGCTACCATACTACGTGATTGATTTTCTAAAATCAATTAAAAAAATTAAATACACTTTCTCTGTAAACTTCGTCCTTTGAGCTCTACAGGGTGATAAAGGGAGTTCAAAAAGTACATATTTCACTAAAAAAAATTCTCCAAGCTGGAGATATTGATTTGAAAAAAAGTACGCATTAGTTGCTCGTACTGGCCTATTACTATACTTATTTTTGCCAAATTGTCATAATCCATAGGTGGCAAATCAGGGGTTTTGTATATTCGTGTACCGAATTGAGGCAGTTGCGCTGCGTAACTCCCAAAAGAATCACTTGCTCTATGTATTAACTTTCTGGGTTTTTCCTGGCAATGTTTATAGCACGGTACCTGAAAAGCAAAAGCAGTGGAGATGGCTCAGATGTAAATCCGCTGGTCCTAGACCAGAATATGTGGATTTGCTTCCTATAGACTCCAACGGTTACAAATGATCGAGCATCGAACCCACTCCGACTTCCCAATTCGATTTTGGCAACCAAGGTTTTTAAGTCTAACAACCTTTTCCAAGAGTAGAGGCCGATTCTGCTTCGTCTTTATACGGTTTTTAAAAGTATTACTGTCAAGATCGAGAGTTTGTTTAATCTCGTCTCGAATATTCGAGACCGAAAACTATCAATTTTGATCTAGAATTTCGAGCCGAGAATTTTCTCGTCTCTGTGGCATCACTAGGCATAACTTGATCGAAAACAGTTATTAACAGAAATTGCTCAAAAAGAGTCGAAATATACTGTTTGACACTAGTGTAAATAGACAATATCGTATAATACGATTTATCCATGGAGCGACATAATTTCACACTGCAGCAAAGGTAATTATTGGATGTAGTGATTATTTGAAAGGGAGTAACCTCTTATTCAGTCATAATTTTGTAGCTTAGTTTAAAATTATAGACTGCAACGATCGGTAACTATTGTGTATAAAAAATCTGAACGAATATGGAGAAACATTTATCTAAAATATAACCCGGAAGTACCACCTTTCAATTTACAAAACCTCAAACAACAATTATAATTATAAAAAACTTAAGACCTAAACTCAAAAACGACGCTATGCCAGTTACGATTTACCTTCAACAATAAATTAAAAATATTTTTGTTTATATGAAGTCAATCCGAAAAATAAAAATTATCTTTCATAGATTTAGCAACACTTTATTTTCAGAGAAAATGATACAACTTCCTTACTGTTATCTCAATCAAGTACTTTATTTATGATACTATCATGCATTGTCTGATAACTTTCAAGTATTTTAAGAGAAACATGTGATTAACAATTATCATCAACTTTGGGTAGTATAAAAAGACACTCCTGGTAAGTTACCGTCAGTCAGAAAAATGTTCCGTCTAATACTAGTATCCGCTCTCGTTGCAGTTGCCTTGGGTAAGCTTAATATACCGTTTCCATTTTATTCAATTGAAAACTGTAAACTCAAAACTGGTGGCTACATGCACATGGTAAATTTTACTACCAAATTTATAGCCATCATGAGTCAAACTTTCCAAACCCATGTCTTTGTTTTCTTGTAAAGTAAATCTATGTTTATTACAGGCAGCCCCAGAATTCGTCCACGTGTACCCATGCTGGACGGAAGGATCGTAGGTGGCAACAGCGCCAACATTGAAGATCTACCCTACCAACTGTCCCTCCAATACTACGGCAGCCACATCTGCGGTGCTTCTATCATTTCAGAAAATAGAGCTCTTACCGCTGCTCATTGTACTGATGGGTAAGTCTAGGTAAATCTAGCAGCCGCAATGGATTTTTATGGTGCCCTCCAATTCTAGATCATCAGCTGCTTCTCTGAGCGTCCGTGCGGCCAGCTCTATCCGCGGAAGCGGTGGTCAAGTAGTCAGCGTTCGCAGCATCTGCCAACACCCTGACTACGACTCCTGGAACATTGACAACGATGTATCTGTTCTCGTTCTCTCTTCCTCCATCAGTCTTGGATCTGGCGCTCAACCCGTTGCTCTAGCTGCCGCAGGCTCTGATGTTGCTGAAGGAGCATCTGCCACTGTTAGTGGATGGGGAACTACCAGTCAAGGCGGCAGTCTTCCAAGTCAGTTGCAAGAAGTCCAAGTTCCAAGAGTTACCGACGCCAACTGCAAAGCAGCTTACGGATCCAGCTCTATCACTGATCAGATGATTTGCTTCGGCCTCACTGCCGGAGGCAAGGACTCTTGCCAGGTAGTTTTACAACCGTGACCACAACGGTCAATAGCCAATCATTTGAGTATTAACATTTTGTCTTCTGCAGGGTGATTCCGGCGGTCCTCTTGTTACTGATTCTGACGGCGTCCAAGTTGGTGTTGTCTCCTGGGGTTATGGATGCGCTCAACCTAACTACCCTGGTGTGTACGCCAGAGTTGCAGCCCTCCGCAGCCACATTGACAGCTGCTAAGCTTCTGTTGTGTAATTGATTTCAATGAAATTATATATCTTGCTTTTGTATAACTTCAATAAAATTAAGTAACCATCAATTCGCCTGTTGATTATATACAGCATATTTATTTCATTTAAGGTGTAGAAGAAAGTTTTATTGCGTAAAACTACTGTTCTATAACGCAATTCAGATTCGCAGAGAAAGCTTCCACTGTAAGCCAACAAAAAATAGAGAAATTAATATAACTAATTTGATTTTTTAAAATCTAAATACACCAGATACTTGCATTAGAAATTAAGTGCCTCTAATCGATTCAGGAAATCGTTCCACCGAATAGTAAAGGTCAAAAGAGATAAAAAGACTTATTTATTTGCAAATTGTTTAAAAAATTTGTTTGTGTTCTTTGAAGGGAACGAAATATAAGTTTATTTTCACTTAACTTGTTAAAGGTTGTTTACTGTCATCTGATCTGACTCCGTAAATGAGCCTTTACAGGCACGGCTTCTGTAAAATGTTGCCGTGCCGACTCTGCAAGCACCTTGTTTTATAACAAACACATCCTTTAATAATCACTAAGGATCTTAAGGATTTTCAACAAGAGGAAATAAAACGTTGTACGTAACTCAGTTGCAATTAACCGTTATTGAGGCTCACCAATGGTAGGTTCTTCCGGGTTATGCCGTAATGGTCGATTTAAACTTAACGTTTTCTAAAGACTGAGGTTGGAGTTTCATGCTCTTCGATTTATATCGAGGAGTCCGGTATGGTTGGACTTCACATTCTGCTTGGTTACTCACGTGAAACTTGTGTATGTTTTGGTTTGTTTTGCAGAATTACCTTCCATGTGTTGCCAAAGGGGTACCGTGTTCAAAGCCAAGCACGATTTGAAAGCTTACCAAAAATCAGCCATCGCATCGATGAACACACTAGCCAAAACTCAAAAATACTAACCTCGTGTTATTTGGAATCTCTAGAGATTATTAAAAATCCAAACAACTTTAATCGAGAAGACGGTTATCGCCTTAGCAACACATGGAAGGCAGATCTGCAAAACAAACCAAAACGTACACAAGTTTCACCTGAGTAACCAATCAGAATAACAACAAGTCCCAGTGCCATACAAGATTTACATGAGCAGCCAATGATAACGACTCTCCATGTAACGATTTTTTTTTGCAGGTTGACACCATGGACTGCAATCGTTGAACTCGCTTTCTCTTTGTATTTGCACAAAGACCTATTTATGTATGTGCTTGCTTATTTGAGAAACTACAGCAGTTATTTAGAACTAGATAACGTCGTCGAAAGTTTAATACCAGCCAATATTATTTTTATAATTGGAGCTGTCACTCAAGTAACCAAATAAAATCTTTGATTGTTTTTACTTCCCTCGTCTGAAAGACGGAAGAAGTATTGTAATCACGAAAAAATCACCTCCGAGATTTTTTCAGATCTTCACGTTTCAAGGTCCCTAGATAAAGAAAAAGAGGTTTTCTTAATTCCCTCAGTCTGTCTGTCTGTCTGTCTGTCTGCCTGTGCGTCTGTTGGCAGCATAGCTCAAACTATTTGTCGGAGAAAGACGATATTTTGCATACATATTAAATATCCGCCTCGTATAAAACCGGTACAATTTCATCCAAATATATACAGGGTGAGCACTTTAAAAAAATAAAATGTTGTTTACTTTTGCGTTAATTTTGAAATAAAAGGAAGTAGTAACTTTCACATAGGTCAGGCTTTACATTTGCCGAAAATAAGACTCAACCGATAAAGGATAATGTCTCAAAAAAGTACAAATATTTCAACCATTACACCGTGCTCTTCAAGAGACGCGCGCCGGACTTTCCGAAGAGACGCGGTAGCGCAGATGGAATTTCGCCTTACTTATATCCTCTGCGGAGATTCGGTTAGGATCGAGCATTCTGCAGAGCTGCAGATGCGGCGGGTTCAAACCCCAGCGGGATAATTTTAAAATGTACTTAATTTTTTAGAAACGTGAAGATACTTGTACTCCTAACTTAATTTGATTTTTAAAATTATTTAGTGCCAAAGTTCTGGGTAAAGCCTTTTACAGATTTTTGAATTATTACTTTCCTCGTCTATAAGACCAAGAAAGTATTGTAATCGCTAAAAAATTACTTTCCGAGATTTCTTCAGATCTTCACGTTTCCGAGTGCCTAGATGACGAGAAACAGGTTTTCTCAATTTCGTCCATCTGTCAGTCTTTCTGTCTGTCTGTCTGTTGGCAGTATAGCTCAAAAAGTATTTGTCGGAGGAAGCCGATATTTTGCATACATATTATATGTATACCTGGAATAAAACCGGTATAATTTCATACAAATATATACAGGGTGAGCAACTTAAAAAAATAAAATGTGGTTTATATTTACGTTAAGTGGGAAATATATTAAAGTACCAATTTGCACATAGCTCAGGCCTTACAGTTAACGAAAATAGAATCCAACAAATACAAGATAAGGTCGCAAAAAATTCAAAAATTTGTACAATAACCCTCCTCTGCTTAAATACACCCGCGCGTCGCACACATAAGCGAGCTTGCATAGTGTAGTTAAATGTATCGGACTATCGACGATTGCATCCGCAGATGATGTTGATCGAATCCCTCCTAGGTAATTTTTTAAATTTGATAATTGCTTTAATTTACATAAGCAAGTGTTAAGAAATTGTTACCTCCATTTTGAAATAGACGGGAAACGTATATTCGGGCCAGGCAACGACGTATATCATAAAAACTATTGCACATAAGTATATGCATCCTGCTTATGATATGTTTAAAAATGAATAAAGAAATGTTAGTGAAAGAATTATCTGCATTGGTTTATTGATGTAAAAAGTATAATTAATTTTCTTAAGACATGCCCGGCGTGAAGGTTAAGCCAGCCGAAACCCAACGATACCAACAGTTCTCCGTAGAGTAGTAAAAAATTGGTCGGTTAAAATTATTTAGTGTCACAATGTCGACGAGGAGAGCCTGGGAAAAGCTTTTTACAGATTTGTTTTATTTTTACATTGTATTCTTCACTAGAGAAACATCGAACATTGTCACTAAGACTTGTCTTTGTGGTTTATTGTTGCAGAAATGTCTTACATGCATTGTTCTACGTTAAATCATGAATTTGCCCAATTATTTGGAAGACGTCTAATGTTTATGATTGACTCAACATAGACAAGCTTTCAATTAAAAGAATCACGTTAATGGGCCAAGTTTTCTGTAAATGCAAACGATTCTCAAAGAATCAATGACAATTACTAAAGTGGAATACAATAATTGAGCGTTCAATGCACACTGGGATTTAGCTTCTGAATATCGTATTTTCTTTATAAAAAACCTAAAATTAGCAAGTAGGTTTAAATTTATTTTCTATTTTTGAGGTTATATGAAAGTTACAAGAATATAAATGAATTCCTTGCACTTGTATGTAGTGCTTGTGTTAAAATCAGTACAACTTTAGTATGATGTCCTGCCTATTGCGCATGTCCGTTTGATTGGCCGCTTGATTTAATTCGCCTCAACATGAAGAAGCAGTAGTTACAAACATACTACTAACAATGCTCTGTTACTCTAACTTTTGTTGACTCAATAAGATGCAGCGTATCGTTCTAGGTTGTTTAGGTTAGTTGCAGCTATCGATTGTTGTTTACATTTAATACCCCATAAGATTGTTTGGAAAGCGCTGATCACATTCATGGCTGACAGTTCGATTTTTAATCATGCGCAATAGACAGAACATCATACTAAAGCAAATGCAATGTAGCATGTGTTGCCTATCCATGACAATATATATATGTATCAATTTGATATATCGACCTCCAACTTGCACAAGGGGATTAAATATGTGGTTAGTTGAATTAGTTTTAATCAATCTGTCAATAAAATGAAGCGCTTAAGTTTTTAATCTATATAAAATTTATGCTTATTATTTAAGCTTTTCACCAAATACTAAATAAGCAACATGAATAAATAGAGCGCCGGAAAGATAGAGTAGAAATTATTTATATAAACTCTTCTCCAATTGAGAGAGAACAAAGGGCAAATAAAGCTAAGAAAATAACATTGAACAATGACAGGTAAGGGTTTACCTATTAATTTTCCTAATGCTGTTCTTCAGTTAGTTACTTCAGCATGACAAAAAATACGGCATTGCTAATTCAGAGGATCTGGAGTTCAATATATTATCCTTGCTATTATGTCGATCTACTTTTTTCTGTTGTTTGCCATGTTTTCTGTTTCGTCCCATATAATACTAATTTCTACAACTTGATACCGATGCTCGTTATTTATATTACTCTCGGTCTTTTTGCATTTCTTTTTCCACTTGTATTATCGTTCCTTGTTCGGTTTTTCATATTCCTATTACAAGTACATATCCCATCCATCCCCACAATGAATGCATGGTACCTGTTCTTGGACGAGTTCAACGTAAAAGCACGAACTACCTCGTCTCAGAAAGCGTTACAATTTTATAACACAGAATTTCTAGGAAAGTTTTAACATTGAGTAGACTTAAAGAGTTTTAGTGAATGGCTCCTCAACGTGGTATTGATAGAGAATATATCATTAAGGTGTAATCTTATTGAACACTCGACGAGTATAAATGTAATCACGAAAATGTCTTATGATAGAGACAGTAGTTGGAGTAGGTACTGCACGTATACTATGATATTTTCTTGAGACAGCTTGGAGTTTGATTAGCTTCTGGTATATTTATGCAAACCCTTAGGACTTATCCTTAACAAAAGGTTTTCATAGTTTATACCAGCAATATTTACATCGGATGATAACCAGTTTGAAAATTTACAATGAGCTTCATAATCGGCCTCAGTGTTAATTGCCTTAAATCTATCCCAAGATTTTGTTTTATGTTTGCTCTTGCTATATGTTCTTCTTTTATCCGCTTGCTAATCTATATTAGACGTGATTTAATCGATTAATGCTTCACAATGGTATATCAATAAACGCAGTTTAATTGATTTTAGGATACACATTACACATCAACCTTATCATAATTCACATATTTGAATTGCACACGTTTGTGTCTAGAACAAGTGTTAGGCAAGATTTGGACTAAAGATAAGGGTATGACGTGATTAGAACCCCAAGTGGGTAAGGTGAGATATTATTCCAGTTACGTTAGGGTAACGCTAGCTCAGCAACTAATGTGGGTCAAAGCCAATTTAGATAACAATAAGTTATGCAAATTGGTAGATTATTTTTTCTGTCCATCCCCAGCGCATCTTTGTCCGAACATTTAAATAAACGATGCCCGCAGCTGCTTGCAACTTTGAGAATCTAAATATAACCTTTGAGTGGACAATTGTTAAGAGATTGTAAAAGAGAAGTTGCACTTTAATAGCTGAAGTAATTAAGCCTCTAGTTGACAGACACGTAAGTATTTTTGCATCAGACCCAATGCGTTTTGGCTATGAAGGGAATCCTCCTATCACGTCAAGGGTTTAATTTATAACGGTAGCGCCTCCTTCTTCTCTCTTCTTCTCAGCCTTCTTCTATCCACCGTTGGATATAGGCCTCCTCTAGATTTTACCAAATCGTCCTGTGTTGGGCTATTTGGTGCCATGTATTCCCAGCGATTTTTTTAATGTCGTCAAGCCACGTCTTCTGTGGTCGCCCGACGATTGTTTTTGTAAGCTTGTTCGCCATTTCGTAATACCGGGTGGCCATAAATATCTGAGATTCCGGTAGCCATGGAATTAGCTACTTATAAATGTTGGTTAGCATTATATTTTAATTACAATAAGTATTGGTACCTATGTAATGTAATAAAATGCAATAAAAGGAGGGGAATGTGCCCCGGATTCTGCAGTTTAGCCTACTCCTCGATTATAAAAATCTCCTCTTCTAACTCCATTATTTATTGCAATCTGTAATAATTTTTGACAGATAGGAATTTTAGTTGTGATGACATTAATGACATTTATTAGTTTAGTTGGATTCATCACTTTAATAAAACGTTGTTGATTCCAAACGTAATGTGATATCAGATATTTATGGCCACCCGGTACAACTTACCCATTCACTTGATGTTTTGCGAGCGACATGTTCAACCCAGTTCCATTGCAACTTCGCGATCCTTTGTACGACATCGGTGTTGTTAACGGTGGCGCCTGACATTCGTTATTTTGGGTATCCTGAAACAGGACCGGACTTCACGGGTACCGTGGACCGCACTCTCCCACTAGCTAGCTGCGGACGATCGGGGGCTTTATTACCGTTGCCTCTCAACGCAAACTGACCTGTGGTAAATGCGGTCAGGTTTTGTCGTAAAATCCCAATTACACTTTAATAAAATGACAGTGCAGTTTGAGTAATTGCACCAATTTAAGGCATATCAAAACAATTATTATTGTAATTGTTAGCCAAATCTTATTTGTTGTCAGACACGTTTTGACCTGGAGAGCTATTAAATTGTTTCCGCAGATCTGATTCAAGGTGGCTTGCTAGCTAAACGTCCTGACCAAAGCTACATTCTCTATTGCTAGTCTAGGGTGCTACGTGGTGCTTATTGTGAACAATGTTTTCAATAAATTATTTTTGTTCGAATTCAGTCGTTGCTACTGCACGTGTACTTATGCGAGGTAGTATACGTTAGCTCAAACCAAAACTTACGGCTCCTCGCTGACGAGGCAAAGACGAATAAGATATTGTAATCTTGAAAAAATAGGCTTTTGGGATTTATATAGATCTTTGCATTTCAGGGTCCTTATATGACGAAAAATATCTCTTCGCAGTTCCGCCTGCCTGTCTGTCCGTCTCTTGACGGTGTAGCTCAAAAGGTATTTGTTGGACGAAAACTATATTTTTCACTCGGATTATATGTCTACTTGGCTCGAACTGAGGCAATTTCGATCAATGATATACAGGGTGAAAACCTTAAAAATAATTAATTTTATCTATTTTGCTTTAACTCAAGAACTATTAGTTAAATAAATGTATTATTTTGCACATAGCTCAGAATTTTACCTTTAACGAAAAATGGCATCTTTGTCGTTTATACCGCTGTCGTAAGCGCATAGAATAAACGATATTTTGTGGTCCAGAAGTTAGAGCGCCGGGCTAACATCTAGGTTCGTGTCGGAGGCCGAGTTCGAATCCCATCAGCCACAATGTGCCTCAATCTGAATATGACTGCAAATGTGTATGCTATTTTCAAACTCTTTGAAATTTGGACCAACTACTTTTCAATGTTTTTGGAAATATTAATCTTTTATTTTTAGATTTATTGTTTTTAGTTACAGCCTGCTTGATAAACTGTAAGACAGAGAATATTCTCTGTCTTACTTCGCCTCACGATGGATGATAGTTTAATTTTGTTTTTAAATATGCCTTAAATAGGTTTTAATTATTTTCAACTAGTTTGTTAAGATTTTTCCCATGTAATTTGCGCCTTCACGACCGACTAGGTCCTTAATTTTCCATGTGACTCGACACATATGGTTTAACACATGCACCTCTTCAAGGTTCATCTCTGATTTGCTTAATTATGGTTTTATCTTTTAAACTACTGTTTTAACATTTAGCCTGATGATGACTTTTTAGTCGAAACATGTCGCTACTGTATTAACCTAGCATTTATTAAATGTGATACATGGGGAAGGTTTGGTGTTTTTAATATCTCTCCTGTGATATACAACCCCATTTCGAGTTACCAATGGATCCTTTTGTTGCTGTTATCATAGGTTTATTGAATGGTTAACGTGAGTGCGATTGCGAGTCAAGTGGTACGTGAACAGTATCAGTTGTCGGCTGACAATTATTTTGAAAAAATCGCACGAGCAATGCAAAGGTTTTGTAAAAATAAACACTATTGGTGCAGATGTACTGCAGGTAAAACTTCTAGCTTCGTAGAAATACTACAATTACTTGCTCATCTAGAGTGCAAGTAGCACCGCCATCCTGAGAAACAAATACATTTTGACTAAATGAGTAATCTAACACAACATCTATCCTAAGGCGATTATTACGGCGCCGTATTCAATAATAACTACATTTAATATTTATTTATGATTGACAGATGTGTATGGAAAAACTTTGGCGATTGGAATGTTCACTCTCAACCTGCGAATCAAATTAGCCCTGAACTGATGGAACCTGATGTGCTGAACGATTACTTTGCTAACACAACTCGCAATTCATCTCCCAGTGAACAGACCATAGCATACTTTGAGGACCGATCTGCACCTGGAGTCGTAAATCAGCTCAGGTTTGATGAAGTATCCTGTGAAGAAGTTGAAAAAGCTTTGAATGAATGCAAATCGTTGGCATATGGTGCTGACCAGATTAATTTAAAAATGCTAAATATAATTTTTCCCTTTTGTAAGGATGCTCTGACACATATCATAAATGTTTCCTTCTCAACTGGAAGTGTTCCTGCTTTGTGGAAAAAATCATACATTACTCCTCTGGCTAAAATTTCGAAAGCGACTGAATTGTCCCACATAAGACCTATAAGTATCCTTCCTGCCGTTTCAAAAATTCTGGAGAAAATTGTGTACAAGAAATTATTTCACCATCTAAATACGTACAGTCTACTGCCTGAGGCACAATCTGGATTTCGCAGACACTATAGTACTAGTACGGCTCTTCTAAAAATCACCAATGACCTTGGCAAGGCTATAGATCGTTCTCAAGTATCACTTCTGGTTCTGCTGGATTACAGTAAAGCCTTTGACTGCATACATCACGAATTATTACTCGCAAAACTGAAATATTACGGATGTAGCGATGTTGTACTACTGTGGATGCAAAACTATCTCAACGGACGCAAACAGATGGTTAAAATACAAGATAAGCTATCACAGGAATTGCAAATAACACAAGGTGTGCCTCAAGGAAGCATCCTGGGACCTATTTTATTCACATTATTCACCGCTGACCTGCCTCAACAGCTATCTACCAGTTGCAACATCCATCTATATGCCGACGACACGCAGCTTTACGTATCTTGTGATCCGTCACGGATCAACTCTGCAGTGGAAATAATTAACACAACCTTACAATGTATTTTAACTTGGTCCAAGAATAACGGCCTAACCATAAATCCAGCAAAGTCGGTGTGTATGTGCGTTGGTTCTGCGGTAATGCGTGAAAAAGCTCTTGCTAGTGTACAATCAAGTGTCATGATTGGTGAAAGTGTAATTACATTTACAGAAAGTGCGAAGAATCTCGGAGTGTTGCTTGACTGTAATTTAAATTTTCAAAACCATGTTACAATAAAGTCTAGATCGTGCTTTGCAAAACTTTCAGCTTTGTTCAAATTTAAGAATGTTCTACCATCTCATACCAAGTGGTACATTGTAAATAGTTTAATACTCAGTCAGCTAGATTAGTGTAGTTCGGTTTACTACAGTTTTCTAACTCAAAAATTTAAAAATAAGCTGCAACTCCTACAAAACTGCTGTTTTAGATACTCTTTCGAAATAAATCGTATGCAGCACGTTACACCTCACTACAATAATCATGGCATACTGAAAATCGAAAACAGATTTATGTTACTATATAATGTTATCATTTTTAATGTTTTAAGTAGTCAAGTTCCTTACTATTTATACTCTCTCTTAAACCAAAGAGGAGATTCTCGTGAAAGAAATTTAAGAAACAATGAGCAATTCTCGTTACCGACTCGAAATTCTGCCAAATTTGAACGTTGCTTTGAGATAATAGCTCCCTCTGCTATAAATAGATTTCACGAGTTGTTCATTGGTTCTGGCAGCCTGGGATCTTTTAAAAGTAAAAATAAAGCACTTTTGTTAAGAATTCAAGCATCCTAATTAATACCATTTGTTTTATATAATTATCTGATAATCTTATTCACTTTCACATCTATTTTTCCGGTAGGGTTGAAAAACGGCTTGTCCGATACCTCGCCAATTGAGAATTTAAAAATATATATATATCTGTTTTATTATTATATATAAATAATATACAATTATTCTCTTATTATACATTTATATATATAAAATATGTGTATTCTCAATAAAGATTATATTATTATTATTATTATTATTATTATTATTAACTTCCAATGAGATTTGTGTTGAAATGTGGCAACGTCGTTTTGCATAAGACCCGGTACTGAAATATGGAACGATCTATAGACGCCAATGACAATGAACTGAAAACCACGAAACAAAAAAACTACCAAACAGGCTCACTTTTTGTCTTAAAAAAAAGCTGGATGAATTCAGATTAGAGTCATATCGAAAATACATTCCAGACATCGGCCTCTGCGATCCAGGAATGTGGAAAACACAAAGAGAACATTAAAACAGCATGACGAAGTATTTAATATAACTAATGGAAACGATGTCTTCTGTACAGATGATAAAAAATCAGAGACCTTTGTTACACATTTTGAACATGATTTTACACCATCAACTATCTGCAATCCCACACGTGCACTTCAGGTACTTAACCATATTGAGCGAAACCATCCAGTTATCACGGAAAACATCCACCCTACATCTCCGAGTAAAATAACCCAAATTCTAATTGCTCTGTCTAAACAAAAACCACCTGGCCCCGGTCTTATACCCAACACAGTTTTAAAACATCTAACCAAAAAGTATGTGGAATAGCTAGTCTGAAATGTTTAATGCATGTCTCCGCATTGGCTACTTTCCTCGAAACTGGAAGCACGCTTCTATTCTCATGTTCGCTAAACCAGGAAAAAACAAAGGATTATCACCCTTTCAGTTTGACTTGAAGGAAGGGCATTTAACCTATCATCAACTTTGGAGAATTAGCGAAAGGATTGAAAAATGATTTGAAAATACGTGCTACACTACAGTCCTTTTCTTGGATGTAGCGCAGGTCTTCGACAAGATGTGAATCCAATTCCTAAAGAAAACGCTCTTCGTTATCAATATACCAAGTTACTTGCAAGCAATCATCTTTTCATTCCTGGAAGATAAAACCTATCCCGGAACAGGGAAACCATACATGTTGGAGCTTCCCAAGGAAGTGTACTTGGGCCTCTACAATTCAACATCTACACATCAGACATTCCAGCTATCACAGCTTCCATAACCACATTTGATGATAACGGACTTACAAGAAGCAGTACTACAATTACAATTACACAGATACAATTAACAAGTGGTTCAAAAGTTGGAATATTCAAATAAATTCGTCCAAATGTCAAAGTAAAATCGTCACACTAAGAAAATAACTACGCCACTCAACATCAAAACTGAAGGAAAATCTATTCCTTAGAACCCAACAGATATAGGCGTAAAATATATTTACCATAGCTATTACAACTGTATTACTTTCACGCTTATCTATGTATTTGCCTATGACGCGTTTGGCCAAAATGATGGGCAAGTCGTGATCTGAAATGTCATACTGAAAAATGAACCTTTCAAAACTATTTCATGCTATAACATTTCTAGCAAAATTGCGCTGACTCTTTATAGAGATGTCTTTAGACGTATTCTAAATTTGAGATATTTACCTACCTTCAAAATGATCCACGTGGGTAACGTAACTAATTCAAACCAATATCTCAATAACAACAGGCATATCATTTTTTAGTCTCTATAAGATGCTCTGGAATTAAGAGAGGTCAAAGAGAAAATAAAGATAAGAGAGAAACATTCTGTTGTTTAACCAATTGCATCAGCATAATAAGAAAATCTGTAAGGGGTTTTACTGAGAACTTTCCTCGCAAGTGGACGTTGTGACACTAAATAATTTTAAAAATCAAAGAAAACTAAGGGTAAAAATATATTCACGTTTCTAATAATACTGAAACAATGAAAGGGAATACTTGGTAATTCAAATTACATCAATTTTCAAATAAAAAAACATTACCGGCGGTCGAATTCTAACGGCGGGCGGCTGCCTTAAATAAAACGCACTTTTTGTTTTCCCCCTTTTCTGCTTTACTTAAAGTTAAACTTTGAGCAAATTGTTACTTTTATCTAGACCTCAGTTAAAGCAAAAATAAACAAAATTTTACTTTTAAGGTGCTCACCCTGTATATATTTGTGTGAAATTTTCTTGGATTTATGCCAGGTAGATATATGATGTCTATACGAAATATTGTCTTCTTCCAAGAAATAGTCTTCGAGTTATACCGCCAACAGACAGAGAGACAAACGGAATTGAGAAAACCTGTTTTTGGTCATCTAAGGACCATGAAACGTGAAGATGTGAATAAATCTCGGAAGGTAGTTTTTTGCAAATAGAATACTTTATTCGTCTTTTAGACGAGGGAAGTAAAACGGTTGGATTGCTAATCTAGCGCATCTAGAGTTGAGTATATAATCCTTCCCATTCACATCTTTCCGTTCTTTGCAATTTTTTTGTTTTGCCACATATATTATTAATTGCCACAAGTTGTATCTTTTCCGACTTGTATTGTAGTCCAAAGTTTCACGTGTCACATTCTTATTACAATTTCTAAGTGCATTATTCCATTTGCTTATAATTTTTTGTTTTTGTGCATCATTTCTATTCTCGCCATATATATCTTTGCTTCGTACAATCAGACATTTGAATATTTCTTCTTATTCACGCTTTCGATCGCAGCCCGGGTGGGTGACTAGCCTATATAGCCTTATAGTCGAATTTAATACAATAATGCCTTTCTATAGAGGCCACGCCCACCAAAGGTGTTTGTATGTTTGTATGGCAGCCGGAGAGCGTAAGATGAAACCAATGTCCGTGAGGTTAAAACTATTTAAATGTTTTAGCTCTGGGCTCTCTGCTCTATTTTGATATTTTGTAGTCGTAATTATTTTCTTTCACTATATGTTTTTTTAATTGATCACTTTGGAAAGCTTATACGACGATTCGAGTGATAAAAGAAAAATTTCAACTAGGACTAAAGTGAAAATGACAATAATCCTATTGTTACCGAGCATAAACATAATATAGAACCAGGAAGGAGGACTAGAAGAACGCGGAAATAGCTTTTATGAGTTAATTATAGAGTGATAGATTTGGCTGGAATAAATTAATTTGTTTTATATACAGTGTGTCCATAAGGAAGACCTGTATGTGAATCTCGCTAATGGTAAGAGATAAAAATTTGGTTAAATAGACGAAAAGTTACGTAATATAAGGACTAAGAAATTACGCTTAGAAAGTCTTACTATGATTTTTCTTTTTTGAGTTACCTATTTTAAAAATACCGAATTTGAGGATTTCTAAATTTATTTTTGGTGGCGTTAATATTAAAGTTACAGAGAAACTTTTTTATAGCAACTCTTAACGAACTTAAAGATTACATTATCATTTTTTTAACTTTCGTTTCGTCTGCGGGAAACCATCATCAACTTATTTTTTTAAATACGGTTTTTATTTTCTTATTTTAAATTTTAGAAGCTCTATTTATTCTAAATTTAGTTTAATTACGTTTGGAGTCTTTTCTGCCATTATCAAGAAACGTTTGGTTACGGACCTTTGTCATAGAGCTTTTCATACGTTATTTCAGCTTTGTAATTTAAAGAAAAAAGTAATGAGACACACTGTGTTTTTATTTCTAATTTTAATTATTGTTTCCAAGTAGGAAAAGTAATTAATAAATTAATTATTTACTAATACCATACGTGATTATTCTTCAGGCGAAATCATCTAGATTCTTGATGACGGTCATGATGGTGCGTCGCCCTGTCGGAGTCAGGTTTTTGAAGTTGATATAAGACTGATCGCGAACTAACAAACATTAGCTCGTTCAAAGTTTTCCAGATGTCAGCAAGACACCCCGATCGCGCGTATAATTTATAAGCCACTAATAAACGAGAAGTCGTCCGCCCCAGATTTCCAGCGAAGAACGCAATTCAACTTATAAAAGCAGGCCGTAAAATGCAGCAACGGGGAAAAACTAAGTGCCCTACAAATCCGAAATGTCTAGGACGACGAACACTTGCAGGCGGCCGCGGCCGCTGTAAAGCCGATGGAGCGGGAACAAAAAACAAATCCAACTACTGAAAGGATTAACACGTAAGATGTCGACCTCCTTATAGCAGGTAGAATAAATAGAGCGTAAATACCTCACCGAATATCGGCGAAAAACGGCAGGCTTCTCATATGTGATTGAAGAAACATGTGAAAAAGAAAACGCCCGAATTGCAGTAACCCCGCCAAGTTTGGTATCAAAAGACGCCAAATAAATCAACATATACGATCCAGTACCATTATTAAGACAATTGGAAGCCAATTAAAGAATCAACGAACACATGGTTAATGCTCTCCCACTCTATCGACAATAAAAGCGACGGAAGCAGGAAACAAATCATCGGAGCTCTTTATAAGGACAGCATTTTTTGTATCAAAACATTCAAGTTCTGGGACTAGAACGAAATAGTTCGGCCTCGGCTTGCAATTCTTGCAAACCTTAGAAATCGAACAAATTAGTTTGGCCTAACAAGTAGCAATAGACTTCAGCGCTCGTGACCCTGCTCGGTCTAAGTTTGTAATCAACTCCACGAGAACGCAAGGCAGAATTCCGACTCGCATTTTCACAGCGCTGTTCGAGTTCATTAACCATCTCCAGTTATCCGAATCTAAGGAACGCACCATTCAGTGCGACCTGGTGGGGCAGCATCTTCAGCCGACTTCAAGACATTGTTCGAACCACGCACGTTCGTCCGAGCTCGCAGTCGTCCAAGCCATCACCAGAGATTTACCATGTCCATGGAGCAACAAGGGTTGTTGGAGCGTCTGTTTAGGTCCTCGCCGTGAGCTCACCAAAACTGTGGCCCACCCCCTCTTTCAACGCTGATCGACTTCGCCTCTCCAAGCATCCGACCATAAGCAAACCTCGGTTAGAAGCTAGCCATCGCCATCACCGCATACTATACCGGCTCAAGCGGCCTTTCGTTTTGACCACCGAGACGCTCTATCTTCTACCTAACTTGTTGTAATACTTAACTCCTTTTTGTTTTTTTAATAATGTGTACCTAGTAAATTTCAACTTAGAATAAAGAAAACTCAACTTAACCAATCGCTATAATTTAAGAGGAGCTCCGCCTCGTCTACTCTTCGTCAACATTCCTAACACTGAGCTAATTGGGCGAATGGAACTAAAACGCCATTCTTGACGCTAACCACGCCCTCACACACACGTGGCCGTCATCGAGTTGTAACAAGGTGAAAGGAGATTATGTTTCGGCTTGTATTCTAATCTTTCATTTGACGCTGGATAGTGTTATATTAGCTAACTTTATCAGGTAGGCTGGAATTTTAAATCCTTAACATTGTTTTATAGAGTGTATTTTTATTAACCGTATCGTAGTGCTTTTGAAGTTCAAGAAAAGATGTTGAGTTTCGATATTGTATTCAATTGTTTTTCTAGAATTTGCCTTAGAAGAAAAATTTGGCTTTTGGCAGTTTTCTTTTTGAGAAATTTACAGTAGTAATTTAGACCAGGGCCGCATCTATATTTCTTTTACTTATCAACAAATTTGGATAAAACTTATTACAAGGGTATTAAATATACTTTCGGATTGACAGACAGATGTAATAAAAATGGCCGACTTGCGGTTTCACTTGCTTAGGTATTACACTAAAATATTAATTTTCTTTATTAATTAAACATCTTTAAGTTTTAGATAAAGATAAAGTAGTCCATAATGCATATCTCTGGATTGGTGATTAATTCTATCTAATGGCACGATGGCCTTTAGTAGGTACCATTTAAAAACATGTTTTTTTCTCAAAAAACACGTTCAGCAATTTTTTCGTTTATAAGGATTTGTTATTGATATAATTGATGAATAAGGTATTATTATGAGTTACTAGAGTTAATTAGAACAGATTTTATCCAGTCACTGGATTCCTATTTTTATGTAGCTGAACTATTATGCTCCTTTCCTAGTCGTTGGACAGTTGAACTTGCTTCCTCACTTCCACGATGATTTTGTATGGGTACCTATATTAGTGTACATGGCCTCCTTCTTCATCAATTCTGATGGGATTTTACCTTCCTCTAGAGATTTATTGTTAGTGAGTCTACATATAGCGTTCTCAATCTTCTTTCGTATTGGCAATCTTCGTTTTTCTGTATCAATTTACTCTACATCTACAGGGGTTTCATATTCTGCGTTTGTATGAATTGTATTTAACCTTATTTGAACATTTTCGCCCGACATAACTATTTATTACCCCGTATCTTTCGTTAACGATGTTACCTGCTTTATCCCTACCTTACACATAGTTGCTCGTGGTTTAAAATCTTTTTTGCACGTGTTTAGCTTCTGATAGAATTATCTAGTTTTTCGTTGTGAGCTTATCTCTTCTAATTCCTTTAGCTGAATGCATGTATTCTTTTTTCCTGCTCTTATGCATTCGTTTTTTCTCTCCTTTCAGGTTTCTATATACTTCCTGTGCTTGTGTTGTCTGGCTTTGTTGACGTTCAAGTATGCTGTGTATTTCTTTGACGTCGCCTCAGCTCATTCTTCGTCATACCAATCTTGATTGCATTTATTTTCCCGAATGCCATTGATATCGTTGTCTAGGTCTTCCATGTCAATGTTATTCTCTTGCATATCTCTGTATTTTTCTGCTATTTCTGTGTCGTTTAGTCTTTGTGTGTAGCATCGTGTTTGTTTGGTATCTATATCGACATTGTAGCTCTTTTTCCCTTTCCCAATAGGTAATAGTCTCGGACTATGTTGTATATGAACTGAAATCACTAAATTGCCACACATATAGTGTCAATTACTGTACCTGTATTATCAAACATATAACTCGTGCTGTAAAATCTCGTTTACCAGATTTCTAACTCAAATAACTTTATAACCATGTTTCAAAATGTCAAATTGTGGCAATGAAGCTTTATGCTAACTTTTCAAAGCATCCCTTGGTAATTATATTTCATCGCTTTAAAATTATTTGCAATGTTGCCCCAGGTACTCCCTAAGGATTCTATATCTGTCTTAATTATTTGAACATGCACAACTTTATTTTATAGGTAACGTCACTTTGTTACAGGTTTAAAATCATTTATAACTATTTATGTAATTATTTGTATTATATTTAATAAATCTATATTTTTCCTATAATTTAACTTTCATTTTTCGATTTTCAATGTATGAAAATTCCTAACGGTTAGGCCACACTCCACTCTTCAAGCTGCTAGCTCTCGTGCAGTTCCACTGCTCGAACTGGGAGCATGGTGACTTCCTTGACGCTGTTTGATAGTACTTCCAATACGTGTGTTTGCTACCTGGGGGAATTCGCCGCATAAGGTCTGTTTCAATCCAGTCTCTTTGCCCATGCGTTGAGATGTCGGCTAGCGGCCACCGATATCACCAACTGTTTGGAACTCGTTTTTAATATGTCTTATTTTTTGGTTGTGTTACCTAGATTTACCTTCAGCAAACATTAAATTGCCTTGATAATTAAATAAATTTAGTGCAAAAATATAGCACTTACCTAAGTAGTGCAGAATCATTCAGTAATCCAGATTTAGGCGTCTGTTTACTTCGTAAGGTGTCAAACTAAAAATATCGAGCGGAAGTGTCACACGCACCGCTCACTTGACCCTTAATTGTAAATTTTGGATTTGAAAGGCAACCCTGTATGAACTTAATTCTGATTTCGGCTTTCACGCCAAGCTAGTAAAAAAGAACTCGGTTGAATCGAACTTATGATCAATCCCGCACTCGCAAAAATTTGCTCAAATACTTACTATTATGATGATATTTAAATCAAGTACGAGTTATATTCCGGGTTATGAAGCTCCTTATCATCAGAAACAAGGATTTGAGTCTGTGAGAGCGATTTTTGTAATTACTGTCAACATTTGAATGCTCTTAAATTAGTGGGTTTAGGGTCGAATTCAGCTCGACACCCACAATTTAATATGTAATAATTTTGTCATGGTCATACGTGGTAGCGACAACCTTTTGGTAATGCAAATTGCTAATTTGACAGTCAATTTGTAATTTTTTATTTACATTACACATTTGTACATCAGTTAATTAAATTATCTATATAAATAGATTTAATTAATTAAATAATATATAAATATTACATTCACACGTTAACTAATTAAATTTTATATAAATATTTAGGAGAGTTTCGAAACCACTCTATGATATTTACCTGTGTTGTTTACGCTGATCATTTATAATTTAATTACATCTGGTTTGTTTGTTTATTTTTTTATTGTTGTGTATGTACTATCCCAGCCGTTATCTTTATTGTCGTTCAGGGTTGGTTAGTAACACCTATCGTCATGTATCTTTTTGATTAGCAAACTGTCAGGTTACCTGCTACTTGGCTCCCATATTATATTTTTTTTGTTATTTACAGCTTAAGATTAGAGTCTTGTTTGACCCACGACCAGCTCCAACTGAGAAGTCGGTTGCTTCTGCTTTTCTCCTTTTACAGTCACAGTGATTGTAACAACTTGGTATAGTGCCGCTTAAGTATAAATTACTTCGTCCTCTTAACAGAAAACAATAACACATTTGCAAGATACTCTGCAAATAATAAAGCTTTTTTATCTCCTTTTGACCTTCAAGTGCCATTCCTACGAATCAGTGGAACGATTCTTTAAATCGATTAAAGGAACTTAGTTTCTACTGTAAGTTTTTGATATATTTGTTTAAAAATTTTAGATTAGCTATTTGTTGGCTTATAGTGGAAGCTTCTTTCGCGAATCTGAATTGTATTATAGAACTGTATAGCTTTATGTAATAATTGTCCAAGGACTTTCTTCTACGTTATAATACTATACTATATTATAATATATAATATAATCTCTAACATAATAATATAATCATTTTGTTGAAGTTAATTGTACAAAAGCAAGATATATAATTTCATTGAAATCAATTACACTATAGAAGATTAGCAGCTGTCAATGTGACTGCGGAGGGCTGAAACTTTGGCGTACACAGCAGGGTAGTTAGGTTCACCGCATCCATTACCCCAGGAGTCAACACCAACTTGGACGCCGTCAGAAGTAGTAACAAGAGGACCGCCGGAATCACCCTGCAGAAGACAAAATGTTAAAACTCACATGGTTAGCCATTGACCGTTGTGGTCACAATTTTAAAAGTACCCGGCAAGAGTCCTTGCCTCCGGCAGCATGGCCGAAGCACATCATCTGGTCAGAGATGGAGCTGGATCCGTAAGCTGCTTTGCAGTTGGCGTCGGTAACTCTTGGAACTTGGACAGCTTTCAACTTGGAACTTGGAGGACTGCCGCTTTGACGGGTTGTTCCCCATCCGGAAACAGTGGCAGCTGCTCCTTCGGCAACATCAGAGCCTGCGGCAGCCAGAGTAATAGGTTGGGCCCCAGATCCAAGAGTAATGGAGGAAGAGAGAACGAGAACGGACACATCGCTGTCTCTGTGCCAGGAATCGTAGTTAGGGTGTTGGCAGATGATGCGAACGCTGACTACTTGACCACCGCTTCCGCGGATAGAGCTAGATGCACGGACGCTCAGGGAAGCAGCTGATGATCTAGAATTGTCGGGTCACCATAAAAATCCGTTGCTGTTCATGGAGCGGTACATTGAGCAGCGGTAAGAGCTTTAGTTTCGGAAATTATAGAAGCACCGCAGATGTGGCTACCGTAGTATTGAAGGAACAGTTGATAGGGTAGGTCTTCAATATTGGCGTCGCTACCACCTACGATCCTTCCGTCCAGCATGGGTACACGTGGACGAATTCTGGGGCTGCCTGTTATAAATATAGATTTATTTTAGAAGGGGATTAAAAAATGTTTTGGAAACTAAAGTGTTGGGAAAGTTGAGATCAGGGTTACCATAATTTTCGTAATAGAAGTTATATAAAGCAGTACTAAGTTTGTAGTTTTGAATTGAGTAAAATGGTATGTTAGGCTTATCCAAAGCAACTGCAACGAAAGCGGATACTATTATCAGACGGAACATTTTGCTGACTGACATTGTCTTACCAGGTGCACCTATTATACCAACCGAAATTGATTATAATTGTTAATCGTCAAGTACTTGAAACTGATCAGATAATGTATAATAGGATAGTAAATATAGTACTTGAATCCGATAATGATCTGAAGGTGGACTTTAAACATTGGCTCTGGAAACTTACTGCTACTAATTTAATGAATGAAGTTATATTTTTATAATGTAATAGATATAGTTTGTTAAGAAAAGTTATTTGTATAAAATAAAATACTTTACATTCAAAAAGCTACGTTTAAGTTGAACTGAACTATTATTGTCTATTGTGTCACATGGTATAGAAGCTGAATGTAAATTAGCAAACAAGAGACTTATTCCATTTTAGTTTGTTTAGATTTTTTCGAATAAGCAAGTTCGGATTATATACGTAATTCATACGTAATATAAAACAAAGGTTGCTATAAATCTATCGCCTATCAACATTTTTGCTTAGTTGTTTCGTTACGACATGTTATTAGATTTTCGAATTCTAGCAATAGCAACTGCTGCGAGGCTTTGCTATTTAGTACTCTTTTCCTTTTCTTGTTTTAGTATATTATAAGTAAAGGGTATTCGAATATCTATGATACTAAAGTAGTGGGAGCACTAAGAGGGTTAATAAATGATATAAGAAGATACAAAATACTATGCAAAATAGAGATGGCAGAATGAAGGTGTTCTGAATTCTAAAGTGTAAATTATCTACAACCGCGTAGCAAAGAAGCACAAATTTGGATTAGATAACACTATATAAGATGCTACAGGGGCGCTAACTGCAATACTGATCGCATATTAGCTGGAAGTAGCTACACACAAAGAATAGCTGACCTAAGGACGGGGAACGGGGTCTACGAAGTAATGTAAAATACAATAGTGGCAATATAGAACAAGAAAAGACGAGAATATGGAATTAAGATTGATGAAATATTACCAAACAATATGAAAAGAAATTGTGAAGAGAAGATGGAGAAGAAAATGTGGAAAAAGGTAAGAGCACGATTTTAACTAAACTAGTGTTTATATGGAGCCACGTACCTTAGAACTGAAAATAATTTAATTACTCGATGAAGAACTTATACCAGACCAAGAACATAAACTCGCCATTAACCATCGAACACGCGAAAAGTCTGAGCAAATTTTAAAGGATATTAAGAATCACAAGATAGTAGTATAAAATGACATAGTAGTAAAAAGAGTAAAATATGGAGAATCTATAATCACAGAAGAGTTTTGCCAAGTAATTAAGGCATCTGAAAGCATAAAAATGCGGTAGATTGGGAGACAGCTACCATACGTCCGATACACAAGACAAGGCACGACGAGAACAGGCCAAAACGACGGGAACCGAAAAAACAAGCAAAAAGAGAGAATATGGAACCAGTTATAATGCAGAGCGACCGATAGCCGAGAAAGTATATCAAGAACACACCCATAAAACCTTTTTAAAATATGCCCAAGAGAGAAGGTGTGCTGTGCTATCTAATGTTTGTGAAAACCTAGAATTACTGTTCTGTGTTACTATAATTGTGTGATATCATTTGTTCGTGAATCGTATGGCTCGTGGTAAGAAGCTTGCTGTGAGTTTTCAGGTTGCGCGAGCACCTCTTACGTAATCTAACGACTGTCACCGAAATAACAACCGGGACCGACGGCTTAACGTGTTTTCCGAGGCACGGCTGGCTGCGATTGTACTACCACTATAGGTCGGACACCCGTCTGAGGGCCGACCGCTGCGAACGTTGCTCGAAACTGCTTGACCAGTCTTTTTAGCATGCGGCTGTCTATGCAACCAGATTTGTTTATTCATGATGATCGAAAAAAATTTTCCATGCTGTGTAACTGAGAAGTAGAAAACGAGATACTTTCTGTAGTTTGAAACTCATAAATCGAATTAGTTACATGAATGCAGATGAATAATTATGTAAAATATATAATGGATTTGTAAAACAAGGAATTTACTACTGCACACTATATAGCGCAGCGACCGAGTGTATATCATATTCACACAATAAAGTCATACTCTACGAGTTGGTAACAAGCGGTCGTTAAATCGTTTGTCTTATCAAGTAATATTGATGAGCGTTAGCATGACGTGATTTGTATATGATTACAGGATATTTATGGAACGTCTGATACTATATCCATTATTTTTAGAAGATTGGTTGCTAATAGTCAGATACACCATACTAACTGATATAGGAACTGATAGGTAATTGTCAATGTAATGCATATTCAACATTCTCCAGGGATGTAGTAAATGAGGCAATACATTGCTTTTATATGGTACCTACTAGTAATCTTTTTCTTCCTGATCTAAATTTGATTTTAATATTAACAAGCTTCTGCTTCTTACATTAGGTGACCGGTTTTTGCCAAATATTTGAAATCTACGTCTAAAAGGTTGCGTTGTTAGTTAAAGCAAGGTAGGGGGTGATTCTAACCCATGAAAAGGAGACGCGTTTCTTGCAAGGATTAACGATTCATAGACTTTCTGGTTACCTGCACCGATAGCATAACATAAATTTTAGCTTAATATATTTCAGGCGGATATTACTAGAGAAGGTTTTCCAAAATACAACATTGTCTTACGTTAACCACAGCTTTTACAGTTCTATTATATTTACGTTTATCAATATATATGCTTATGACGCTTGTACGGCCCGGATGGTGGGCAAGTCCTGACCTGAGATTTTCTTCATAAAAAATTCTCCTGACCATGGTTTAGAAACGAAGATCCTACTTTTCGAAATTTTCTAATGTTATAACTCTTATAGCAAATCTGTGCTGACTATTTATCGGAATGTCTTTGACATATTATCTCAGTATAATATATTTACCATAAAAATTATTCAGGTGGTTTTTTTTTACTTGTTTAATTCTCAGAATTATTTACAATCTGTTATATTACCATAACATTCAGTAAATTATTTATTACATGCAGATTATAACATGAAGAAATAATGCTCTTTAGTATTATTTCTTTGTATTGGTACGAACAAATGCTTTGAAAAACTTGACTTAATCTACAACTATAACTAAACTGAGTTAAACCTGCTACCTAGGTCTAAGAGATCGTATCTTTTAAGTCTTTTAATAGACTGCCTATCTAGTAGAGCCACAGCTAGATTATTAGTATGAGCACTAAGTTTTGCTTGATATACAACACTAGCACGTTCGATTTACTCCTTGATTGTGGGTAACGGGATGTCTTGCTGAAGAAGCCAGTTGGGAACATATCTAGGAGCGTCTGTTATGGACCTAATTATTTTGTTTTGGAATCGTTGTAGTATTTTGAGGTTGGATGTATTTGCAGATCCCCAGATCTGTATTCCATACGTCCATATTGGTTTTATGATGCCTTTATAAAGAAGCACTTTGTTTTTCAATGACAACTGGGACTTTGGTCCTATTAGCCAATACATTTGCCGAAATTTTAGTCCTAGTTGGATTCTCTTTTTCATTATGTGGGTTCTCCAGGTTAGACGCCTATCTAGGTGAATCCCTAGATACTTTGCGCTGTCATTTTGCGGAATTGGTATGTTGTTTAGTATTACTCTTGGGCAGGTTTCTCTTCTTAGGGTAAAAGTTACGTGGACCGACTTTGTTTCGTTGACTTGTATACGCCACAGTTTTAGCCAGTTCTCAGTCTTAATCAAGTCTCGTTGTAGTATTGTTGATGGTATACGTGGATCACTGTGTGACGGTAATATCGCAGTATCATCTGCATATATAGCTACTAATGTTTGAGGTGTTGTAGGTAGATCAGCAGTGAACAAAAGATATAAAACAGGTTCTAATATGCTGCCCTGGGGCACTCCTGCTTGAACTAGTTGAACATATGATTGTGCGTCTTTGAATTTAATTTGGAAAGTTCGTTCGTGTAAGTAGTTCTTAAGTAATTCGTAATATTCCGCTGGTAGTACTTTTTTGATTTTATATAGCAGACCTATATGCCAGACCTTGTCGAATGCCTGACTTATGTCAAGAAACACTGACGAGCAATGCCGTTTTAGTTGTAGATCATGGTTGATTTTCGGAACTACTCTATGTACTTGTTCTATCGTACCATGACCTTCACGAAAACCAAATTGATGGTTCGGTATGATGTTTATTTTTTCAAGGATCTTCTTTAGTTTCTGTAGAAGAATTTTTTCGAATACCTTCGATATAACAGGCAGTAAGCTGATGGGGAGTATGAAGTTACTTCTTCTGGTTTTTTGCCGGGTTTAGGTACCATCACTATTTGCGCAATTTTCCACTGCTCTGGAAAGATTTTCAAGCGGAGAACTGTGTTGATTATATAAGTTATTAGTTTTATGGCCGTTTCTGGAAGTTCCTTAAGAATTCTGGCAGTTATAAGGTCGTAACCTGGAGCTTTTTTATAGTTTAAGTTTTTTATAACTGAGTGAATCTGACTAATCTTTACTGGTCTATTCGTGTGGATGAAACACTGAAGTTAAGTGTTCAGCTAAAATGTTTGCCTTTTCTTGATTGGTTCGTGCCCACGTACCATCACATTTTCTAATTGGTAAAACTACTGATTTTGGTCCTTTTAGTTTTCCATAAAGAGTAGTCCGTGGCCTCCGTTGGGGTTAGGTTATTTAGATATTTCTGTACTCCTTGATTTCTAAGATTGGTTAATAGACTTCTTAGTTTCCGGGCAGCTTGATTAAACTTAGTCTTGTTTCTAGGGTTTCTAGTTGTTTGCCAAATTCTTTTTAATCTTCGCTTTTCCGCTATTTTTTGTTTAATGAAAATAGGACAAAATTCTATTATTTGCTGAATTTCGCAGTCTGGAGTAGCATCCCATGCAGATTGTTGAATAGACTGATTAAGGTGTTCGATTGCGTCAAATAAATCGTTTTCTGTTTTCAGTGGTATAGTTAATTGTATTCGTTCAGCAGCTAATTCCCGAAAGTAGTCCCAGTTTGTAAGTCTTGTGGAAAGTGTTGGAGGTTTTTGTATTTGTAGAACTTGTGTGCTGTATGTGATGACTACTGGCGAGTAGCCTGAGGATAAATCTAAGCAACATTCAGGTTTTAAATAATTTAATAGGACACCTTTGGCAATACAAAAGTCTAACAGATCTGGGATCTTGTTGGGGTCCGAAGGCCAATATGTAGGTTCGAATGTGGATATATAACGTAAATTATGCTCTTCTGCTGCTTTACATAGTTCTCTACCGCGCGTTAGGGTTATCCTCCAGCCCCATATTTGATTTTTTGCATTATAGTCTCCACCCGCTATAAAGCAAGGTCCAAGAGTGTCGAAGAAAGCTGAAAATTGTTCCTTTTTTATGGTATGCTTAGGGGGGCAGTAGACGGAAGAGAATATAATTTTTCTGTTTTTTTCTGCAACTGCAATGGCAGTAGATTGTAGATAGTCTGCCTGAAAATTTTCTAGTTCATAATGTTTGATCATACTTTTTACAATGACTGCTGTTCCTGCATGAGCAGTCCCGTCGGGGTGGGTCGTAGCGTATATTGTGTACTTTGGTATCTTTAAGTAGGCTTTGGCTGTGACGTGAGCTCCGGATATTAACATTATGTCTATGTCGTGTGTAGATAGAAATACTTTAATCTCCTGGCTGTGTTGTGCCAGGCCATTGGCATTCCAGAGTGCAATTTTTAGTATATTAGGCATTTTGGTTCCTTTTGCTGACCATAAGTGTAGGTAAGTTGAGCATTGTGTCCATTCTCTCCATAAGTTTTGTAATTAATGCTTCTAGTTTACTGTCTGCTTGATGTTGCTGTACATTTTGTGACGTTTGTTGTTGACTGTTTGCTGCATTCTGTTCTACACTACGTTCGGCTGCTTTTTGGGCGTATGATGTTCCTGGCTGGACAAGTTGAGAGTTGAAATCAGGTTGCCTTGGTCGTAAAGGAGAGTATTTTCTTCTTTGTATTTCTTTGGCTATCAGACAGCCTATATAATTCGCTGGGTGATTTTCTTGACAATTTTCCCATTTTACATCCCGACTTCTGGTTTTTCTTTCACAGTCTTTAGTTGAATGCTTGTTACACGATAAATTGCTCATTAAGACCCCATGGGATGCTCGTAGCAGTGTTCGCCCCTGCGCGTACCCCACAGCCCAAATGCTTCGGCCAGAACTTAGTCGCGAGGGAGGTTTACAGGTTTAGGGTGCGGTTCGGGGCGGAATTCCACGACGGGGTGTCGATATTGGGTTATTAAGACAAAGTTAAGGGGCGCCACGACTTTTGGAAGATGTTAAGATTGATAAATAACTGACGACCGGTCAAAAGTCGAAAACCAATCGCAGTGGCGTTGCGTTGTACTCCAAGGGGTGTTCCCACCGCACTGGCTTTTACACCTACCTTTTTGGTGTCCTTTCTCCAGTTGCTTAGGCCCTGTACAAAGGAATACATACACAACGCCGCAAGAAACTCAATTCTTGTCAGTCACAATAATACACAGATAATTGAAATGGAAAGCAATACGCAAATTAAAAATGGGTAATCTATTACCATACAAGTTACAGGCCCGAAGACAAGTGTTCAGGTAGCAAATGCTACAAATTGGGGTTAGTAAACAAATACAACACAATAAGGGCTTAAGGTCAAGGGAGCGGCACGTCCACTAAAAGTAATGGTCACCTAGGTCCCGGAATACGTTTATTTAATTCGCCAAATGGCTCACTACCATTCCCGCAGCCAGGCTCCCATAAACTTATGCTAAAGGCTTATATTTGCAATGCTTGAAAGTAAATAACGGGGCGGAAATTAGGCCACGGCCTACAAATAACATATACGACAACTTGAGAGTTCCGGAGCTTCGCACGCCACTGTATTATACGCAATTCACTGTTTATACATGCTAGTACAATACCTTACGTCATCGCTAGGGCTCCAAGCAACTGGGTTGTTGAAGTGCTGATGCCGGGAGATCTCGACCTGGAGATTCAACGCTCTGACGATGCTCTCGTACAGAAGAGGGTTGCGATAACAGCTTAGATGCGGCAGGGGTTGAAAGGCAGATAGGGACGGTTGACCAGCTTACTCGGGGGATTGTGGCAGTAAGATCCTTCGGAGAAGTAGCAGGGTGGAGCCAAACGATAACTCACAACTGCTCACCTTGTATATTGATACTTTGTGTTCGTTCCTGTCGCAAATCCGCTAACATGAGCGAGGAAATGTACACACCGGTACTTGAAACTTTAAGGTACGAAAAGCACTTGTAACTGCACACAAGTCCGAGGGTACAACACGCCCCTAAGAACTAAAGGAGTTGTTCTTTGTTTTTAAGTTAACTTGCACGTCCGTGCGATAGCGAAGCTTAAATTCGACTCTCCTCGAGGGGGGGGGGGGCGCGCTTGACGCAGCTTTAATTTGATAATTGCATCATGCGTAAAACTTTCCATCGTTGGGCATCTCACTCAGGTGCACACAGAATTTATTATTCGAAGTGCTGAATTGCCCCACCCAAAACGTAAGCGCAATAAAGCGTGGGGCTTCCCCGTGCATATAGTTGGCCTGACCAGCGCCGAAATCTGATATACACGGTTTCGCCTTTTAACTTGGGGACTGAACGCAAACTCCATCTGAAAGCGATTTGTTAAGTCACTTAGCGGGATTTCTATGCTGTGATAATGCGTTACAGCGTTCGCCTCGGTATTGAAGCAACTGCCTTATTTAGGGTACTTTATGCGACAGTTGTCGGTACCTGGCCTGCAAGTCACGTCAAACCGTTAGATAATTAGGGAAATATGCCCTATGGCTTAAATTATACTGCGATACGCGCGAGCGGAATGCGGAATTAAAGATAGATTTTTAGCGGGAATCGGGAGTCTCAACATGCTCACCTGTACATTTAACACACCTTGGTGTTCTGGAGCAGTAGTTTTTTGAATGGCCGTATCTCTGACAGAGCTGACATTGAATTATTGTGCGTTTAATATGCGGAGGTTCAAATCTTATTCTAGATTTCATTAGAAACCCAATATTAAAGATTTCCTTATTATTGTCGGATTGTTCTAATTCCACAAAGAATAGCGGGAGAGGGGTTTTGATGACTCAGTGTTTAATGTTGTGAATGTTTAAGACCTTATGCCCATAGCTAGCTATTTCGGTAGTTAATTCTTTAAGATCACTTGTAGGATGCGTATCTCGGAGCACTACTTTGTAGCGTTTATTATTTTTTGGTTGGAAGGTATGAAATTCTGTGTTTTTGTCTTTCAGTATTTTGATAATTGTACTGTAGTTTTCGGGTTTGTTTAGTTGTAGTTTTACTTGTGTATTACTAATTAATTTTACTAGATAGTTATCTTTGGCATTTTCTTCGAGCATATATGTGTTAGAGGTTTCAAGTTATTCACATAGAAGAGGTTTTATTTCCTCCACCACTTTTTCTGGTTCAGTATCACTGAGGACTTCATAACGGTTGGATGTGCTTGGGGCATTAAGCCAGTTGTCTGTTATTTTTGTTTGTTTGAGGTTGCGATTGGGGTCAGTACCACTGCGTTTCGTTTTTCGTGTGTTTGTCGTTTGCCACTGTTCTTCTAAGTTTGTGACTTGCTGAGTTAATATAGGTTGTTGGTCTAAGTGTTGTATTGGATATGGAGGGCAGATATTAAGAGATTGATGTGACTGTGTTTGAATGGGAATTTGTTGTGTTTGCGGCTGCTGCTGTTGTTCTGATATGGTTTGCTGATATTCGCTAGAGTTTAGTTGTGGATCAATCGCCATTGGTGTAGTGTGTAGTGGGTGGGTACTGATACCCGAAATTTGGCACGCCAAGCATGGCGGCCTTTTATGTTTATCTTGGAAGCTCAATAACTGTATAATTAAAATTTTTGTACCTATTTCGTATATATTTGTGTTGTGGTTGTAGCGAGAGGTCAACGGGGCCGCTTGATAACTTTTATCACTGGCCGCCTGGCTCACTCGTGGATAACGAAGAACACAACTTTATGCTGCCAAAGCCAAACAACGACTAGGTGGTTATTAGAATTAATTCAAACCAAGATTTCAATAAAAATAAGCAATTTTTTATCTATATACGATGCTCTTGAATTAAGAGGGGTAATCGAGAAAATGAAGATAAGAGAAGTACATCCTGTTGTTTTTGCAATTGCGTCGGTATAATAAAACAGAGTGGGATTGCTAATCTAACCCATCTAAAGTTGAATGTAATATTTTTCTCATCTATTTGTTCCTGTTCTTTGTTATTTTTTTTTCGTCCTAGATAATATTAATGTCCGCAACTTGTTATCTTTTCCAATTTCCTATAAGCACGTATATCTCTACTTCGTTCAATAAGACATTTTACCTTCGATTTGAATATTCCTTGCTTTTCTGTTCACACCTTCTCTTGCTTGAAATTTTCTCTTTCCCACTCCTCCTTCTTCCTTTTATTATAGGCAGAAAGCTTTTTATCAACTAAAGAATGTGTAATTTTGTGAGCCCTCTTCCACCGCAGCACTGCTAGCCTGCCAAATTTAATGTAGAGAGCTTTCTACAGGGGTCACGACCACCAAAGGTGTGTGTATGAGCCATTATCAATTTTCTTTATTGTCAATTTGCTCGATGACACTAAATCTATATTGGTGGTAAGCTACGTGTGCAACATATAAATATAAGAGATAGTAAAAAAGGATGTTATGTTGATAGAGAAAACCATTTCTCCGCTCTATATTACTAGTGATAAAAAACATTAATCGACTCTAATATGGCAAAGCAATCAGTTACAGCAATCAATTATAACACGAAAAACTCTTTCTCTTAATGCTTGACTTTTAGTAAAATTATTTTCATTTTTCTAACCAAACTGGCACGAATTTGTAATGAGTATGGTTGAATCATGACATGCAGGAACATGCAGCTGCGGTAGTAGGCATTATCAGATTGCAAAGATAATTCATACCCAACTTACAACAAAGCATAAATTCATCGATAATCCACCACTACCATCACCTACTGTGCTAGAATCAATTGCATTTTTACTCTTTTGAAAGAGACTGGTAACAGCTAACTGATAACAATTAAAAATTGAAATGGCGTTTTTGATAATCTACTAAAATAGAAAAGGAAAGAGTACTAAATGTTGAAACCTCGCAGTTGTTATTTTATATACACTCTAGGTCCAGGTTTTACTTATCTAAGAGAAGGTAGTATTGTAAACTTGCTGCATTGCAACGCTAGCATCTGCAACAAATTATAAATTGCACACCAAATAATGTATTTAATTTGTACATCGTTTATTTAGGCATAATCGGGCATTACATCTATCCAACGCTCGAGCTGGTGATAACAATGCTAGAACTTGCCATGCTTGAAGTCGCGGAGAAGCAGACACGGCGCCGAACTCCACTTAATTGTACCTGGAACGACTGTACCGATAACGTGGAGCGAAGAGTAGGAAAGGAACTTCCGCCGTGGTTTAAAATCACTTGAGTGACGGGAATTTCCTTCCTCTAACCTTCTCCTGGTACTAGCATTTGACATCGCCTACTGTCTCCTAGAGCACTCCCTAAACCCGCTAAGCAGGAAACGACTATGCACTGTCTAATACACTGCCCCGAAACATCAGCCATCTTGGAATTAATGTGTTTTACGAATATTCTTGCAGCGTGCGAAATGTAAACAAACCTCCACATTTTTCCGGCTCGCCCACCGCTTATCGCAAAAGTCACGTTCCGGAAGCGAGATATACAAGGCAGTAGACCTACTCCGACCGAGGTTTAAAACAGGAACCAACAACCAGTAATGCTACGTGGGTTGCGGACCAACAGGGAACGAAGAAGATGCAACTCTAGAAGAAGTTTTAGTTTTATTAATGTACCTACATAGCAGTTTTATAAAATTAGGTTTTATTTTGTACCAATAGCTAACAATATTATACCGTTGGTTTATAAATTGTGTTTTCCTGACCTTATACATTTGAGATTAAATGAACATTCCTTTTATTGAGTTTACCCGAGGTAGAAATTAACCAAACTGTTTAAACTTTTTCGAAATTAATGGAAGTCAAAAATTTCCAGGGTAATTTACCAGGACAAAAATTAAACAGAAAAAGTTGAAACGTTACATCATTATTCACAAAAATCGGGAAACGTTTTGAATGTTCCAGTCTGTTTCAATAGTACTTTTAATTATTACTAAAATCGTGATTCTAAACGTCGGACGTTTAAATTGTCTTGATGTGTTTACAGAACTGTTTACTTACACTATGCAAGTTGCTCACATTTCTCGCTAGATATTGTAGTATAAATTAATGCTATCATCTAATTTAAACCACCTATTATTCAATATCGCTAGAACAAGGATGTTGCCAATCTTTATAATCATTAAAGAAAAAATTAACTACTCGGCAAAGTAAGAAGTAAACGGGTCCTAGGACGCCCATTCTAAAATGGTCACTGAATCTGTGTTGACGGTGAGCTTCGAGCACAATTTGTGAACTGTAAAACTGGAAGTGGAAAGCCTAGCTAGAATATTGTTTTCATGCAAATTTAACTGGCAAACAATAGGATTAAGAAAGTATTTCTCTATTCAACTTTTTCTCTCTGATATCTCTCAGTTCAAAAACATCTTATTTTTATTAACAAATTAGGTGCTGTTTTTATTGATATATTGATTAGAACCGCATATCTAATTTTCCTTCTTCGTTATGGAGGTCATTATACCAAATAGAAATAACTTTGCTGAAGACTTTCTGGAATAAAATGGTATATAAAAACTATAGTGTAAAAGAATCCCGAGTGCCTCAAAGTCGCGGGCTCCCTGAGCCGCTTTCTTCTAAATAAGAGGGTACCAAGAGCGGTTAAAACACGTGTGAACCAAACAGTGATCAAACCCATACTGAGATCGGTAGTGAAACATGGGTGGTCACAAAAGCGGAAGAAAATAAACTACAAGCGTGGGAACGGAAAATACTGCGAAGAATATTTGGAGGTGTAAAGGAAAATCAAACATGGCGTATAAGAACCAACAAGGAACACTATAACAAAACAGGCTGAGATGGTTCGAACACATAATGAGAAGAGGAAAAGAAGAGCCCACAAGGAAAGCATTCGATCAAGAACCTGAAGGAAGACGGAAAGTAGAAAGGCCAAAAAAAACATGGAAGAAACAAATAGAGGAGTACCTACAAGATGACGAGCTAAAAGAATGGAGAACAGAAGTTCACAAAATGAAAATATGGGAGGGCGCTGGATTTGTAGTAAGCAAGTTATAGGCATTAATGGGCAGTCGGAATTCTTTTGCAGTATTAAATCAGTACTGAGCCTTGTGACAACCCGTCGTTTATGACAGTCATCTTCGATAATAGTTTGCAACTTTTCGATGGTGTAAACTCCTGCGAGTTGGTGATCTTCCACGCCTCACTTCTTTTGTAACCTTCCCTGTAATACCAACTTTCACATTTGGTTGACGTATATCATGTGTGCCAAAAATGTCAATAGTTTAGAATAAACACTACTGAACAGCCTGGGTTTATTTTCCTCCATACTGACTCGTTAGTCCTTCTCGGGGTCCAAGGATTCAGCATTCGTCTCCGGCACCAGAGTTCAAATGCGTCAACACACCGGCGATCAGCGACTCGCAATGTCCAGGTTTCGGCAGCATAAAAGAAGACGGAAAATACTAATGCTTGGGTCAAATTAACTTTTGTATAAGTTTCTCGCAAGGTTATCGCGAATATCGGTTGTCAAACGCGTCTCTTATAAGCAAAGAGTTGAATGCGACCAAAATCTAACGGTCACCTCCAACTCAACGGGCACACAATATGCAAAGCTGCAGTCGTTTTTCCGATATTCTCAGTAAAACACTTTATAATAAGATCCAGCATAATCGCACGAGATATTTTTAAGTTCTACCTTTCCGCATATTAAAAACGGCTAGACCACAAAGGACAACGCGAGGAGGTATTTAGGGGATGCACTATGCGACCATATAAAAGTTATGGAGACCGTGGAGAAGCTGCCCAAAACTGCATGGTCAAGTTGTGCGAGCCTTTCCCCAGGTGGAGATGTGTAATAACACGAGGGAATTGCACGTGTAGCTTGACACGTCTCTAGAACTGTAAGTACTCCAAGCCGTAGCAACAGTGCCGAAAAGTAAGGACACCAAGCGGGGTAAAAAAGAGGCTAAAATATCCAACACTGCAGGCAACGTGCAAAGGTGAACGTAGATTTATGTACCGGAGTTGAAAGGAGTTCACAGGCAAATTTTGCTTCTGAGATACTTTTTAATCCCGACATAGCCAGACTAATTTTAGCTATTGCACACACAACTCATAGGTGCTGAGTTGATTTTTTTCGAATATTATTATTTTTATCCACACCTAAGTGAGCCTTTCGAAAATTTCACATAAGCACCAGAAGGCAGATTGTTTGCTATCAACCAATCTGCCTAAAAAGGACATAGAAAATCTGTTTCTCTCTATACTTGCACTTTTTTTAATTTGGAAAAATACTTAGGCATTTTCAAAATTCGCATAAAAATGGAAAAGGGGGTTAAGTAACCGAATGAACACCAACGAAAAAGCGGCGACCAAACCTGCATTATAATAAGTAAAATTAGCTTTTGAATTATAAATTAATGTAAAATTTACGCGTAACCATTTTCAATTTAGGTTTACTCTTAGTTAATGTTAATACATAAAACAATGGAAAATAACACGAAGAATTAGATCAACATGATAGCAAGAATAATAGGCACACCTTCTGATACGCTAAATTAGCGATTCCACTTTTTTGTCATGCTGACATACTGTCTAAAGAACAGCATTAGGAAATTTAATAACTAGACCATTACCTATCTTTGTTCAATTTTCTTCTTTTATCTACATTTGTTCTCTGACCTCATTCAATTCAAGGACAGTATACATAGATAATCTTTGAAATCCTTTTGTGGAATTCTACTTATTCATGTTGTTTATTAGTTTACGAGGTGACCAAATAAAAAGCATGAGTTTTATATAGATACAAAAATTAAGTGCGTATTGTTTTGATATATCGAGTATAAGTAATTTAACTAATCACCTATCTAATTGGCCTTGTTTAGTTGGAAGGTCAATATATCTAATTGATCTATATGAGATATTCCAATAATAACCAGTATAACTTTGTTAAAAATATTATAGTATAAATTGTTTTAGAAAAGCTACAGCACAAAAAAATAGAAGCAGGGGGCACAGTAATACAAGCCCTTAGTTAGTATAAAGCCACTGCTCAGTTCGAATCTATATGAAGACAAAATTCTCTTGTAGTGCATTAGATCGGTAGTAGGCCTGGTAACCATGTATCGTTGATATAAATAACGGAAATCGTACCGGAAGAGTGGTCTAAGAGCACACTGACCCCACACACAATATACATTTGAAAGTAGTTGGCAACCAAATTTCTCAGTCACAGGACTCCCAACAAAAACACCATGCGCTGGTTAATAATTGCTAATTAAGAACAATATTACGTTTTGGACAACGCTTTTTGCAATGCCCCCCTGACTTAAAAAACAACCTTAATATTTGTGTAAAAACAAGTCAATAACCTAGTCTAGGAGAAAGAACAACATCGTTAATATTGAACTAAAATTTCAGCTTGTATAATAAGGAGAAGAACATTAAAAGCTGTAGTCAGAAACTAATTTATATGTGAAGGTCCAAAGTCTCCACTTTACATAGCTGCAGCTCGGTATTTACTTCACTTAAAGAAACATTTCTAATAAAAGTTGTAGAAAATAATGTCGTTACAGGCGAAATTGTATTTACGACTTAAAAATAGGCCATAGTCTTAGTTCGATAATTGTAAGACGACAAATTGGTAAAATAAAAATGTTATTCGCCCCAACTGCGTTACGATGTTCTTGTAACAAAATTTGCCAGCTTAGCTCGCCGAGAAAGTCGGGGTTCAACTCCTCGATACTTGTTAATTAAGGTTTATGTTTGCTCTCCCCCGCCTTCAAATTGGTTTTTCCTCATCAGAAAAGAATTGCTCCAGAGATAATCTTTTAGGTTAGCTGACAGCGTTTGTGTGCGACGGTCTAGCTCCTGCCTCAACGGATTTACCTAAATCTCTTGCAGTCGCCAAAAACCTTTACATAAATAACACATTGTAACGTTTGGCTCAGCGCGAACTCGATTTTGTAATTAAATATTAATTCCCGCGTTCCCTCTAGCGTAATTCACGTTTTCAATCGGAGCGTTACATCTTCAGTCCACTTGAAAGACGATAAGTGACGTCACCGCGGGCAGCAGCAGGTATTCCTCCGCGCACCTAGTGTAAGAATCTCCTCCTCTAGCGGACCGGTTTGAACTGCTGATTACATCAGCCCAGAGTATATAAGGAGAAAACGCAGCTATTTCAAACAGAATTTTCTGAGAATTTCCCAGAATTTTACCTGTTCCTTCTCCTTCACCTGTTCTCACCAGGAAGGTTCCGTTGTGAGCTATCCGGAGGGATCCCTGTCAAAACCACCCCTTGTTCATTCTCGTCAGGAGGGTTCCGTTGTGAGCTATCCGGAAGAAAACCTGTCAAAGCCACCCCTTGTTCATTCTTGCTAGGAGGGTTTCGAATTGTGCGCTATCCACCAAGAAACCTGTCTAACCTATAAACTACCCCTTGTTCATTCTTGCTAGGAGGGTTTCGTATTGTGCGCTATCCAGCAAAAAAATCCCGCTGAAACTCCCACAGATTTTATCAATCAAACTACCTCGAATATTTCCGCAAGCTCAGCGAACACTTTAGGAGCGGGAAACTAATTCGCTCTAGGGCAAACGCCGTATTAATTTACTAATTACGACCTGGGGGACGTAACACGAAAGCGGCCCAAAGTTTACCTAAGAAAGTTTACCCTGTAGGTGGCCACAACAAAATACGGCATCCAGACGAGGCTGCATCAAAAATTTTGCAAATTCTATTTTCGGAGCATTTTCACGTCGCATTTCAACGCCAAGCCGGGGCCATAAATTACATTTTCCCGGCAAATCGCCGCTTGCAAGACCCGAGGTTAAAATTAATTACAACACCGCTCACCTGGGGCTCCCAGGTCTCGAAGGAGAAAAACTAGTATCCTCGAGCTAGCGGCCAACTAGGCCGCCACATGTCACACATCTGCAGATCACGATAACGCCGATAAATAGGAGGTATGCACGTTATCTATTAATTATTTTGCCGGCTCTTTTGCACGTTTAAAAATTCAGCTTCGAGATCCGTATTTACATACCGCTGTCAATAGCGGTTTTAACTAATCGTTTGAAGTTGCAGTTTTCCAGATAGTCGATCTGTCTACAAGCCAAGGGACCTACTCGTTATATAATCTGGCCCGTATATAGCTGCCAGGGACCGAATCTAAGCGAGCGTAACCCACTGCTTGAAGGGGACGATTCCAGTTATAAACATTATTATAATTTATTTTCCGATTTTGAATACAATTTAATTTGACTGGTATATAGTTAAAACTTATTATATGCTTAGAAAAGTTATTCTTCTTTCTTTTCCTGGGTAATAAGCTTGTTTAATAAATAGACTTTGGCGTTTTCTGAGCTACCTGGAAGCCGGTTTCACCCCAGCATTTTGTAGCAAACAGTTTAATTAGACTGAATTAAATTAAAATAACCAAACAGGCTACAACATAAAAGGGGTCGCATGAAAACACTGTCAAATAAAAGCATGGGCTAGTTTAACTTAATTATATTAAATTTAAACGAAAGATGTGCAAGTACACTAAACACAACTGAGCTCAGTAATTATTGTCCTTATATCTATATTATAGAGTCTTTTTAGAGGATGCTAAACGCAATTAATGACTCTCATCAGATATCTACATTTTAGGTTACTTATTTCTCGAGAAGAATGAACGTTTGTAACTCACTGTCGGCGCTATGCGGCTTTTTCTAAACGTTTTTTACAGTTAAGATCGTTTAACTACTACAGTGTAATATGTGCCTTATAGAAATGTTAACGGCTCCTCGCTTGCTGAGTGTGGTCCGTCGGCGAGCGTCATTAGCGTCAGAAACCTCCAACTTCTACGAAGCGGCTCTAGAAAAATCCGATAGGTGCGAGACTATAAGAACCTCAAACCCCAGGGTAATGGGGGCTCCTCCGTCGAGCCTCAAACTTTGGCTGCGGGCGTAATCTTACTCTTCCGGCCTTCTATACGTAAATAACTATTGACCGACCAGAAAATATACAGTTTCTGAGATTTTTTTCGCCAGAGAGTAACGTTTTGCTGGTGAAGATCGCAAAACGGGCATCAGGGATCGGTGAAAGCTTTCGTAGATCCGTGATGCCTTTGTTACTATGGAAACAAGTTTCTGTTATTGTTTGAATAAGTCAAATAATAGATATTAATGTCATATTTTTTTTGAGTTTTCGAAAGTGAATTCGCAAGATTGAAAGTATGAACTTGGATATCATAATAAAAGTGTTTGCAGGTCTCCCCAAGCTTCCAGGAGTCGCTTGCAACTCGCCCTGGAATCTACTTGGTTGGACCTGCAAAACATTATTTTCTGGTCTTGTAACGTAAATTACTATTTTAGACACCCGTCCTGAAAATAATGCATTACTGTACACTTTTTAATTGGAAAGTACTTCGTTACAGGGCTATTCTGGAAAACGTGTCTTTGCAAGACTATTATAGAAAATGTGCTTTTTGATTGGTCTGAAATATTTTTTGATTGTGGTTATTAAGGAAATGAACTACAAATGTCTCTAAATTTTAACAATGGTATGTCTTCTATTATTGTAATGTTTCAATATTTAGGTAAAACTAAGAAGAAATGTTGTGTGAGAAATAAGCATTAATGTGAGCATCTTTCTGCATGATATATGTCCATTAAACAGTGCTAATAAATAATACAACATGGCGCAGTCGGTAGGATTTGAACAACAATTAAAAACGGCTGTTATAACTACCGGAAAAAGCTTTAGTGCAAGAAGTAATGGTCCTTTCTCTAAAGGCCGCTTAGCAGAAACTTAGGATAATGGAAGCGACGATTCCTTTACCGCTGTCGTTCGAGGGAAACCTTGCTGAGCACTTCAGGAGATTCAAACCAAATTTCAAGATTTACTTGCTGGCAATAGGAAAAAATTAGAAAGACACCAAGATAAAATGCGCTTTTCTATTAAATATAATTGGCAAAGAGGGTGTTGAAATCTACAACAATTTAAGATTGCCAGATGATAAGAAAACTGACTACGAAATGGTTATAAAATAACTAAAAGCTTATGTAACCCTAAAAAAGAATGTAGTCTATAAAAGATATCTATTTTATATGCGAAAACAGGCGAACTGGAACCTTTTGACCATTTTCTAACGATGTCAAAAAACTAACAAAAAGTTATTAGCTTGGCACTCAAACTGACTCCATGAGTCCTGGGTCGTGGGTGTGCGATGCAAGCGATTAAAAGGAAAACTTATACATATTGACAACCTGGACCTCCAAAAACCGACGGAAACGTGCAGAGGTGATGTATGAAGAAGAAAGCAAGGTAAAAACAATAAAAAAGAAAGTGCAGGAGTCTGTACGAGAAAATCAAAGCCATTTCGAGGAAAACAAGAATACCAAGAAGAAAATTAGCTCAAAATATAATTGCCGCAGGTGTAGTCTTACGTATGAAGCTGGGGAATATCCCGCCTTTGGGAAGCAGTGCAAGACGTATAATCCCTTCCAAAAAGTTTGCAAGGGTAAATTCGTATGTAAAGTAGACGACTCCAACACGACCAGCGAAGAGGCCGAAGACAAAATTCAGGAGGCATCCGTCACTGTTAGTGAAGTCAAACAAATAAAAACGAATGGTTGGAAACGATTAAAGTCGAGGTCGAAGCAATGTGTTTCGTGGCAAAGTGTGCTCATTCGGAACTCCATTTAGAATTTATAAATATAACAGAATGATGTTTTGTCAAGCCATTTTTATATTTTACCATTATGCGACCTTTTTCGAGTGTTTTCTGTTCAAAGATTACGATTTCGCGTGTATATAGGTTTTTTCGGTCATACCTTCACTTTAGTATTTCATCAAATTGTATTTAAAATTCTAAAGATTTGACACGCACGCAACTTTTTCTAGAAGATTTCGCGAAACCGCTCTGGTCTCTAGCCGTCTTATTCGCACCTGGGTTTGTTTCGTCACGTTTAAGCGCGCTTGTTTAGATCAAATTTAAAACTCAGTCTATTAGAGCAAGAGAGATAGTTATCTAAAGAATTTAATTCCGTCGCACTTTTTCGTCCGCAGGCCGTATTGCCGGTCGTGGCATGCGAAGTCACTTGGGGGTATCTGCGTTGTTATTGGCTGTAGTTGGTGGCGCGACAGAAAGCGTCTGGCGCGAAAAACGTAGCGTGGCTGGGTTAGTCAGCTACCGGCCGCCATTGCAGGCAGTTGATATTGCGTGACTTCCCTGCGCCTCGTGCGCGGAGGCAGCCGGTGTTCACTTGCTGTTACAGCGAGATTTGGCTTTGTGTTTTAATTGTAAGTTTATGAGGACCCTTCTTATAGTGACGTAGTGTCTGTTGGGGGTGTTCGTTTTTGTACGTGTCCGCGTGTTGAATTTGATTACCTTTTTTTCTGCAATTTTTCGGCGGCCTGGTGGGACATTTTTCTTCGCTTCATTAGAGGATCCATTTCTTCAGAACGGACAGTCGTACTGGTCTCGACAGTTTTCGAATATTTATTTTGGGAATTCCGCACTTGGAATCACTGGATTTCTCGCAAGCTCTGCTTCAGACTCCGACACGTCTGCTTCTAGTGTAAGCGCTGCGACGACAATCGAAGCAATCAGGCAAAGCTAACCAAACAAGGTAGAGTGCGCTATTTTTAATTAATTATTTATGGTACACAAGTTTATAAATATTTGTTCACATTATAAGGCAGCCGACGGCTTGCGCACTTCTGAAATCAATCATTTATGGTACACAAGTTTATAAATATTTGTTCATATTATGAGCCAGCCGACGGCTCGCGCAATTCTCAAATCAATCATTTATGGTACACACGTTTACCAATGTTCATTCATATTTTAAGCCAACCGACGGGACGGCTCAAGCCAGTATTAATTAATCGTTCACGTTACCTTTGCCGCAAGATTTTAGCACGGCGACCTTTCAGCTGGGCGTTTAGATTATAGCGCCTTTTTGTTAATGTCCATCTTCTGTGTACGCTGACTACGTCGGCGCTGTTGTATTGAGTTGAACCAATAGAGCTGTTTACTGTGTGTTGCTTTATGATTTTGCCTACGAGCCTGTGCATGCTTATTTTTAGATCAGATTATACAGTGTGTCAGATTTATTGTGAGGCGGAGCCTGAGAACAGTTGATACGCGTCGCAGGTAAGTCGGTTGCGCTTGCCGCTGCAGTGTTGGAAGTCATAAAGCTGTACACCTATATTCTACTCTCGTTGAGCTTGGGATTTCGCCAAGGTGATAAGTCGAAAGGTAGATTTATTTGCTTCCTGGTTTCTCTATGGGCTTAACTTTAATTTTGTTCTGGTTAACGAAACCGGGTGGCGCCTAATTCAATTTTTACCGCTCCTTTGGCCGTTGCCAGTAGGCAATCTCGTGTAGAACCACCCCTCGCATCACTGATGTTTCGCCGGCATATCTTGTTACGGGCAGGGCAGCGGTCCTAGGTGAGTCATTGTCCCGATTGTGAGAAATATCGTCCGCTCTGGCTGTTTAGTTTTTACGTAATTTTCGTATGAGGTGTCAAAAAAGTAGTTTTATACCGTAACAATTTCGTCTGAACTGTGCTCCGGAATTCGTTCAATAATTAAACCAAAGTACATAATTATGGAGATATCAGAAGCGTTACAGTTTACTTTGACGCTCGAGGAACATGTTATTCTGAATAAAGTTTTAGAACGTGCTAGAAAATTAAATATGACGTTTAACAAGAGTAAAATTCAGTATAAATCAGACCAAGTAAAATATCTTGGTCACATATTTGATGAAAATGGTATGCGACCTGAACAAAGGTCAAAGCTATATTGGAGTTAGGTGAACCTAGAAGTAAAAAAGAATTGCAATCAGTTCTAGGGTTAATAAACTATCCGCGAAGCTTCATACCTAACTTATCAGAAGTAACAGCTCTATTAAGAGAATTGCTAAAGAAAGACACTAGTTGGGTGTGGACTGAAACCCATGCAAAATCATTAAAAACAATTAAAAAATTGGTTAAAGGACCACCTGTTTTGGAAAATTTTGGTGAACAAAAGGAAAACACAATACAAACAGATGCTTAAGAGATGTTATTAGGTGTTGTCTCCTACAGCAAAGTAAACCAGTGGCGTACGCATCAAGGTCACTTACTGAAACTGAAAAGAAGTATGCACAAGTCGATAAAAAAATTTGATCAATTTTATTTCCATGTACAAAATTTCACCATTATATTTATGGAAGACGTTTCCTTGTCGATATTCATCATAAACCAATACAGTCAATCATGTAAAACGCTGTATTGCATGTAAACTCAGACAGTGTGTACAACTTAGTAGTACAATATCAGCCAGGTAAAGAAATGCATATTGCAGAAAGGAAATAGTGGTGATGATAAATTTATAACTGAATATGTGCATGTACTGGAGAAAAACATAAGTGTCTCTAAAGAAAGAAAAAAAATACAAAGGGATGAAGAAATGAGCACATTTGTCCGAATGTTTAATAACGGATGACCGACCATCTTTTCAAAAACACCATAAATTGTAAAATCTTACTGGAACATTAAAAATGAAATTCACATTGCTAATTTAATATTATTTATGAAAGTCCGAGTAATTGTGCCAGAATGCATGAAAAACAATATATTGACACAGATGCACAGCACAACTCATTTTGTTATTGTAACGTTTCACCCTTCCCAATTTAACTTTAGTCCAGCTAATTAATTCTGGAAATTTATGACTTCCATTAATTTCTGAAAGGCTCCAAATATTATATTAACTGCTACCTCGTGTAGCTCAATCGAATAAAAGCTCACTCAATCTTAAATGTATATGGTCAGGAAAACACAATGCATATTTCAACCGTATAATATTGTTATCTAGTTGTTCAAAATATAATTTAATTCTTAAGCAAATGATATGTATATTAATAAATTAAAGATTTCGTCTGGGGACGTCTTTCTACGTTCGTAGTTGGTCTGCAACCCAATTAGCATGTAAGTATCGTTGGCGGCTGCATTGGACTTGAGCCGAAGTATGTCAGCTGCCCTGTATAACTTGTAACCGAAGCGGTGGGCGTGGCCTACGAATGCGGCAGTTTCTTTATGTTTTGCCTTCTGCAAACACACTAATAAAATACAGAAATTACAAAATACCTGTGGTTGCGGGGCAATGTATTAGCTGGGACGGATCGTGGTTGTACCTTAGGATAGAAATTCGTTATTCCCGGAGTAACGGCAACGTGTGATCTTATCTGGAGAAATTCGCCCGCTAGCGGCCGATGGAATTGGCCTCGAAGATATTTGGAATCGGCGATCGGCTTCACGTTTATTTCGGAGCCGGGCAATTTGCCTTCGGCCAGCTGCTAGGAAGGCGTTGCTGGACCTAAACTCTGATTCCTACAGGTATGTTTATTAATAGGTTATAATTTTCTTACCGCCTACGGTAGTATCGGAAACGTGGTGTTTTAAATTGACAGGAAGTGGTCCAGCACACAGAGAACGCTGTGACATGCTAAAGTAAAGGTCGGTTTCAGCAAATGCTTTAGGAGACAGAGAACGCTGTCATTTGCTAAGGAACAGGTTGGTTTCAAGGAATATTTTAAGAAACAGAGAACGCTGTTACATGCTAAGGCAGAAAAGGGTTGGTGGAAGGTAACTCCAGAAACTCAAGTCGAACTGGTCGGCATCGGTGGACTCAAGCGACTCAAAGAGTTAAAATAGTTGCGGAACCTGATTTTATTTCTTTTTGATCCGCGTTATCGGTACAGCCGCTCCGGATACCACCTTGTAACGTAAACTACTATTATTTAATACTGCTTTCCAATTCCCTGTTTACAATGACAATTTCAGTTCGGTAAATGCAACATTACAATAAGTTCGGTAGTAGTTGCTACCACAACCTACTGTATTCAGTACTATTGTCTACTTTATCGGAGCAAAATTATTAAATGACAACACATACAGTTGCAGTTATTGTATTTGGATTATTTTAATCATCTATTTAATTTATATTAACTTTAATCGAAAAATTAACCAAAATAAAATGTATGCTATACGTCCAGTAATTGATTCTTCACCGAACTCGTTTCGAAATTTCAAACAGCTAACTCGCGCTGTAAAAACTCATTCACCAGATTTATAACTACAATACTACCATGTAACTTAGTCGATTCATAAATTTCAAACTTTTAAAAGCATGTTTTTGTAATCATATTCCAGCACCTTAAAATTATTTTTAATGTTGCTTCTGCTACCAGGTGATAACCAAGAACTCTCTAAGGATTTAGATCTTTCTTAATCATTTGAACTGGCGTCACTATTGTTTTTATAAGTAACGACACTTGGTATAGTGCCTCTTATGTAGAAATCACTTCGTCCTCTTATATACAGTGTGGTCCATTAAGTGTGCAACAAATGGGAATTTTTTTTATTAGCTGTACAATCGAAATTGAAATATTGCCAAAAGTTAGTGCATGTTTGATAACCATATCAGATGCCTTTAGAATGGCTTCAAGTCAAACAATATACAGGGCAGGACAAAAAATATGAAATTCGTTCAAGAACAAAGTTACCTTATTTAAAAAAATATAGCAAAATTTTATTGAGAAAAGTTGTTTAGAATTAAAAGTTATGCTCAAATACAAAGTCACGGCCTCCTATTCAAATTTTGATTCTTTTTTGGAAAATTTTGTATTACCCCCGTATGATACATATTTTTATTATTTTGATTTTATATGTATTTAAAGTAGCCACAACCATATCCCTTTTAAATAACTTTTAGCAACTTGAAGCGTATTTGTAAAATTTACTTGGATTTAGATTTTTTTAGGTAAGCGTCCACTTCATGTTTGTTGCAACGATATTTAACAGAACTTTAGAATTTCGCAAGTATTCTTTTTAACAAGGGAAATGCTTTACTAATAATAATTTACATATGAAAAACTCTTAATAAAATCAGAATAATAAAAATATGTATCATACGGGGATAATACAGAATTTTACAAAAAAACAATCAAAATTCGAATAGGAGGCCGTGACTTTGTATTTGAGCATAACTTTTGATTCTAAACAACTTTTCTTAATAAAATTTTGCTATATTTTTTGAAATAAGGTAACTTTATTCTTGAACGAATTTCATATTTTTTGTCCTGCCCTGTATATTGTTTGACTTAAGGCCATTCTAAGGGCATCTGATATGGTTATCGAACATGCACTAACTTTTGGCGGTATTTAAATTTCGGTTTTACAACTAATAAAAAAATGTCCCATTTGTTGCACACTTAATGGACCACACTGTATACATCTTTAAGATGCCCTGCAAAGAATTAAGTCTTTTCATCTCTTCGTTTCTTGACCTTTAAGTGTAATTAGCACTAATCGGTGGAACGATTTCATGAGTCGATTTCAGCCATTTATTTTCCAATGTAAGTTTCTGGTATATCTAGGTAATACTTTAAGGTTGGCTTGCTGACTTATAGTGGAAGCTTCTTATGTGAATCTGAATTGTGATATAAATCTGTAGTTTTTCTTCTACACTTTAACTGATATAAACTTGTCGTATATAATCAATAGGCGAATTGATGGTTATATAATTTTATTGAAGTTATTATACAAAAACAAGACATATAATTTCATTGAAATCAATTACACTACAGAAGTTTAACAGCTGTCAATGTGACTGCGGAGGGCTGAAACTCTAGCGTACACACCAGGGTAGTTAGGCTGAGCGCATCCATAACCCCAGGAGACAACACCAACTTGGACGCCGTCAGAAACAGTAACAAGAGGACCGCCGGAATCACCCTACAAGAGACAAAATGTTAATACACACATGGTTAGCCATTGACAGTCGTGGTCACAATTTTAAAAGTACCTGGCAGGAGTCCTTGCCTCCGGCAGTGAGGCCGAAGCAGATCATCTGGTCAGAGATGGAGCTGGATCCATAAGCTGCTTTGCAGTTGGCGTCGGTAACTCTTGGAACTTGGACTTCTTTCAACTGACTTGGAAGACTGCCGCCTTGACTGGTTGTTCCCCATCCGGAAACAGTGGCAGCTGCACCTTCAGCAACATCAGAGCCTACGGCAGCCAGAGCAACGGGTTGGGCTCCAGATCCAAGACTGATGGAGGAAGAGAGAACAAGAACGGACACATCGTTGTCAATGTTCCAAGAATCGTAGTTAGGGTGTTGGCAGATGCTGCGAACGCTGACTACCTGACCACCGCTTCCGCGGATGGAGCTGGATGCACGGACGCTCAAGGAAGCAGCTGATGATCTAGAATTGTCAGCGCACCATGAAAATCCGTTGTAGGTGATGAAGTTACTCAGACTTACCCATCGGTACAGTGAGCAGCGGTCAAAGCCCTAGTTTCGGAAATGATAGAAGCACCGCAGATGTGGCTACCGTAGTATTGGAGGGACAGTTGGTAGGGTAGGTCTTCAATGTTGGCGTCGTTTCCACCTACGATTCTTCCGTCCAGCATGGGTACACGTGGACGAATTCTGGGGCTGCCTATAGTAAACATAGATTTCTATTATAAGGAAATGAAGAAATCTTTCGGAAACAAGATAGTTTGGAAAGTCGGATTATCGTGGCCATATATTTCGTAGTGAAATTTATTAGTGCATGTAGCAGTATTAAGTTATTACTTCTGAATTGAGTAAAATGGAAACGGTATGTTAAACTTACCCAAGGCAACTACAACGAGAGCGGATACTAGTATCAAACGGAACATGTTGCTGACTGGCGTTGACTTTCCAGGTGTTTCTTTTTATACTAATCGAAGTTGATGATAATCGTTAATCACATGTTTTCGTTAAAATACTTGAAAACTATCAGACCATGCAAGATAATATTATAAAAACAGTACTTGATTGAGATTACAGTTTGGAAGTTGGTTCATTTTCATTGAGAACTGAGTGTTTCTAATCCTATGAAAGATAATTTTTATTTTTCGGAATGATGATATGGTATTCTCAAAATGTAGCAATTAAAGTACTGAGTTCATGTAAACAATTTTTTAGATTTATTAAGTTTTTTGAAGATAACTCGTAACTGACGTAGAGTCGTTTCTAAATGTAATACTTAAGTTTTTCTAAACTATATAGTTAGTCATTTTGAAAATTAAAATTACGAAGACACTTCCGTATTAAATTTTAGATAAATATTGCCCGGTATTTGTTAGAAAGCTTTTTCCTAAATCAAAGTCGCTGGCATTGTTTAATGGGTACTATTCGGAGAGAGGTAAAACTGTTTGGCGTCCAGATTTTGTATAATCTGTCCAGCATTCCAGAAAATCTCCAAATTGTTACCAATCCCACATTCTATAACTAAAACTTAGCTACAAAGTAATGGGTCAAAATACTGCTTCCATTAAGAAGCACTACAAACGTCAATCGCCTTTCCTACAGTGCAAAGTGCTGTCGCCTTATGACTTATATCGCATTATAAAATATTGTCGGTTTACAATATAGTTTAGTCTATTTTTGTCATCAGTGTTTTTTGATATGTGTCTATTATATACTTGTCTTCTAGTGATCTTTAAAATTAATATGTAGATCAAGGTTAAACAAGAGCTTTTACTAAAATTCGTATTAACATTTTTTCATATAGGAGAATAATAATTGGTGTTATCGTTATTATTAGTGTCATTGTCTTTTGTCTTACATGGCATAGAAACAGAATGTAATTTACTAAAGGGGAGATTGTTCCTCTTGTAATTTGCTCCTTTTTTTGTGAAAGACGATTGACTGATGAATTCCATTGTTTCTTCGTTGATTATGAAAAGCATGTGATAGACCTAGTTCGAGTAGCTATAAGTATAGTATGTGGCGAGTAGATACATCATCCTATAGATTTCCTTAATCTGACTACGGTTGCAAATGTTTTTGGAGAGATTTATTTCTGAATTTTAGAGTCATTGTTTTTGACCACAGCTTACTTGAGAGTCTGTTATCAGAAATTTATTGAATGGTTAACGTGAGTTTAATTGCGATTGAAGCGGTACGTGAACGATATCGGTTATCAGCTGAGAGCATAATTTTGACAAAATCGGACGGGCAGTGCCAAAGGTCTTGCAAACAATGTATTGTTGATTAATATAATTTCGAATTTAAAATAAATAACGAATGTTCGTATTTATAGAATTAAGTTTATTATTAGATTGTGTTAGTAATAAAATTGTAATAACACATTTTTCTATAGAAATAGTTTTTAGAAAATAAAGATGCCATAGTAAATTTATTGCTACCTGATGTATCTATAATTAGCCATTGTAATGAGTAATTATTTAATTTTGAATATTAAAAACTCAGTTTTAAAATTAAATTAACCTTCGGAAGAGGTCGAGCATTGCCAGCTGAACTGAACGGCTATAAACGCTGTGAAGATTCATGCCGAGGCAGCGCAGCCAAGTTGTTCAGGTCTTGCACCTCCCGCCTGACAACAAGGAAGACCGCAGGGTATCACTGGCAACGATCAGTGATATGCGATCCTAGCGATTGCATCCTTCTCGTGGTTGACCCGTTGAGACTGAACTCCGCGGATTTAGACTGGGAAGTCGATAAACATCCCCCAAGCCCAGCTGTCGTGTCGTGGCTAAGGGTCTGCACTTGGGATAAAGATGCCGGCAAAGACGAACCTCTGGTCACGTCATTGCCGTTATACCATACATGGATATCTCTGCTGTAGGCATGTATTACGGGAGATATCTGTGTTGGGGGTCTTGGCTTCACCGCCCGGACCAAGAGGAGAAAACCTCAATAAAAATCCTAAATCTCACGGCGGGACACCAGGCTCAAGAGATGCATGGCTGTCTAGAAGATCAGCCTTTCTGGTTCCAAAATCTCCTTTTCGAACGTATTATGCGACCCGTGCAAAGCAGAGCACCAGCAGGTGTAGGCGCAGAGGCTTATAATATGCGTCATGAACGGAGTCTTCTGGATACCAGGCTCCCTCCAGAAGTATTAAGCCAAACCTCTTACAGTTGCATTAAATACTCACTTGTATGGATTTATCAACCGCTTTTTTACAGGGTGAAGACGACACGCCGATGGAGTCATCACCGCTTCCGACCACTGATGCTCAGACTTCGGTGACCGAGACAAAAATGAAACAGTGTGCCTCTACTGCAAAGTTGACAGTCCAGACTTCCAGTTAAGGACAGTCTTCCGAGCAGAAAAAGGCCGCAACCGAAGCGAACATAGGCGACCAACTTGGCAAAGTGTCCCTCAAAAAGGTCCAACTTACAGCCAAGGAACGCAGAGAACGCGCCAAGCGAGCCTGCGAAGCCAAGGGCATTCAGTACGACCCAAACTTTAAAAGAAAGCAGAAGATGGAGAAGAAGAGGGCAGCAGACCCAGCTTCGAAATCTGAAAAACCTGCAACCAACCAGGGACGAAGCCACTCCCTCCCCGGAAAACGCCAAAAAGAGGCCCAGGCAGAAAGTAGACAAGCCGACCTCACCAAAGGCAGGCACCAGCAAGCTTGATTTTGCTGAGGCAGCCACTACGGTGAAGATGGCCATCTACCCTGCTGCATATCCAGACGTCAAACTGACAAAGGAACAAGGTGACCTAGTCAGAGACAGTCTGATTAATCTCATCTTCCAGATGGAAGAAGAAGAGAACACACCTCTCTTTACCAGCCACTATCTCGAAGCTGGTACATACGTGGTTGCGTGCAAGGACGAAGTCACAAAACAGTGGTTAAGTGAGAAAGTACCTAAGCTGCACCAGTGGACCAATGCCAAGCTGGAGGTAAAAGAGCGGGCAAAAGTTATTAACTCCGTCCGGGTAGTGTTCAACGTCCCCAAGTGGTACGACAAACAGAAACCTGAGGTTATTCTCCGTTTGATCGGAAAACAGAACAAACGGAAGGCAGACCTCCAGACCGATACCTGGAGAATACTCAACGTCACTCCACTAGAAGATGGCGGTAGAACGTTCGCAGCAATGATAGATGACAGGGCAAAACAAGCACTAAAATCCATCAACTGTGTAGCGCACCTAGGCCTCAACAAGGTCACTTTTCTTATCCGCTCCAAGGATAGGAAAGAAAAACCTGAAAGTAGTGCAAATTAACCTCCACCACTGCAAAGCAGCCACTGCAAATCTAAGCAGAAAGCTGCTAGCAGATGACATCGATTTAGCACTGATCCAAGAACCATGAATAGTTAAGGGACAAGTCCGTGGATTAGGGGGTGCTAAAGGTAAGCTTATTTATAATCATGCAAGTCCTAGAACATGTATACTTATAAGAAATAATCTAGACTGTTTACCACTAATGGAATTCTGTTCTAGGGACATAACCACAATTAAAATAAAATGGAATAACGATGAAGGTTGTGACCAAGCCATTATAAGCTCCGTCTACCTTCCATCCGATTCCAGGGACCCACCGCCTAGCGAGGAACTAGAAAACCTAGTATCATCTGCCTCCCAAGACGATCTAGACCTCATCCTAGGCTGCGACGCAAATTCTCACCACACCATTTGGGGCAGCACCAACTGCAACATAAGAGGTGAGTCACTTTTAGAATTTATCTTAACTAATCTAGTAGTAGTCAATAAAGGTAACACTCCAACCTTTTATAACGCTAATAGACATGAAGTTATAGATATTACCATAACCACTATGAGAATTAGTCAATCAGTGAATAAATAGCAAGTTTCAGACGAACCATCACTCTCTGACCACAATTATATAACCTTTGAACTGTCTCAACGGGAAGTAAGCCAAAGAGTTTACTACAACCCAAGAAAGACAGACTGGGACCTATATAAACAAAAACTACAAGAGAAGATAGAACACCTAAAGTTTAGATCTCCCAATAAAGTAGTTTTAGACTCAAATGCTGACCGGTTAAAAGAGGCCATGATTGACTCCTTTCAGAGTAGCTGTCCTCTAATAGACCCAAGTCAGCAAAGAGCAAAAAACACACAAATTGGTGGAATAAAGACCTAGAAAAGGCCAGACAAGAAATCAGACGTCTGTTTAATAGGTCTAAAGCCACAAATAACTGGGAGAACTATCACAAGGCTCTCACAGACTATGCCAAAAAGATCAAGGCAGCTAAGATAGCAGCCTGGAAAAAGTTTTGACAGGAGGTGGAGACCACGCGATCCACAGCTAGACTCCACAAAATCATTTCAAAGCAACCCATGAACCCAGTAGGCACTATTAAAAAAGAAAGCAGAGAATACACTACAACGGAAGAGGAGACTTTATCTCTTTTGATAAAAACTCACCTACCCGGAGCAGTGGAACAACCTACTTTGGTTGAACTCAATCATACCCCTAGGAGGGAAGACTGGGAAACAGCTAAGAGAATAGTCAGCAAAGAAAGGATTAGATGGGCAACTAGCCTCTTCAGTCCTTTCAAATCTGCTGGAAACGACGGCATACAACCCGTAATGCTGCAGAAAGGGATAGATATACTGCTGGACCCACTCAAAGACATGTTCCAAGCAAGTCTTGCCTTGGGTTACATTCCCCAATCCTGGAGAGTGACTAAAGTAGTATTTATCCCTAAGCCTGGTAAGAGCAGCTATGCAGAAGCTAAATCTTACACACCTATCAGCCTAACGTCATTCCTCCTTAAAACGTTGGAAATATTAGTAGACAGATACTGGAGGGAGAAAGCCCTAACTTCACTCCCGATTCACAAATATCAACATGCTTACCAAACAGGGAAGTCATGTGAAACCGCTCTACACCAACTAGTAGGGAAAATTGGGAGAACCTTGGAGTACAAGGAGTACGCAGTCGGAGCATTTCTAGACATAGAAGGTGCCGTAGACACCTCCTACCACTCTATTGAAAGAGCAATGACAAACCATCAGATCGATAACACCACGATAAGATGGACTATGGCAATGCTCAACACCAGAGTTGTAAAAGTCAAGTTATTTGACAAGGAAAAGACCGTGCAGGCGACAAGGGGATGTCCACAGGGAGGAGTTCTTTCTCCACTCCTGTGGTGCCTCACAGTTGATGAACTGCTGATCCAACTCAATAACAAAGGCTACTACACTGAAAAATACGCTGATGACATTGTCATACTGATTCAAGGTAAATACCAAAGAACCGTAGACAATGTAATGAAATCAGCACTAAAGATAACCGAAGAGTGGTGTCTAGAGAATAATCTTAGAATTAATCCCAGCAAAGCCACTCTCGTCGCTTTCACTCGTAGAAAGAACATCACAAACAGAATCAACATAAAACTGTTTGAGACAAATGTCAACTGGGAGAACGAGGTTAAGTACCTAGGTCTAATCATCGATTCCAAACTTACTTGGAACTTCCACTTAGACAAAACAATCACCAGGTGCATACAAACATTAGTTATTGGGAAAAGAGCCATAGGTAGTACGTGGGGGCTCAAACCGGAACTGACCTTCTGGCTGTACAAAACCATGGTTCGACCAATAATTTCATATGGAATAATCGCCTGGTGGCCCAAAATAAAACAAGCAACTGCTATCCACAAAATCAGCAGAATACAATATCTAGCTAATCGATGCATCACTGGAGCCTTTAAAGGCACCTCAGGGCAAGCACTCAATGCTATTTTAAATCTGCCACCTCTGCACATCTTCTTGGAAGGTGAAGCCAGAATGGCAGCCTACAGATTACAAAGTACTGGTCACTGGATGACCACAGCTAATAATCTAGGACATGGCAAGATCATGTCACACATCAACAACCCAATATTAGAAATGGGTTCTGATCTTATAATCAAAGCCTATGACTTTGAAAAGAACTTTACTGTACACACAAGTTAGAATCTGGACCAACTACCAACTCCAACAAATAAGAACATTATTTTTTACACTGTTGGATCTAAGTTTGAAGGGGGTACATTCTCCGGTGTGTACAGTACCAATCCTAGAATCAACGAAAAAGTCAGTCTAGGAAAGTTTTGTAACATCTTTCAGGCTGAAGTACAAGTTATTAACGTATGCGCAAACATCAGCATAGAAAAGAAGCTGCTCAATCGAGACATACACATTCTCTCAGATAGTCAAGCAGCACTGAAAGCGCTAAACGCTTTCAGTACTTCATCGAGACTGGTCAAGGAATGCAAATCCAAACTTCAAACCTTAAGCCAAGGAAATACAGTAAAATTATGCTGGATCCCAGGTCACCAAGGTATTGAAGGAAACGAAAAGGCGGACAAGCTCGCAAAAGAAGCGGCCCGTAATGCAATGACCGGTCCAGAACCTGGTCTAAGCATTCAGAAAAACCAAGCCCGCTCAGCTATTAATGAATGGGTCAACACCGCACACCAACTAAAGTGGAGAAACTACAATCAAGCAACACACTGCAAAAGATTGCTAAAAACTCCGAATCCACAAGCCACCAAAACCCTGTTGAGACTGAACAGAACTCGAATCAAGCAAGTAGTTAGTCTACTAACAGGCACTGGAGCATTCAGAGAATTTATGCACAGGATCAATATCTATAGAGATGAACCTGTTTGCAGACTATGCCAAGAGGATGATGAAACAGCCTATCATATCCTCTTTGAATGCCCAGCATTAGAGCGTAAAGGACACCAACTCGATTGGAGCCTTAACTCTATTGACAACCGCAAGCTAGTAAGGGACATTGCAAATCTAGTAAAAGATACAGATGTCGGCCTGCTAACTTGAAAACTCCCGACAGTACAAAAAGCCCAAAGGGCTGACGTGCGCATGCCAGCAAAAGGCAGTCGTGGAATCTAAATCTAATCTAATCTAATCTAACCTTCGGAAAGGTTCCGAGTTTTACTGAGGTACTACGTGCGAATCAAAGTGAATAATATTGGTGCAGATGTACTGGAGGTAGGACAACTAGCACCGTAGAAATAAAACGTGCCAACAAGTGCGATCAGCAATTACAGTCAAACTGTACACACTTCATTGAGATTACATCGAAAGACGTTAGAAGTGCTTTGATTTATAGATAGGTTGTTTTCTGAATGGTGTCATTTTAGACAGTGGTCTATTGTGAGATGTTTCATTGGGCTTTTTCCACTTTATCTGATCACACGACATTTCATTCTCAGATGAATGACCCCTGGATTCTAACAACCACAATAGCGGAAAACCTCGTGTCACAACAAGACCATATGTGCTCGGAGGAAGAAGACCTTAAACGGGAAACTGAAATAATCACAGAAACGCTGCAAACTAATGATTACCCAAAAAGAACTTTCCCGTAATACAATACATCCAAGGAATTTTCGAATAACTAAGAAGAATCGAAAACAAATTCAACATAAGAACTGCATTCCATCCACAATAACTCTGAGAAGCATGATAACGCAAACCAAGCATCAGAACGAAGAGTTCAAAAAACAGCGTACCGTGCGAGTGGCAGTATAAAGGGCAAATATAACGACCCCTACGAGTGAGGTTAATGGAACACCGGAAAGATATCAGTAAAAGTGAAACCATCAAATCCAAGATCGCACAACACGTCTGGAACGAAGACCACCGCATACAATGGGATAACGCATCAATAGTAGCTGAAGAAGAAAGCAGGTTCGAAGGAAGCTGAGAGAAGCTACATGCATAGCACTGGCAATTGGACAAATTAGCCAGGCTAGCACAGATATAAAGCCTATTTGGATGCTAATACTGGACAGAGATTACAAAAATCGTCCACTGAGCATAAGCTACAGCGCATACGTATACGTATACGGGATGTCCGGTTTCAAAGCAGAACATAGCAAAAGCAATGTAGATCTCAAGGTTGCTAGAAACATTTAATTTAATTTCGAAAACAAGGTTTTAAATTATTGGGGGAAGGAGGAATGAAAGTTTTTAGACACCGATTACGTTAGACATATCATTGGTTTTACTAAAAATGAAAAACGTACTATGTTCGGTTTTGAAGCCGGTCACCCGGTATATAAGTTTATAACTAAAATATATGACCGTACTGGTGGTTCAGTTGTAAGAGTGACAGACTCGTAATCACTAGTGATCAGTGGTCCCGGGTTCAAACCCCGTGGTAGACTCGAATATATGTGAAAAAGACGTATGTATTGAATTTGGTCGGTATCGTTTCATATTTGTACAAGTCGTAAGTCAATACTTCATTTAAGTTGAATCTAGCAACACATTAAAAAACTGTAATTGTTTACAAAAATCTTGTACAGAAAAAAATAATATGGATTGCAGAGAACTCATACAAAAAAAAAAAATGTTTGACTGTTCCATAAATGCTTGATTTGTGTAATGGTTAGTGTCCACAAAGTGCTACTTTATCGTATTTGTCCTATAAAAATTGACTCATCTGTTAATATCACATTTTTGTTAACAAATTTGAGACATATTAAGTGTTCCCATAAAAACATGATAACCACATATACGACAAAGTTGGAATTTCTATTTTTTTCGATGTTAGCAGTCCAACATAAAGCTTTGTATAAAACTAGTTTATAATGAGACTTTATGTACTTGTTACACAGCTATCAACTGAATTAACTCACACAAACATTTCTCAATTTCTCTGCAACAGCTGACTTTAGTCTAAAACAGCACCATATATTTGTGAATAACAACCTAAATATTTTTAGTGGCTATTCAGTAAAATAATAATTTTAAAACACTGAGGACTAAGTATTTGGAGCTTGTTCAAGACTAATTTCTTGAACAGCTTCTTTCTTTGGTCTACCTTCCACGTCTCTGTTGCATTGGAAACAGGTTAGTGGGAGAAGCTACTAATTCTGTAGTTATTCTACTACTGCACCTGCTGTCAGGTAATAGCCAAGTACATTTTTAGGATTTAGGTATTTATTAATCATTGCAATAGTTACTTAAAAATACATGAATTTTCTTCTCTCCTAGTAGTGGAAGAATTACATTATCGAGGCAATCTGCAAATACTTGAGGTTTTTATCTTTTTTGTCCTTGTCGTGACATTCTAAAGAATCGGCTCAATATTTTCTTAAATACGTTAGATATCTTCTAATTCAAGTTTGTCATAGCTCTAAATAAAACTGTATTATTTTTGTTAGTTTATTGTAGAAGCTTCTTCTGCAGATCTGCGTTATGTTAGACAACTGTCGCTTTATGGAATAATTGCCTTTCTTTCAAACTTTCGCTAATAAGTAAACAAAAATTAACTACATACGATTTCATTCGGGGTTCAACATATAATAAGTAGACGAACTAATGGTTATTTAATTTTATTGAAGTTTAGCATAAAAAAGTATACATTTCTTTGAAATCAACTAGGCAACAATAATTTAGCAACTGTCGATGTGACTGCGGAGGGCTGAAACTCTAGCGTAGACACCAGGGTAGTTAGGTTGAGCGCATCCATAACCCCAGGAGACAACACCAACTTGGACGCCGTCAGAAACAGTAACAAGAGGACCGCCGGAATCACCCTGCAAAACACAAAATGTTAATACTCACATGGTTAGCCATTGACCGTTGTGGTCACAATTTTAAAAGTACCTGGCAGGAGTCCTTGCCTCCGGCAGTGAGGCCAAAGCAGATCATCTGGTCAGAGATGGAGCTGGATCCGTAAGCTGCTTTGCAGTTGGCGTCGGTAACTCTTGGAACTTGGACTTCTTTCAACTGACTTGGAAGACTGCCGCCTTGACTGGTGGTTCCCCATCCGGAAACAGTGGCAGCTGCCCCTTCAGCAACATCAGAGCCTACGGCAGCCAGAGCAACGGGTTGGGCACCAGATCCAAGACTGATGGAGGAAGAGAGAACGAGAACGGACACATCGTTGTCAATGTTCCAGGAATCGTAGTTAGGGTGTTGGCAGATGCTGCTAACGCTGACTACTTGACCACCGCTTCCGCGGATGGAGCTGGATGCACGGACGCTCAGGGAAGCAGCTGATGATCTAAAATTGCCGGTACACCATGAAGATCCGTTGCAGTTGATGAGGTTACCCAGACTTACCCATCGGTACAGTGAGCAGCGGTCAGAGCCCTAGTTTCGGAAATGATAGAAGCACCGCAGATGTGGCTACCGTAGGACTGAAGGGACAGTTGGTAGGGTAGGTCTTCAATGTTGGCGTCGTTGCCACCTACGATCCTTCCGTCCAGCATGGGTACACGTGGACGAATTTTGGGGCTGCCTGTTGTAAACATAAATTCATTTTATATGAGAAACAAGCCGTGAAATCAAAACGGGGGAAAAATGTTGAACCATGATAATGATAACTTTAGTAGTAGTAATTGCCAATACTATAAAATTAGTAGACTTACCCAGGGCAACTGCAACGAGAGCGGATACTAGTATCAGACGAAACATTTTGCTGACTGATGTTGCCTTGCTTGGGGAGCCTTTTTATACTAGTTGAAATTGATTAAAGTACTGATTACATGTAAGATATTTGTTAGATAATATACAATGGTATTATAAATGTACTTGAGCTTATTTTCTCAAACAATTAAGATGACCTATCTATGTGTTTTTAAATAAAGTATTGGCATTGTCTACGGACAGAAATTAACTAGGTATATTGTGTATTTAATATATACAGGTTATCCCACATTTCTCTTATTATTACAGTGAAAAGAAAATACTTTGCACATTATGTGATCAATTTTTCGACAGCAACACCATAGTAAAAACATAAATCGAGTATCTTTGTCGGTTTCCGAGCTTCCGTAAAAAATTCAAAGTCGCAGTTCATTTTTCTAAACATTAAAAATACAACTAGAGATTCTTAAGGCAAATTTTGCCTGAGATTAATATAACCTGGAGAAAATTAATTTATGACTTGTACTTTCTGAGTTACGAAATAACATTCGTAATTGGATTTGTCCCCATGCCACAGGGGAATTTTTATTTACGACATGCAACAAGCTTAAAGAAGGTCCACTACTCAGCGTGAGGGTGGGTGTTAAATTTAAATAAGGAGTGGCTTACTTACGAGAGTCAAAACAATGGTAGATACTAGGATCAATCCTTCTAATGGGCATTTCGCCAGGACATCCGTCGGCGTCGGCGTTGAAAGATGTGCTGGTGCAAGGCTCAGATTGAACTTACATTGCCTCTTATTTCACCCCTGCAATAAATAGGCCTCAGTATATCTACACGGGGGATACAAGATACGTGAGTCAGTTTTGATGGTTTAGTGACAAGTCAGCCACCGATTGCACATATGCCTTATTGCAACAATTAAAGTAGGTTCAGTTAATTTCATGCAGTAATTCAGCAAATCCTGTTTCGAATTCGGATTTAAGTTTTTTCATGGAATTGATGAAGTTGCTGGCGTCGGTTCACTCATTGCTAACACAAACTGTAAGTTACGAAAGTACTAACGCTCATTACCCGCATCATCAAACTGGAAATCAATTTTAGTTTCTATGTTTGCTTTTAAGTCAAGGAAGCTTAATAAGTCCTCTGCTGACGAATAATCACTGTTAGAGGAAATTCTAATTCTGAATATAGACGATGCACGGCAATCATACCCTAATGGTTTTAAACCAGCTGGCATTTGTTTTATTTACTATGTGAGAAATGTGAGAAAAGAGTAAATTTTTGAATTAGAGGAACATGAAATTTAGTGCTATATGTTTCTTCAATTATATCTTTTAAATGAACGTCATGACAATTGAAACATTCTTAATACCTTTCAATGAAGTTTCTATTACTCTGTGTAAGAAATCAGCCCAGTGTTTTCAGTATCATCTCGAATTGCAATTTTTAGATATGGGAGCGTTCTGAAAGATGTTTTTAAACCTATGCTTTGAAGTATTCTCATAGAATAAAGTCTGAGCATTTAGTCGGAGAATCTGCTGGACGATTTAAATGTAAAATTAATGAGCCATCGTTTGCCTTGCCTTGTACGAGCAGATTTAAAAAATCTTGATAGATCAATTTTGCCATGCACATGAAACTGATTAACCCAATTCAAAATTGGTCCTCTTTTGGTATTTTTCGGCGTCTAAAAATGTGAAATTCGCGTCAAGAATGTCTTTGGGTTTGCTCAATACTCTGTACTTAAACACATTAATTTATCTCAAAATAAACCATAACAACTTAAATTGTCCAAAATAAGTATAAAAATACATAGAACTAACTACCAGCTGTCAATTATTATACCCAGTTCATGCCTTTGTTACCATAAAAAATTGCCTTCCTATAGTTCTTGAGATCTTTATGTCTTAGGGTTCCTAGATGATGAAAAACATGTTTTATCCATTCCGTTTGCCTTTGTGTCCGTCTGTGTGTGTGTGTCTACCTGTCTGTCTGTCTGACTGCTTTTCTGTTTGTTGGTGCTACACCTCAAAAACTATTTATCGATGTTTTAAAAATTTAAGTAATTGATAATTGATTTACAAAAATTTAAAATTGTTTAAGGAGATATTTATGTCACAATTGTTAAAAAACATAAGAAAAGCATGATTTTTTGTTGTATGAATAAAAAATCGTTTTGTCGCAATATATTACGTTTAGCTAATAGTATTAGCTTCTTCAGTAATAATTTGTTACATGTGCTCAAATTTGTAAAGTTGCGATATAATAAATGTTAGACATGTATATTACATTTCTAGTTATATCATATTAAAAACTGAAAATAAAAGAAATATATGTATTGATTGTCGATTTGGTTTATAAGTATGACCTTTTTAAATTGCTATTATGGTATTATGTGTATTATGATATGTGTGCTTTATTTGCGTAACTAGTTATTTGATTAGATGGATTTACTTACCCGACAGCACGATTTAGCCGTGTTTGTCGGCCCTTTATTTCGAAGTCTATCGTCCGCCATTTGCTTGTTTGTAAACTTAGTACAAAATTTAAAACAGCTGTGTCTAGGGAACCGACTTGGAAAACCCTTTTGTTCGATTTCAAGCTTCAGTGATTTGATTGTGCGATTTTAAAGTTGTATAATATTGTTAAAGAGCACATTTTAGTAAATTTTGAAGCAAGCATTGACTTTCCTGATGTCTTTACTTTAAGAAACTACCTCGAATCTATATGCCCATATAATCCTGGTGTTTTCGCCTCGTAGAAATTTTGAATATTATAATGGAGTCATTTCGAGCTGACACTCTAGGCTAGACGTCAGCTGATTGCATGCATTGCTCTGCTTTGCAGCATCCCGTCTCACAGGATGCTTGCAGATTCATTGCTTACACAGTTAGTTTATTGTTAATTTTATTTTTGCGGAACGCCGTTACCGGTGGAAGAAATTTTAATTATTTATGCCGCGCCCATCCAATTACTTTAAGGTGTTTGTTTTGTCTTAGCTTGCCTTGATATATATATATATATATATATATATATATATATATATATATGTATATATTGAAATGGTCTTTAACCCGTTACACAACTCTGCTTGCCGAATCGATAATTTAAAGCACGTCAATAAAGCACAGAGCTGGGGTAAGCAGGCAACTGCAAGAAGTCACATTAGAAATTTTGATTTATAATTACATCGGTAAAGCATTGCCGATATTAAATGAAACTACTTTAGAATAAATGGCAATAAAGCAGAGCTCAATTTGTAAATTAGAGCCACAGAAATATCAATTAACTTAAATTAAGAAGTTGGTGCAATGTAAAACCAATCAAAAATTCAACAAATCTATCACCAAAGGGATTTATTACATGCGGGTTAAACAAATCTACATGTCAGTATAATTAAATAAGTACAGTTCTATAAACTTTTTAAATAAAAGTAAGAAGGACAGAATGTTCCCAATACAGTGCAAAAGAGCACAATGCTAGATCGAATAAGGCTATAAAAAATAGAGCAGTAATATCTGAAGGAATAGTGAAAATCAGACAAGTTTTTGTAAAACTGCAAGAAAATCACACTGCAGGAAATGGACAAGATTTGTGTTTATAAAATAAGTCAGTGTAATGACACAAGTAAACAGACAATTAAAATAAAACTTTGTGAGTGGCGCTTGAACTTAGATAAATTGCAAACATGAACAAACAATAATTCAGAAAGTAAGAATATGTACAGAATTATACCGGCGTGATCAGAAGTTCGCAGTGCACATGTGAGAGTGTGGGTGTAAAAATCCATCACATAAAAAAATATTTTCTTCGGTGTCCTCTTCCTACAACATCGGCAGCCAGATCCAGTTTACGAGCACCAGTTGCGGGCTTCAGCCAAGGTTCAGAGCCTGAGAGAGGGGGTCAGCAGCTCCGCCCGCTGTGTACGAGGCCAGCACAGCAGTCGCAGCATCCCGGAGTCCAGATTCCAGCAGCCAGTGTCAGGAGAAGCTGTCCGAACAAGTTGCCGCAGCCTAAAAAAGGTCAGGTTAGTGGTGCCAAGCAAATAAGCGTGCTAGAGCTACGAAATTTACCATGAGGAACGAGTACTATGAGAGGAAGCCGATCCCAGTATTACAATACGTTAAAATAGAGCAGGAGTTCCAGAAATTGTAAAAAAAAGTTGAGGTTATGTAAGGACGCTTCAAAAGACATCTGAGTTGCGAAGGAAGCCGCCAACGATCTAAAACAAAACACGATTAGGAACGCTTAATAAAGCGCGAGATTTGAATTACCTATTAATTTGTTCATGGACTTGCTTTTGAATTCACTATAATCATCCAGAAACGAACCGGACGACAAATCAATTTGGTAATAGATAATATTGACAGCGCAGCGAGTTTGCGCGTTTGCTACTTCTAAAATTCATAGCCCAGTGGCGTATCACGGGGATTTTATTTTGAACAATTAGGTGAACCCAACCAGATTTTGAGTCCATGCCTATCGAAAAAAGAGCTAGCCATAACTTATTTTATTTGCAGATGTGTGCAATACTTAAAGGGCAAAACACTAATTCAATGAACCCATAGATACGGTTAATTATTTGTTTTTAATCAGTATAAACTTGATATCAAATATAAATAAAAATTATATTTGTAGGGTATTTATTTAGTAAACTTAATCATAATCATCATATAACATATAGTTGTATTTATTATTGCGCGTGTGTGTGTTTCTGGCACTATAGTACCAATCTGAATAAAAGCTGTGATAATGTATTGGTCGTTACTATTTTGTTTGTTCTACTGGATTTATCTTGTACCTTGTAATGCTCCGACGCAAAGATTATTCGATGTCGAGGAGCTGGCGCCCTCTCCTTTCGTATTTTTTGTATTCTTTTTTAGCGTAGCTGGAATCCCAACCCTTCCCGGCGAGTTAGCCCATTTAGGCCAATTTTTACCAGCCGGAAAAATATCTAATATAACTTTCCCCAACAGGTAAGGCCAAACCCTTTATCCTTCCTCTCATCTTAACTAATTTAAGTTTTGTTGCGTTACCGCTAGGATTATTAGAAAATAATAATATTTTGCATATATCTTAAACTGCTATCTAAATAAAAAATGGAACATTTGCAAATCAATAAGATAAAGCTTATACTACAAATACGGTATGATATTTTCCTTTGATAGTTTCAAAACTTCTACTTGCGAGGGAAGCTGCGTGTAAAACCATATACAGATGTTTTTACAACAGGAGGCTGGCTGACCAGTTTAAGTCAATTTCTACATATTTTGAGGTTATGGTTTATAGCATAATTCACTGTTGCCATTTAAATCTGGCTCTGGAAATGGTCTGGACGATCAGCTTTAATATACTCCCACACGTTTTTAAAATTAAATTTTTTCTGATATTATTTTTGGAATTTTAATGTTCTTGATATACATTAACGGTTGTTATTTTTAATAAAACCTTTAGAATACTGGATCATTTTATAACACGCTATATTCGGCAATAAAGCAGGATCTACATAACCTACCATTTGGTATATGGCATTATTATTTTAGTGTAAACTAAAGAAAACATCGTTAACTTAAACAATTGGTTTTTACTCTGCAAATTAGAAGTGAATTGACAATAGTTTTTATTCTACATCCCAGTAAAGACCAATGTACTGTTTGCAGGACTCTGTATAATAGGACACAGCCGTTGATCGGCGACCTTACATTGTTGTGGAGTGTTAAATCCTTATACTGATGTTCAGATTCATCAAGATAATTTGAACTAACTGTGGTTAAGCAATGGATTGGCAGGAATGCAGTCACTATTTTCGTTATTTCTTGCACTATACTTTCGACATCGAGATTTACTTAGCAGCACAACACAGTTTGATAGATAATGCAGTGGTAGGTTATCAGAGTTTCATTGCATTTGGTGTCATTAGTCAGAAGCTGAACTATTTCTTTCTTACTTTCGACCATTGCTGGCATCTGTTGTCACTGATATTAAATGTTTCAAGTTCAACCCAGCTGCTTGAATATACTGAACGCATTATAGTCTTATATAAGTCATTTACTAGAGTAGTTCCTACAATGGCAAAATGTTTAATAATAAACTGTTCGTTGGCTTTTCCCAAGACGTGCACCAAGAACCAGCAGCTGTGCTGTATCTGTGATGCTGATGTTTCTCGATTCGTCAGCGACTAGCCGCTAAAGCGTCTTTTAAACTAGGTAGTAAAAAACATAACTTTAAACTATTGATGATAATCTCAAAAAAAGCTATGCCAGTGTGGGTAAGGTCATAGCCCATGGTATTGTAGAAAATACAAGGTGTCTCATTTAACCAAATATGAGTTGATATGGCCTCTCACACACGAGTGGACCATGTCGATTTTTTGTAATTTTACATAGTCTACGCTATCAGCAAGCAAATCTTAAGTGAATCAGTCTAAGCATCATTCAATTACAACACAAACGTATTAAATGTTACTAACGGTTATATTTACTTAACTATGCTTCACCTTTAGCACTTTCAACATTTTATTTTGGTACTAATACTTTTCAATGAATTTGTAGCAATTAACTATTAGATGACTAGTTTTTAGTGTCCATTATTTGCAGCTGGGTGTATTCTATTTACGAAACTATCGTACACAATCTAAAATTGTTCAAGTACTTTGACGCAATACATCTTGTATCGTACTTAGCCATTATCGCCAACCGCAACAAGTATAAAATGGCTCAGCTGGTACAGCACGGGCTACTTCAGCGTTACGAGCTGCCAGGCGACTGCGCTCAACTTTCAGGAGCTACAGCAAATAAACTGTAGCCCTCAAGAGAAAGTTGTTTGCATACAAAAATTTATTTAAAATATTTGCAATTGCGCATATTTTAAACAAAGTATTAAATAAAAAACATGTTTAATTAATTAGTTATTACTTGTTAATTCTCATAATATGAAAGAAAAATCAAGAATATAATTTATAGAAGACATTCTTCTCGATAAAACTAGTATCGACTGCTTTTTTTTCGATATAATTAAAGATACGGCTGTTATTCGCAAAAAACAAATTCACCCTTTAATTCAAGATGGCGGAAAAGCCGCAATGGGTTGGTGGTCGAAAACTCGGATTTAAACTTTCATGTGGTACACTAACCATGAAAAAAATTACACTATTACATATAGGAATTCGACTAACTATACTGGACTTGTAACGTTTCGCCCAGCAGAAACGCGTTCTTCGGAATTAAAATTAATTCGCGGCCTTTTCCTTTAGCGATTTCTACGTTACGAGTTTGAATTTTTCGACCGCGCTGCCAATACGTCATCAAGAGATCCCCGCTCCACGTATTGCGCTGCTCCCCCACTTAGAATGCCCGAAGTGGTTGCTAGATGCACGAAGCACGAAGAGGAGCCCATAAAAAGCTGCTTCGCGAGGCATTCAGGGGCACTTCATTCATAGACATTCATTCGCATTCATTCTCTCCCTTCATTCCCTTCCTGTTCCTGTCCGACCGTTTAAAGAGATTCTTCCCGTTTATACTTTGGATCCCGATATCCTTTAGTATTTTCCCGTAGTTGAACGCTCCTGGAGACCGTGTTCCTAGCTAGCATTTAATTAAGCCCCTTTCCTGAAGGATCAGTTTTCTGAAGCGATGCTCCACGAGTGGGGAAACCGTTTCACTGATCAAATTAATACCTGTTAGAAACTTGAACTCAGCGTAGACTTTTGGCCCCAAATTCAGTTGGTAAATAATTGTATCAAAATTTCCTGGAAGACATATTCGAAACGAGGGTTTAACAACCAGGCCGTTTCATATGTCGATTTCGTAATAATAAATAAATCGGCCGACCAACATAAAATTTGCCCGACCCGAGCGTACCAAATTTCATGTTATTAAGGGCCGGCACGTAGCCGACCTCCAAGGCCCCTTTAGCATTGCATTTAATATATGGTTGACTACAGGATTGTACTCACCGTTTCAAACATCTTCCCATCGTAACACTGGAGATCTGCGGCACCGTCGTGGCCGTGGACTGTGGCAGGCCGCAACAACGAAGCGGAGCCCCAGGTGGATAAAAGTCGTCAACTTCCCATTCTGTTACACCACGCACAAAAACTTCACCGTATCCCGACTAACTATACTGGATTATAGACTAAATCAATTGATACATCGAGTGAAATGGAAGCTTAACAAATAATTACATGATTGAGTCGTATCAGAACTATGTATCGAAGATAGCCTCTGAAGATAGCACACTATGGAAAGCTTCAACGCAAACAATTAGAAAACCCTCCCTTGTTAGAATGCGATAACATCACATCTAATAGTGTAGCCTGACGGGCTAGTTTAACTTAATTTAAATGCTACAATCACCAGCCTGAAAACTGGTTGCCCAAAGTTAGCTCAAAAAGCCAAGATCCAAATAATAAACTCAGATAGTAACGTGGAATAGAAACACAGGATAATTTCTTATTATTATATAATAATATTTGACTGGATACATTAAATTAAACTGTATTAAAACAACACGAAATAATCGAATGTAATGACATAAAAATAAAATAACTCTTCTAACGGGGCGTTCGTTCATTGGCAGTCGAGCAGTGGCACACTATTGCGGGACAGCCTGTATGTACATTGGTTTCCTCGTCAGGTTGGCACCGCGCCGGTCCTAAACAGGTAATTTGGCAGATTAGCTGACCGCCAGTAATGGCGGACCACAACAATACACTTGGTCTTAAAATCGTTCAATAAACAAAACTGCAGTCGAAATCAAACTAAGTTGTGTGCATACCTAGTGCGTCTGGTGGTGAAACTCCCATCGTTCAAGTGGCGGACGATGCGTTTGATTCGCTTTACTTGCCAACTGTTTTGTTTCCCCAGGTGAGTGAATTTTGCTTAACTGTGCACCGTTTCTTGCTGACGAAGGCGGCCGCTGGGTTACCCTAGCTCCGCGAGTGCGTGCCTATGGACGGTGGCCTCGGGCTCGTTCGACCGGGACCCCTGGTGCACGCGCCTCGGCCTCGGGGATGCGAAAGTCGCCCCAGACGCGATTATCGGGGCTAATTACGTCTGCGTCGCCGTCCTGGTGTCGGGAAATTTGCTTCGCGGACGGCGTCGTCACCGGCGAGCACGACTTGGCCTCCCGTGTGCCTAAACTTTGGAGGGCGTCGTCAGCGAGTTACTCTGCTCGGAAATACTCTGCTTACGTCCAGGTGTCTGACACCGTCGCCGTTGGACCTGGGGCAGTCCTCTAGGTCGCTAGGTGCTCGGGAAATAACGTCGGAAAGTAAATAACTATCCAAACGTGCAGGGATTCGAGGAAGTAACGTTGGAAAGTATAACATAACAATCCAAACGTTCGGGGTTCAGGTAGCTGGTCGTGATACCCTCGAAAAGTCCTGGGGGACACTCCTGAGAGTACAGGTGAGACTAGAGGAGTGGGAAGATCTAGGAAATTCTAGGAAATTCTAGGAAATTCTCGAAGATGCTCGAAGAGCCCGGAGGCTCTCCTGAGCGGAATCAGGTCTGGAAGAGGTTCGGGAAAAATACTAGGAAATTCTGTCTTGTCTGCGCTCCGAATTCTGCTTTTATACCTGGTGCGAGCGTAATCGGAGGTCGTTGGAGAGGGGATCCGCTACGGTCTAGGTGCGCAGTGGTGTTAGGGCGATCGCTTGCGGTGACGTCACGTCGTCCTCTCGGCGCGGAGCTTCGGTCTCTAACGTGGTGCACGACCAGGGTGAACGCGCAAATTAATTTTTAATTTACAGAATCGCGTTCGCGCTGGGCGTAACGTTACAATAGCGACATCGAAAAATGTGAACTGATGGCGAATTACCTGGAAGAAGTGTTTACACTAACTCCATCTGCATAAAACGCCGAAAACAAACATTATAAAAGAGCAGGTCTATCTTCAACTTTCTATACTAGACAATCTAGGACTGTAAAATACAGATTCATCAAAAATAAAGAAATATACACAGAGATTGCCGAACAAGAAAGAACCAGGGTATGACAAAATCACAAATGTGCTTCTTAAGCATTATACTGAAAATATTCTGGCTTTTGTAGCAACTCTCTTTAAGATACGTATGTCTCAGTATACGATATTTTCCCGATATATGGAAGCATGCCGAAATCACAATATTCCTAAAACCAGGAAAAGAAGAATCCAACCTCAAAAGCTACCGCTCTATTAGCCTATTGTTCACCTTGTCAAAGCTATTAAGAAAAATCGTACAATCCAGATTCACTACATTTATAGAAGTCCATAATATATTACCGCCGTTTCAGTTTGGATTTCGAAATATGTACTCTACACCTCACTGCTAAGAACTACCGAGAAAACAATTAATGGATTTGAAGCCAAACCACATTCTACAGTTGCTTTTCTAGACATCGCTGAGCTTTTGACAAGATGTGGCATAAAGGGCTACTGAGCAAAATGTTGCCACTGAACATACCTCTGTATTAATATTGAAAATGTTTAACGAATTGGAGATGTGACGCTAGTACGGTGCTCTTTTAGCGATTTGTGTGACGCTTGGAAAATGCGCAGGTTTCGCTAATTTTTGCGAGTTGTACGTATTGCAGGTGAATGTTGTTGGTGTTATTTTGAAGACCTCGTCAAGGGCGAACTTTCTGGAGAGGTTGTGAAAATGTAACATTCGAGGGGGCGAAAGTACGGGGGTTAAAACGATATTTTGCACACGAAAGCGTTCGGTGCTGTTACATCGCATACTTTTTAAAAGATCCAAATGTGATTTGGAGCTAGTTGGAAAGAGGATGAACAAGCGCTCATCGTAATGGCTGGTTTTTGGGGTCTGCGATGCACGTGGGCGAAGTTACAGAGGTAGAAAGCTGATGTGCAGTTGAAGTAAATTGGATGTTCGCATAAACATGGGGAAAGAAAAAGTGTCCAATTTTGTTTTTGGCAGTATGTGGAGGAATCTGTGGGTGTTAAAGAATTTTGCGGCTCAGGTTAATTTAAGAGATGCAAAATGGGGAAACCGTTATAATTATCAGAAAAATTTTAAAATTTATATTTGTGTGAAATGCGCCGCTTGGAGACTTTCTACTGGTCGATTTTATGTTTAAGAGAATTTGGGAGGTGGGAATTTTGCTGTCCAAATGGATTTGGGGGTTGCGAAATGGGGAAAAATTTATAATTATCAGAAAAACCTTAAAATTAATATTTGTGTGTAATTCGCTGTTTAGAGACTTTCTACTGGCCCTTAGTGAAATTGTAAATTTGCAAGTAAATAGTAAATGGCGTGTGGGATTGTATTTTACTCTGACATGAATAATATTGCTTGGGTTAAGGTCATTGCCGCGCTGCACTTGTTCGAAGAATGGCCACTGTCAGCTGTTTGTACTAAAATTTAATGCGCGGTTGTAGAAGAAAAAAATTTATAGGGACTTTAAAAATATAAATACATATACATATGTATATGTACGAAAAATGCAAAATTTATTAGTTTATACAATGTAAAAGCTCTCCAAACAACAAATCCTTTTAAAATATATTTATTGAATAATTAACACAAAACTAAAGATATATTGCAATGGTTTTAAGCCCTACACCCTAAACTCTGCAAGCATTACCATATTAAATAGACTTTTCACATAAGCTCAGAGTGGGAGATTTTATTTGACTGCAAAGCTAAGTATTAAATTTGCTAAAAATGATCATATTTGCAATGAGATGCTATTAATTCACAAAATAATTAATGAAAAAATGAAATAAGAATAGCTCAAGTTTCATGGGGATCTTAGTTAAATATTAATTCAGTTAATAAATAGGTTTGTGCTATAAGTAATTGTCAAACCAAATGATATTCTAATAATGACAAGATGGATCGCTAAATGCAAGCGAAATGCAGCGTAGAATTAAAATACAATTTACTTGAGGAAATCTAGTCAGGGTTCTAATAAGAAAAATAAATGAAAAGCCAGAGAAGCTTACAATCATGCAAAGAGCAAATAAGACGAAGGCATTAATGCATTTAAAAGGGGTCAGAAGAATCCAAAGGCAAAGGTTAGAAGAAATTGCAGAAAAGAAGACACATTGAACTCATAATTGTGAGGAAATTCAGACAATGTTTTAAACAAACAGGAAATACGCGAAATAACCGCTTTACAGTGTCATGTGGACAAATAAACTTAATTAAAAAGTCGTGCAGTGAAAATTGGACACGCCATAATTAGTATTAATGTAAATAATTCTTAGAGACACAGTTATATTGTACATATTCTTAATGTTAACTAGATTTAGTGTTAAAAGACAGTCAATTGAACATAGTTTATATCCGGTTTTTAAATTTATATCACTAGCTTTTGTTAATTACCGGCATGAGAAAACAATTGAATAATTTTAATGTACTGACATGCAAATTTGTGCTCTGTATTCAATTAAAGATTTATGTTAGTAAAAATAAAGATCCAAGTCTCAAACTTCACCAGTGTGTCGAGCAAATTTTTCTGTGTGAGTGACATTATTTGTGGCGAAATCCGCCACCATAAATTGTTCAACTCCGAGCAAGGTGCAACATAACATCGATTCGCAGCGAGCCAGTTCCAGTTCCAAGAAGACCTACGGGTTCAGCCAGCACTTCGACGAAGTTACCAGCGTGTACAGAAGCCCGAGGGGAACGTGCCTGCATGCCTGCAGTAATATCCGACCCATGGGACTACGCCAGCGAGGTCAGATGAGCCTACGATTCCTGCGATCCAAAATCGGAGAAGCGAGGTACTGTAAATTTTAAAATCTAAATAAGTGAGCGCCTGGAAAGTCAAGTCAACACGCAAACGAGCTTTACCTGAAACGATTTAGGCCAAATTCCTTGCCGTATCAGTATTTGCAGCAGTAAAAAGGTTTGGAATCCAGATTTTGAGGTTAGGCAGAAGGCAATTTGGAAAGGACGCGGAGATAAACAAAAGCACCCTAGTCGCCGCCCAAAATAACAATCGCTGAAACAAAGGAGAGTTTAATGCCGGGAAATGAAATGAATTCAAATACTTACATTCGAGCTGTGACCGATTTCTGTTTGTTTTGAGTTTATTCATTTAACGCTACCTAGCAGCGGTGGCTATCTTGACTTGCACTTGACCCAGATTTCAAATTTTAGGTTGTGCGCACCGAAGCTTTATTACACAGGTCCGCACTTGATAAATTTTAAAACCAAATAATTCACTCTGAACTCACCTGAGACGAGTTTCACTTTACCGAACCTGAGCTAGTGTAATATTATTTGCAAATAATTAAAATTAAATAAGGGCATACAACTGTTTATTTTACCAAGTAAAACACAGACAAATTTTAATCAACCCACTATTTGACAATTAGCACTAGATAAAATCAATATTTGCGTGGTAGCCCAGAATTTATTTATTTTATACAAATTAAATTAATTAAGCTATTAATTCTTCTATAGCAAACCACAGCAATATGTCGAATAAACAACTCAAAGGTCTATTCATAATAATCCCCTTTTTACACTGCCTTGTTCCTCCTAATAAAAGTACCTTCGTTCCAGTTCTTATATTTGCTATTAAAGCACGTTCCATGAGTAAACAAAATAAACTATAAACAATTACATGTGGAGCCGCCGATGAGATGGCTTCTTGTTTTCAGAACTCCTTTAAAATAGCTAATAAATGTAATAATAAGAATGACTCCATAAGCGATACATATTGTAAAGTTATATAAAAAATGTTGAGTGTAATATCGAATTCAATATCTTTATCTAATTTCAAATTAATATTTAAATGTACAAGATGCTGAAAAGGTTCAAAACTGTAGTACGTATTACTTATATATTTAGTAATAATCTGCTATGCAGTAGAACTTTGCAGTAACGTTTAGCGTGGCGTATAATAAACAATAATAATACAGATGTGAACAATTTGTTACCGCACAAACACGATACAACGACATAATCGGGAAATAAACCAAGAATACAGCTCTGTTAAGATGGCGCCAACAGGAAGGTTTGCTCCATCTAAAAACTCAGCCGTGAGGGCCGGTTCTTTACGACCTTTGAGTTAGGGCTGTACTCCGGTACGAGAGGTTAAACGATGTTAAATAAAGGACGCCACCACATTCAGAATTTCTTACAACTGAAAAATACACACAAAATGCATGCAAATACCATAAACACAAATGAAAAACATAAATACCTGAAAATGAACATTATTGAAACAAATAAAATATGTGCAGGTGACAATGAACATGAAATTGACTAGTTAAGATTTAAGAGTAATTAAAGAGGTTAGTTAAGTTAGCTTACGTAACACATTGACTTAATTACAAACAGTAAACTTGACTGCAAATACATTAATGTGGCGCAAGGGCGAAACTGCTACAAGTGACGTTAAACAACAAAGAAATACAACGGCAAATCATTAAATTTAGCAGACGGCAAATAACATAGTTAACAACAAAGGCGCTGAATTTTTCAACACTCGACCGAACGTTCACTGTACATAATACACCATAAAAACTAAATTACAATTGTTACCTGAAGAAGATCAGCTGACTGCATTTGACATGCAGTAGCCTACTGCATGTAATCGCCTTGTCCCAAACAAGCTGTCATTAAATTTAGCAGACGACAAATAACATGGTTAACAACAAAGGCGCTGAATTGTTCAACACTCGACCGAACGTTCACTGTACATAATACACCATAAAAACTAAATTACAATTGTTACCTGAAGAAGATCAGCTTACTGCATTTGACATGCAGTAGCCTACTGCATGTACTCGCCTTGTCCCAAACAACCTGCCTTAAGGTGCCTGAAGAAACGAACGACAGCGGAAATCACAAGGGTTTAGGTGATGCGGAACACCGCCTCGATGATGTTGGCAATAACCAGGATTGGCAAGATGAATTAGAATCCCCCGAAGGGCAACAGGACGCCGAAAAATTCCAGTACAGGAACCACGGGACAACGTGCGAGAGGTAACAACATGATGTCATACTTAAGTTAGCAAAGGAATATTTAAAGTCCGTTAAATGATCTGCAGTTGCGATTATTCAAGGGCGTCGCAACCCTTGACGATAATGGACTTCAATCCTGCTAACTAACTTTGTTTTATTTGCACCCCACAATGATTAAGGTTCACAACCCGAGAACTAACAAGGATTTCCACATAAACGAAACAGTTATATTCCTTCAAAAGGCACAAACGATTCACGGAACACACATTACTCGAAGCGAGGTGACAAATCACGTAGGTCTGTTCTAGTTCAGAAATTGAAGCTTAAGCCACGGGCTCGGAATGCAACTGTCGTTGACGCAAGCGGGTGACTACTCTCCTTCTTTCTCTAGCTTAAGTAAAGAACCAGAAGCTGTGCGGAAATTTACAACGGGCTGTTAGAATATGACGTGACAGTTTGTACGAAACTGGGGGAGCCCCGGGCCGTTAAAACCATAAAGCGATAAGGGATCACGTTACTACTACCGATGCAGAAAGAACAAAGAACAAGGAATGTTTCAGAATAATAAATGGCTGATTAAGCGATTCCCAGGAGCTTAAATGTATCGAACAACGAGAATGAATACTAAGAAATCCAGAAGCTAAAACTGCTTGTTTGCAGAACGGACTTGCTTTGTCCAACAAGCTTACGGGGAATTGTATAAAAAAACTGCAAGGCGTTAATATTTGAAGTGTGGGCATGTAACATGCCTGTATTAACTAATTATTTGCTTACTTTTGAGCTATGGATAATTACCACTGTTAATGAACTTTTTACTATCAGGCAGCTCAGATGCCAAGGTCCAATTTACTCTCTCAAGTATATAGAAAAGTACATATAACATAAAAAGATTTATTTGGGTATAACTATTTACATTGTAACATAATAAAATATTTCCCGTGTTTGGTACAAGAGAAAATTGTTCTTGAAGTGATTTCTGGAGGGACGAATGCCTAGCAGGCAGACAATCCCTCTTGCTTCTCGGGCTGGACGGGTTGCAGGTCACCCAAATCGTACACGCACCGGGATTGTGGTTGCGCAAACGTCCTCTAGCGGCCAAGACTGTAAATATAAAATTCGAGGTTAACTTTATTTATATTTGTCGAACATGGTAAATTCGGGTGCAATCTTGTTTATTTCGGGAATTGTGACTATAAATCAACGTAGGGCTAACCCTAACCTAATCCGCAGTGCCGATGTGTTCACGATAACTTTGTGAGAGACTTATACAAAAATAAATTTGACCCAGGCTTTGGTATTTTCCGTTTTTTTTTATTCTACCGAAACCTGGACATTGCGGGTTGCTGATCGTCGTTGTGCTGACGCATTTGAACTCTGGCGCTGGAAACGAATGCTAAGATTGAATGTAAAGATGTAAAGAGTGCTATTAGAGGAAAAGTTCAACAAAAAATGCTGCAAAGTATTAACGAAGACGACGGCCACAAACGACGGATTGACACCAGACTCGGTACTGATTCAATACTTGCTCACTACAAACCCAGCGCCCTTGCCAACGCGCCACCCAACTTCTCTTTTTTATGCTATAGCTTTTATAAACCGTTTTATTCCAAAACGTGTTTAGCAGAAGTTATTTCTATTTGGTATAATGACCTTCAAAACGAATAATATAAATTAGATATGTGGTTAATTGTATTGGTTCTAACCAACATTTCAATAAAAACAGGCACTTTAATTGTTAATCTAAGTAAGATATTTTTAAACTGGGAGATATCAGAGAGGAAAGTTAAATAAAAAAATACTTATTAATGTTCTTAATCTTATTCCTTGCCAGTTACATCAGCATGATAACAATATCCCTGGTATGGTTTTCCACTTCTACTTTTATAGTCCCCAAATTGTGCACCAAGCTCACCGTCAACGTCAAGCAACGTTTTGTAAGCACATCAACAGAAAATAAACTCACGACGTTCAGATTCACGATTTTAGTAATAATTAAAAGTAATATTGAAACAGACTGAAACATTCAAAACGTTTCCAGCTTTTTAACATTTGTGAGAGATGCGGGGCTGATGATTGCCATTGTTTCTTAGTTAATAGCTGTGAAAAGCATGTGATAAACATTTTTTTTTCAAATATAGACGTAGTTCGAGTACTTATATCTCAATCTGACTACGGTTGAAAATTTGTTAATTTTGAGACCAACAACTTTATTGTTTTTGGAAAGATTAATTTCTGAGTTTTAGAGTCATTGTTTTTGGCCACAGCCTACTTGATAGTCTGTTATCACAGGTTTATTGAATGGTTGACGTGAGATTGATTGCGAGTGAAGCGCTACGTGAACGATATCAGTTATCGCCTGACAGCATAATTTATTTTGGCAAAATCGCACAGGCAGTGCCAAAGGTCGTGCAAGAAATGTATTGTTGATTGATATAATTTTGAATTTAAAATAATTAATGTTCGTATTTGTATAATTAAGTTTATTATTAGATTGTGTTAGTAATAAAAGTGTAATAACACATTTTCCTATAGAAATAGTTTTTAGAACATAAAAATGCAATAGTCAGTTACTACCAGATGTATCTATAATTAGCCATGGTAATAAGTAATTATTTAATTTTGAATACGAGTACTAAAAAATAAGTGTTAAAAATTAAATTAACCTTCGAAAAGATTCCCAGCTTTCCTGAGGTACTACTTGCAAATCAAAGTGTATAATATTGGTGCAGATGTACTGGAGGTAGGACAACTAGCATTGTAAAAATAAAACGTACTAACAAGTGCAATCAGCAATTACACACTTAATTGCAGCAGTTTAAACAGGTTTTCCGTGACTTATATCGTGGATGTCAACGGTGCGTAGAAGTCGAGGGGGATTACTTCAAAGAGCGCTATAAGTGCTTTGCTTTATAGATAGGTTTTCTGAATAAAGTCATTTTAGACAGTAGTCTATTATGAGATGATTTAATGGGCTTTTTCTACTGTCTCGAATCACACGACATTTTGGCAGTTTTTTATCTACTCTCGTCCTCAGGTGAATAAACCCCTGGATTCTACCAACCAAAATAGAGAGAAACGTGACGTCGTAACAAGACCATATGTTCGAAGGAAGAAGACCTTAAACGGGGAATTGAAATAATCACAGAAACGCTGCAAGCTAGTGACTACCTAAAAAGAATTTTTCCGTATTACCATACATTCCTCGGATGATTTCCCGACAAACTAAGGAGAATCGGAAACAGATTCATCATAAGAACTGCCTTCAAGTCCACAAAAAGTCTGAGATGTCTGATGACGCACACCAAACATCATAACGAAGAGTTAAAAAAACTGTATCTACAGCGTACCGTGCGATAGTGGAAGACGGTATATAGGGGAAACACAACGACGCCTACGAGTGAGGTTATTGAAACATCGCAAAGATATCAGAAAAAGTGAAACCGTCAAATCCAAGATCGCACAATACATCTGGAACGAAGACCCGCACATACAATATGATAACACATCAATAGTAGCTAAAGAAGGAAACAGGTTTCGTAGGAAGCTAAAAGTATCTACATGCATAGCGCAAATGTCAAAACAGATTTAAAATTCAAATGACAAATATCAGACTGTTACAATGGTACACAACAATATTTAATCAGTATGTAGCCTGATGGGCTAGTTTAATTTAATTTAATTGCCACAATCACCAGATAACCTCTGAAACTTCTTTGTGGCGTAAATCTATAATTCATATTCTTTTTTGTGTATCTCGCCACTCAGTTAGTGACGTAGGAATGAAACACAGACCAACATTTTACCCTTGTATAATAACTTTTAACTAGATACATTAAATTAAATTGTATTAAACACATGAAATAATAAAATGTAACATTGTTTATAAAAATAAATTAAATCCTCTAACGGGGCGTTTCGCTCGCTGGCAATCGGGCGGTGACACTCTATTTCAGGACAGCTTGTATATACATTAGTTCCAGTGTCGTGTAGGCATTGCGCCGGGCCTGAACAGATAATATGACAGGTTAGAGGATCGCCACGCAATGGCGGACAATAACAATTCACTCGGTCTTGAAATTGTTAAATATACGAATCTGTGGTCAATATCAAACTAAATTCTATGCATACCTAGTGCGTCTTGTGTTTAACGGTGGATATCCATGTGTTTGGTTAGTGGACGACGAATTTAACTTGTTTTACCTGCCAGCTCTTTTACTGCCCCAGGTAAATGAATTTCGATTAACTATGAGCTGTTTCTTGCTGGCGATGATGCCCGCGGGACCTCCTGGTGCACGTTTCTCGGCTTCGGAAATGCCAAGTTACTCCAGACGTAATTAACAGGCCTAATTAAGTCTGTGTCGCTGTCCTGGTGCCGAGAAACTTGCTTCACGGACGGAGTCGTCACCGGCGAACTCTATTTGGCTTCCCGGGTGTCCAAACTCTGGAGGGCGTCGTCGACGGGTTCGGCAAAACCCTACGTGTAACTAGGTGTTAAACGTCGTAGTCTTCGGACGTGAGACGGCTTTCTAGGTTACTGGGTGCTCGGGAAATGACGCTGAAGAGTCCAAATACAATCCGAGAGTCCAGGAGCTCAAGGGAACGACGTTGAAAAGTCTGAAGACAATCCGAACATCCAGGAACTTGAGGGAACGACGTTGAAAAGTCCGGAGACAATACAAACGTCCAGGAGCTCGGGTAACTGGTCGGGGTTCTCTCAAAGAGTCCGGAGACACTTGTGAGAGAGCGTAAGCAAGGAGAGAGGACTGGGAAAATTCTAGGAAATTCTGGCTTGTTGGGGCTTCGATTTCTTTTTTTACACCTGGTGCGGGCGTAATCAGAGATTCGTATCAAGTCATCATCAAGCGGTGACGTCACGTCGAGCTCTCGGCGCGATGCTCCGGTACCTAACGTGGTGAAAGCCCAGGGAGAGTGTGTGAAATTATGTTTAATTAATCAAACTCGCGTTCGAGTTGGGCCAAACGTTACACATGGTCCTCCCTTAGGAAGACTCGCGATGTCCTGGACCTCTTCTTGAGCGGCTTAGGTTCTCAACCGCCTCATCACTTGGTGGGCCAACAGGACTGGCGATGGGAACTGCGGTCTCAATTCCCCGGTGTACCAATCGATGGGGAGGTCCTAATATTTTACTCTCCAATTTATCTTGGCCTATTCCAATTGGTCTTCAACGCATTCCTAGTAATATCGCTTGGTGTAGCTTCATTTTGACCAAATCCCCGTTGGGCAACCGGATCCTGACCAGGCTTCTCCTCTTCTTTCTTGACAACCTGCCGAGGTCCTCTCTTGCTAGTGGGTCTGTAGCCTCCCTCTCAGCTGGTATGGGTGCGGCAGCTCCCCCTGCTGTTTCCAGAGCGGCGTCCTCAGGCGAGGGGCACGTAGTGCGGATTGCCGGGACTCCGGGGTTAGTCAACGGGACTACCGTTGATGACACTGGCAAGGAGTAAGTAGCTTCAGGCCGCAACTCGGACGGTACGTCGGATCGGTTCCACCACTTGCGGCTGTCTTCGACCATGGCGGCTGGTGCCTTTGGAGAAACGGGATCGGTAGGCGCGTCTGGATCGAGTGGCAACCTTTCGGCGGTGTTTTGGGACGAAGTAAGCGGAGATTCCCCAAAAAATTCCTTCGTGCGCGCTACGCTCATAGCCCCCATCTGTGCGGCTAGAGCCTGATCCTCGTCCGTTGTGGGTTTACCTTGGATGGGGCTCGGATTCGGCTTGGTCTTCTTCTCCGGCGTAGCCGGTAGCGGCGAGATCAGGGCCGGAACTGGGCTTCATTTCGGTAGCGGTTCCCACGTGGACGGAGTTGACGGTACAGGTGTGGCAGGCGTGACGTATAAATGGGGCATCCAATGGCAAATCTTCGGCTGGCCCTTGCGCCTCCGACGGATCTTGAATGGCCAGGGCCGCGCTTTTTCTCTTGCCTCGGGTCTGATGGGGCTCATCTTCCGCAGGATACGAACTGAAGCTATGAAGGTTTGGGACGCCCCTTATATTGTGGATTCGCCCTGTTATCACTCCCCACCTGCTCCTCCAGGTAGGGTGGGAACGAGCTGGTGCGCAGGTTTGAAGTCCTTGACGTGGACGCGGCCTATGAATCGGCCAATCTGGAGGTCGCCTAATTCTACTATGACTGGTGAGAGGATTTTCTTGATTCTGTAAGGGTCGGCATATTTGGCGGCTTATTTCGCCGATATTCCCCGAGCGGCATCTGATAAGACGCGGTCTCTCTTATATACCTGCTCGCCGACTCGGGGGCGGTACTCATGACGACGGAGGTTATAAGGGTGCCTGTGTTTTTAGAAGGCATTTGACTAAATTATTCCTTACCACCTTTATGATGTCGCTTAGTTTCTGCAGCTGGACCTCGTACATCCGGGGATCTGGGGCTTCTTCCGCCGGATCAAATGCTGGCTCAGTGGCTTCACGGAACGACTTGGGTGGCAACATTTCTCTTCCCAGATTCAGTAAGGCGGGGGCAAACCCAGTCAACTCGTGCTTGGCCGTGTTCATCGCGAACATCATCTCTGGCAACCAGGCATCCCAGAGTTTCTGATTCCCGCAGGCCAGCTGGGCTATGATGGTGCCAATGACCTTGTTGGCCCTTTCCACGGGGTTGGTTTGTAATGTATAAGGCAAGGTCAGGCGATGTTGGATCCCATATTTCTTTGCCAAGACCTCGAATATCTTCCCGGTGAACTGCGTCCCGTTGTCGGACACTATGACACGAGAAGTGCCGAACCTGAATATTATCCTATCTCGCAGGACCTGGACAATTGTGTTAGCCGTGGCGGAGCGCAATGCCTGGCACTTTACCCACTTCGTGAACCTGTCCTTCAACGCTAACAACTATACATTTCCTTTTGAGGACCTCGTGAGCGGGCCAATCAGGTCTACGCTTATTACTTTCCAAGGGCCTTGTACGCGGGACCAAAACATTTTACCTTGGGGTTGTTGGGGAAGGAGTTTGTATTCTTGGCACGTTGGACAGGAACGCAAGTACCTAACTACCTCCTGCTGTAACCTTGGCCAATAGTAATACTTCTGGATTCTTGTGACGGTTTTAGTTGCGCCGAGATGTCCAGCTGTCGGTTTGTCATGGCATTCTTGTAATACCTGGACACGTTGGGGCTGCGGCACGCACCGTTTTCAGCTAGGTTGGAAACCTTCAGCGAGCTTTTCGTTCGTGTTTGGGAACCTCCGATATAGCTTTTCTTTCTCCAGCTTCCATGGGGAGGCGAGTCATCTACTTCATCCACAGGCAACGGACGGCCGGTGGGCGGACGGCGAAAGAAGCGAGGCCTTCTTCTAGGCCTCCAGGGGATCGCGAAAGAGCATCGACCACGTGGTTCAACGCTCCAGTTCGGTATTCAATCTCGAAATCGAACTGCTGGTGCTCCAATACCCACCTGGCTAAACGGGCGGAGGAATTCGGTAAATTCTGAAGCCACTTGAGGCTGCGGTAGTCGGTTACCACCTTGAAATGATACCTCTCCAAATACCCATTGTATTTCTTAATCGCATACAGGACGGCGAGACATTCCAGTTCGGTGGCGGAATATCGCGTTTCGGCGCCTGTAAGAGAACGGCTGGCGTACGCTATTACCCTTTCTTGTTTCCCTATGACCTGGGTGAGGACCGCTTCTAGCCCAGTGGTGCTGGCGTCGGTTTGTACCACGAAGGGCACGGAGAAGTCCGGGCAGGCCAAGATCGGGGCGGAAGTCGGCGATGGCTACAGGTGATCGAATGCCTCTTGTTGGTTCTCGGTTCATTTGAACCTCGTGCCTTTCTTAAGGAGAGCATTCAGCGGAAAAGCTAATTGAGCGAAACCTGGAATACATTTCCTATACCACGACGCCATACCTAGAAAACGACGAACTGCTTTCTGAGTCGAGGGCGGCCCCATGGAGGTTATTGCATCTATCTTTGCGGGGTCAGTCTGGATGCCCTCGTGATTTACTACGTGTCCCAAGTACGTTAGCTCTGGTTGGCAAAAGTTGCATTTCTCGGGTTGGAGTTGGAGTCCCGCGGTCCGAAGCCGTCGAAAGACTTCCTGCAGGTGTTCCACGTGTTCTTTAAATGAGCTACTCACGACGATGATATCGTCGAGGTAACAGAACGCATGAGGTTCCATTTCAGGACCGATGATGGTGTCCAAAACCTTTGGAACGTCGCCGCCGCCGCGTGAAGCTCAAAGGACATTACTTTAAATTGATACAACCCGCGGCCCGGGACAGTGAATGCAGAGATCGGACGGCTCTCTTTGGCCAGCGGTATCTGCCAGTAACCCCAAAGCAATTTATTCAAGATGCCGTCGATGAACGGAATCGGGTAAGCATCGCTCTAGGTGGCGTCGTTTATCTTCCTGAAATCGATACAAAACCTATATTGGCTCTATGTTTTTTTGACTAATACCACCGGCGAACTAAACGAGCTGTTGGAAGGTTCAATAACGTCGTCAGCCAGCATCTTGTCTACCTCGGAATTAATTATGGCTTGCATTGCAGGGTTCCGTGGATAGTAACGCTGCTTTATGGGTCCAACTCCTCTTCAGGATGATTTGGTGTTCGACGAGGGTTGTGGGGCCGTGGAAACCTTCGAACAGCTTCAATTCCTCTTCCAAGAACTTAGCTAACTGACCTGACTGGGAGGAGGATAGTGGCTGAATGCCGGACAGCCACTCGGAGCCTATCTGGGCATGTAAGGGTACTCCGGCGTCGCCGAGGGTCATTGTGAGTTTGGCCGAGTCGACGATCGCATGATGTTGGGTCAGGAAATCCAGTCCGAGGATTACATCATTCGAGAGGGTTGTCAGCACGCTAGCCCGGAGGTCATAAGCTAAACTGCTAATGATTAGGGTGAGTTGGTACTGGCCTTGTGTGTGCAAGGTTCTTCCATCGGCCAATTGTACTTGTGTCGACTCCTGATGTTGCATTAATACTCCTTGTTCTTTCAAGAATTGCTGCATTGCTTCCTCGACGTAGGAGTGAGCGGCACCCGTATCGACCAGGTCCTAGAAAGTTCTCCCTTTTACTACTATGGACAAGAATAATCTGGCATCTAGGGAGGCGGCTACGTACTGGCAGGCTGAATCCTTTCTATAAAAGCTATGGACCTGTTGCAGCCACTGGGAACATTCTCGTAAGCGGGATCGGTACCTGGAGGCCCTGGCCTTTTGGAGTCGAGATCGCCTCAGAGTTCTCGACGGCCAGAAGCGTTTCCCGGCCTCTTGCATTTACAATCCTTGGTAAACGTTCCTTCTATTCCACACCAGGAACAGAAAAGTTTCGAGGGACGTCGACACTGGAATCGCTGGTGACCTCTTTGGCCAAATCGCCAGCAATTGTCGGTCCGACTGTAGGTGGTTCGGGCTGAACTATTCGCGGAGGCTTCTGCTTCGCGCTCTGGGACCTGGAGGGCTGCTACTGGTAAAATTTTGAAGTTGGAAGAGGCGTGGCCTTTGCACCTCTAGGGCGATATGCGGTCTCGGCTATGTAGGCCTAGCTGGCCGTTAGGGGCGGCTGGAAAGCTGCCTGCTCCAGCTGGAGAACTTTATACTCCGCGGCCATCTGCATTAGTTCAAGTAGGTTTTGGAGGGGTGTAGTGAAGTCGGCGATGGTTTCCTTTTGTCCTTGTGTGCGGTGGCGGATTTCTTCGGCCATCTTGAACTGGAACGTCAAAGGTAAAAATTGTGCTTGGAAGGCTTACGTAAAATCCATCCAGTTCCCCCATTGGTGCTTATTGTTTCTGACCCAGAGTAGCGCCTTCCCTTTGAACAATTCAAGTAGAGCAGTTAGGACTTCTTGTTTTTGGAACTGGTAGCAAGTGGAAAGTTCTTCTATGCTTTTAAGGAATGAGATCGGATCTGAAGTCTCGTCGAACTTGAATCCCCATTTTCTTATGCTATTGCATACCTGGGCTTTGTTTAATCCCGGCGGTCCGGTGGCCGGCGTTTGTTTGCCTTCCTGTTCCATTTGTTCCTCGTCTCGGTGCGCTTCGACGTCTCCCTGTCGTGTTTCGACGTCTCCCTGTTTGTCTGCTTCACTACCTTTTAAATATTGTGAAAATCGCTACCTTTATTCTTGCACGGTCCCTGAGGGATCTAAGCCGGCTCCAGCCACTACTCCTCGAAGGATGTCTCCACGTAGTTTGTAGATCCAGCTCACTCTAATACTGGTTGGAGGATGTTCTACTTCCTCCTGGTCGTGGTCGAACATGCTGTGAACAGTTTGTATAAAACCAAAATAATAAAATTTTATAATACTAAAAATAATTCTGGCTAATACACAATATTTACAGGTGTATTCGGAGATTGCTCGGGCGCGGTCGGCGGAGGTGCGGTTTTCTTCCTGGTTACTATCTGAGTTTTCGTCCATGCTCGCGTGCGTCAAAATGTAGCCTGACGGGCTAGTTTAATTTAATTTATATTGCCACAATCACCAGACTAAAACTGGTTTCCCAAGGTTAGCTCAAAATGCCAAGATCCAGGTGATAAACTCAGTTAGTGACTTAAGAATGAAACACAGACCAACATTTTACCCTTGTATAATAACTTTTAACTAGATACATTAAATTAAATTGTATTAAACACATGAAATAATAAAATGTAACGATGTTTATAAAAATAAATTAATTCCTCTGACGGTGCGTTTCGCTCGCTGGCAATCGGGTGGTGACACTCTATTTCAGCACAGCTTGTATATACATTAGTTTCAGTGTTGTCTAGGTATTGCGCCGGGCCTGAAGAGATAATATGACAGGTTAACGGAGTGCCACTTAATGGCGGACAATAACAATACACTCGGTCTTGAAATTGTTTAATATACGACACTATGGTCAATATCTAACTAAATTCTATGCATACCTAGTGCGTCTTGTGTTTAACGGTGGATATCCATGTGTTTGGTTAGTGGACGACGAATTTAACTTGTTTTACCTGCCAGCTCTTTTACTGCCCCAGGTAAATGAATTTCGATTAACTATGAGCTGTTTCTTGCTGGCGATGATGCCCGCGGGACCTCCTGGTGCACGTTTCTCGGCTTCGGAGATGCTAAGTTACTCCAGACGTAATTAACAGGCCTAATTACGTCTGTGTCGCTGTCCTAGTGCCGGGAAACTTGCTTCACGGACAGAGTCGTCACCGGCGAGCTCGATTTGGCCTCCCGGGTGTCCAAACTCTGGAGGGCGTCGTCGGCGGGTTCGGCAAAAATCTACTTGTAACTAGGTGTTCGACGTCGTCGTCGTCGAGCCTGAGACGGCTTTCTAGGTTACTGGGTGCTCGGGGAATGACGCTAAAGAGTCCAAATACAATCCGAGCGTCCAGGAGCTCAAGGAAACGACGTTGAACGGTCTGAAGACAATCCGAACGTCCAGGAGATTGAGGGAACGACGTTGAAGAGTCCGGAGACAATCCGAACGTCCAGGAGCTTGGGTAACTGGTCGGGGTTCTCTCAAAGAGTCCGGAGATACTCCTGAGAAAACGTAAGCAAGGAGAGAGTGCTGGGAAAATTCTAGGAAATTCTGCCTTGTTGGGGCTTCGATTTCTCATTGTATACCTGGTGCGGGCGTAATCAGAGATTCGTATCAAGTCGCTTGAGTGGGGATTCGTGGTCTAGGTGCGCAGTGGAGTTACTGCGATTGTTCGCGGTGACGTCACGTCGAGCTCTCGGCGGGGTGCTCCGGTACCTAACGTGGTGCAAGCCCAGGGAGAGTGCGTGAAATTATGTTTAATTAATCAAACTCGCGTTCGAGTTGGGCCAAACGTTACAAGTAAGTAATTCATTCTTAAATAGTTCACCTTTTTATTGTCTTTATTGCCTGTTATAGTTATGACCTGAATAAGAAATGACCCACCTTTCATTTGGTCAGTACAGACTTTCCAGATGGCCAACAAACCGCTCCTCTCTGATGACTAATCGATTCTCTCCAGCACCTTCCTGCAATGAGTGTTTTACGGTCAGACAAGACGTCCTAACTGTCACACATCAGCTACTCAACCCTTTTCTACAGCACGCAGCTGGTCGGTTGCGTTTCATATTTGTTCAAACTCGTAAGTCAATTCTTCATTTAAGTTTAATCTATTTCTCGTTAATAAAATTTTGTACATGCTCTCCATAGTGGTTACTTTAGATACTGTTTAGAGCTAATCCACAAACCGCTATTTTAACAAACAGCATCACGTAAAGATAACTTAGCAACACTTCATAAGACTGAAATTGTTTACAAAAAACCTTGTACAGAACAAAATAATGTTGAACAAAGATACCATGAGATAAAACAAAAGATTCTGAACAGGCCTTGATATGTGTTATACGCTTGGCAGCACTGAAGTGTATTGTCAGTCTATGTCAAATTCGAGATTAGTAGGTTAGGCTTTGTTTGTTGTTTGACACAGACTGACGTAAAACTTAACCTGCAAATCTCGAATTTGACATAGACTGACAATGCACTTCAGTGCTGCCAAACATAGGAATATTATGATTTCGGCATGCTCCCATACATCAGGAAAATATCTTATACTAATACATATGCTAAACAGAGTTGCTACAAAAGCCAGTCTTTTCTCTATAATGTTTAAGAAGCACATTTGTGATTTTGTCATACCCTACCCTGGTGATTTCTTGTTCGGCAATCTCTGTGTATGTTCGTTTATTTCTGACGGATCTGTAGGTTTCAGTCCTAGATTGTACAGTGTAGAAAGTTGAAGATAGACCTGTTCTTCTATAATGTTTGTGTTTGCAGCGTTTTGTGCAGATACAGTTGGTGTAAACACTTGTTCCAGGTGATCCAGGCCATTAATTCACTATTTTAAATGTCGGTATTGTATATGATGTCATTGCATTTCTACGGAAGAATAATATTAGGTTCTCGAGTTATTTGCATTAAGGCTTTCCATAGTATGCTATCTTCAGGTGCTATCCCCGATATATAGTTCTGATACAGTTCCATCCTGTAATTGTTAAGCTCCAATTTCACTCGATGTATCAATTGATTTAGTCTATAGTCTAGTATAGTTAGTCGAATTCTTATATGTAATATTGTAATTCAGTGTGTAAGACATTTTTTTTCATCATTAGTGTATACCACATGAAAAGTTTAAAACCGATTTTTCGACCACTCTTTGCGGCTCTTTTGCCATCTTGAATTAAGGAGTGAATTTGTTTTGTCACGATTAACAGCCGTATTTTTCATTGTATCGAAAAAACAGCCGATACCATTTTTTATGAGAAGGATGTCTTCTACCAATTTGTATTCTTGATATTTTTTTATATTTTGCGAAATTAGCAAGTATGAACTAATTAATTAAAAGGTTTTTTATAGAATATCTTTTTTCGTACACTAGCATTGAAAGAGCTACTTTGCCGTACAATTTATTAATCAGAAAGTTGCACTTTGTGGTATTCGTACGGCAAAGTAGTATTTTGCGGTATTCGTTTCCTTAGTTACAACACATATAAACGTTACGTACATAATAACATTACTCTACTTATATGCTATATACGAGGATAAATTTAGTATTCTGCTTTGTATGCTAGTGTACGAAAAAATATTGTACGAAACTCGTATGAAAGTGGCTTTTCCATAGTAGTCTCGAAATTCCGGACTCGGCCTAACGGCCTCTTCCGGAAACATCTCACTCGTACTGAAAAGCTCCACTTTTTATACTTGTAACGTAAATTACTATTCTTGTAATAGCGCTATTGCAAAATATTCTTAATAAAAGTTGTTTATCACAAAATCATCTATAATTTTTTGCAAACAACTTTCTCATGAGAGCAACAGGGTATTTACGTTTAGTTTACACTGCAATGCTAATGTCATATATAAAATGGTAGGTAATGTAGATCACGAGCTGTTACCAAATATAGCTTTTTATAAAATGGTCCAGTATTCTGAAAGTTTTATTTAAAATAACAACCGTTAATGTATACCAAGCACGTTAGAATTACAAAAACAATATCCGAAAAACTTCAAATTACAAAAAAATGTGCGAATATTTTAAAGCTGGTCGTCCAGACCTAACACAGAGCCATATTTAACTAGCAACAGTGGATTATGCTATAAACCATAACCTCAAAATAGGTAGAATTTGATTTAAGCTGGTCAGCCAGCTTGAAAAAAACACATATTTTCACCTTCGAAACAGTTACTCTAACACGGCCTCCAATTGTAAAAAAATCTGTAAATTTTGCAAAATATAAAAGGAAAAAACCCGTATCTGTTATTTACGTTTTATTAATTGGATTGCAAATGTACCAATTTTCGTTTAGGTTAAAAGCTTAAAATATATACAAAATATTATTATTTTCAAACTGGTAGTCTTAGCGTTAACGCAACAGACCTTAAATTAGTTAAAATGTTCACCCTGTAGCTATTGGGCCCAAAAGAAGTATATTTTGTCAAGGGTGAAAACCTAAGTATGTGTAAAATATTACTTTCATCTAACTAATAGCTACTGAATTAAAGCAGAAATAGTCACTTATAATACCATGAGTAGTCAAAGTTATGTCGACTATTTTTGCGGTGGTGTCACGAATGTCCATTGCGCTTTTGTACGATTAGGACGAGTGCGCTAGCACGAGTCCTAATCTCAAGCGCAATGGACATGAGTAGTGATACCACCGCAAAAATAATCTACTTAACTTTGACTAAGAATGGTATTCGAGGGACTATTTAATGAACCAAACTACCTTTTCAAATTAGTTTTCAGTAAATCTAGCAACAAACTACGCAATTTCTATAGTAACAGAACACTAATATTGACTTTTTCTAATAAAAATCGCATTTTTTAAAAATAGTCACTTGAATACCTTCTAGGAAGATATATCCACTGGTATTTTTTTGATTGGTCAAGAAACGTCAGAATTCTGGATTTTCATTGGTCACTTTTTGACAAATGACAGGTGAATTGAATAGTCAGAATTATTTTTTTAAGGTACCTACTCTGTATAAATTTGACTGAAAGTATAATAGTTCTGAGCAGAATAGACATATAATCCGCATCAAAAATATCGTCCTCCTTCGATAAATAGTTTTTGAGCTATAGCACCAACAGACAAGCAGACAGGTAGATAAACAGACGAACAAATAAACAGACAGACAGACAAACAAAAGACAGACAGACAGAGAGACATACAGACGTACAGAGAAACAAACGGAATGGATAAAACATTTTTTCATCATCTAGGAACCCTAAGACATAAAGATCTGAAGAACTTTAGGAAGTCAATTTTTTATGGTAGCAAAGGCATGAACTTGGTTTAATAGTTGACAGCTGGTAGTCAGTTCTATGTACTGTTTATACTTATTTTAGGCAGTTTAAGTTGTTATGATTTATTTTGCCATAAATCAATGTGTTTTAGTACAGAAAGACATTTTTGACGCGAATTTCACATTCCTAGACACTGAAAAATACTAAAACAGGACCATCTTTGAATTGGGTACCTCAGTTTCATGTGTATGACAAAATTGATTCATCAAGATTTTTGAAACTGCTCTTATAAGGCAAAGCAAACTGTGGCTAAGCAAAGGTTTAAAAACATCTTTTAGAACTATTCTATAACTGAAAACTGTAATTCGAGACCATACTGAAGAAACTGAGCTGATTTCTTATGCAAAGTAATAAAAACTTTATTGAAAGGGATCAAGAATGTTTCAGTTGTAGTGACGTTCATTTAGAAGATGTACCTAATTAAAAAAATATTATATATTAGTACTACATTGCATGCTTCAATAATTCCAAAATTTCTTTATTTCTCTTCGTTTACAACAATCGGGGTAATGATTGCCGGGCATCATCTATATTAAGAAATAGAATTATTTCCCTCTACCAGTGATTATTCGTCAGCAAAGGACTTATTAAGCTTCCTTGACTTAAAACCAAACATGGAATACTAAAATTGATTTCCAGTTTGACGATGCGGATAATTGGCGTTTGTACTTTCCTAACTTATAAACAGTTTGTGTTAGCAACGAGGGAATTGACGTCAGCAATTTAACCAATTTTATGCGAAGCTTAAATCCGAATTTGAAGCAAGCTTTGCCGAATTACTGCTTGAAATTAAGTCAACCTACATTAATTGTTGCAATAAGGCACATTTGCAATCTGTGGCTGACTTGTTATTAAACCATCAAAACTGACTTACGTACCCGGGTAAATACACTGAGGCTAATTTATTGAGGGTCTCAGCATTTGCAGCTTTATCCTGCCAGAAATATATTTATTTTGGTGTGTTGTTAAAATGCAGCAGGTCTTTGGATAGAAGTGAAATAATCTCCTTCTCAGAGGAAATATGAGGCAAAGTAAGGTGAATTTCAGCTTTGAGCCCGCACATCTCCTGACGCCGACGGAAGTTTTCATGTTAAAATTCCCCATTTCCCCATTAGAGAGATGTATCCTAGTATCTACCATAGTTTTGACTCTTGTGAGTAAACCACCTCTCAATTAAGTTGAATACCTACCCTCACGCTGAGCTAGTGGACTCCCTTTAAGCTTGTTTCATTTCGTAAATGAAAGGTTCCATTTGACATGATGACAAAACCAATTACGACTGTTATGTCGTAACTCAGAAAGAATAAGCGATAAATTAATTCTCACAAAATTATATTAATCTGAGGAAAAAAGTGCATTAAGAGCCCTCGTTTGATTTTTAATGTTTAAAAAATGAAATGCGACGTCAAATAGCAATGTTTCAATTTTCAGTTTTTACGGAAGCTCGGAAACAGATAGATAATCGATTTATGTTTTCACAATCGTGTTGACGTCGAAAAATTGATCACATAATGTGCAAATTATTTTCTTTTCGCTGTAATAATAAGAGAAAAAGGGGGATAACCTGTATAAATATATTGAACACACAATATATTTAATTAATTTCCGCCCGTAGACAATACCAATACATTATCTAAAAAACCCATAGATAGGACATTTTCTTAATTGTTAGAGGAAATAAGCTCAAGTACATTTATAATACCATTGTACATTATCTAACATATATCTTACATGTAATCAGTATATCAATGTCGACTAGTATAAAAGGGCTCCCCAAGCAAGGCAACGTCAGTCAGCAAAATGTTTCGTCTGATACTAGTATCCGCTCTTGTTGCAGTTGCCTTGGGTAAGTCTACAAATTTTATAATTTTGGCAATTAGTACTATTAATTTTCCGCCCGTTTTGTTTTAACGGTTTATTATATTATATAAAATAAATTTATTTGTATAACAGGCAGCCCCAGAATTCGTCCACGTGTACCCATGCTGGACGGAAGGATCGTAGGTGGCAGCGACGCCAACATTGAAGACCTACCCTACCAACTGTCCCTCCAATACTTCGGCAGCCACATCTGCGGTGCTTCTATCATTTCCGAAACTAGGGCTCTGACCGCTGCTCACTGTACCGATGGGTAAGTCTGGGTAACCTCATCAACTGCAACGGATCTTTATGGTGCTCCGGCAATTCTAGATCATCAGCTGCTTCCCTGAGCGTTCGTGCCTCCAGCTCCGTCCGCGGAAGCGGTGGTCAAGTAGTCAGCGTTAGCAGCATCTGCCAGCACCCTAACTACGATTCCTGGAACATTGACAACGATGTGTCCGTTCTCGTTCTCTCTTCCTCCATCAGTCTTGGATCTGGCGCCCAACCCGTTGCTCTGGCTGCCGTAGGCTCTGATGTTGCTGAAGGGGCAGCTGCCACTGTTTCCGGATGGGGAACCACCAGTCAAGGCGGCAGTCTTCCAAGTCAGTTGAAGGCCGTCCAAGTTCCAAGAGTTACCGACGCCAACTGCAAAGCAGCTTACGGATCCAGCTCCATCTCTGACCAGATGATCTGCTTCGGCCTCACTGCCGGAGGCAAGGACTCCTGCCAGGTACTTTTAAAATTGTGACCACACCGGTCAATGGCTAACCATGTGAGTATTAACATTTTTTCTTTTGCAGGGTGATTCCGGCGGTCCTCTTGTTACTGCTTCTGACGGCGTCCAAGTTGGTGTTGTCTCCTGGGGTTATGGATGCGCTCAACCTAACTACCCTGGTGTCTACGCTAGAGTTTCAGCCCTCCGCAGTCACATTGACAGCTGCTAAATTATTGTTGTGTAATTGATTTCAAAGAAATGTATTACTTTTGCATGTTCAACTTCAATAAAATGAAATAATTATCAGTTCGCCGTCTGATTATATGTTACACCCAAAATAAAATCTTATATAGTTAATGTTTTAAAAATTATTAGCTAAATCTAAAAAACAAGCAATTGTTCGATAAAGCATAACTAGATTCGCAGAAGAAGCTTTCACAATAAATTAACAAAAATAATACAGCTTAAGTGGAACTTTTATCTAGGGCTAGGATAAACTTGAATTAGAAGATATCTAACCTATTCAAGAAAATATTCCGCCGATTCTTTAGAATGGCGTGTCAAGGACGAAAGAGATAAAAACCTTAAGTATTAGCAGACAGCCTCGATAACGTAATTCTTCCACTGCTAGGAAAGAAGAAAATTCATGTATTTATAAGAGGTATAATATTTAAGTTAAAGCAATGATTAAGAAAGACCTAAATTCTGAAAAAGTATTTGGCAACTGACAGCAGGTGCAGTAGTATAATAACTACCGAATCAGTAGCTTCTCCTACTAATCTGATTCCAATGCATCATTGAGACATGGAAAGTAGACCAAAGAAAGAAGCTGTTCAAGAAAGTAGTCTTGAACAAGCTTAAGGCGAGCATTCAAAATACTTAGTCCTCAGTGTTTTAAAATTATTATTTCACTGAATAGCCACTAAAAATGTTTAGTTTGTTATTCAAAAATAGATGGTGCTCTTATAGACTGAAGTCTAAGGTCACTAGACACACTAAAGTGTAAGGTACCACCATTAGTGATTTTTACTTCCGATTCACCCCAAAAATTCGAAATTGAGTTTTCAACAGATCTTCACGTTTTAGACTCCCTGAACCCAAAAAACGTGTTTTTGTTCATTGGTGTGCCTGTCTGCCTGTCTGTCTGTCTGTCTTTTTTTTATAATACATTTATTTTCAACATGTTCCATCATTACAATAAATGATACTACATGCTTTGGTAATTACATCGTTTTAATCGTATTCTCTTATAGTTAAAATTATTTACTTCTTATTTATACTAGGTCATCATTTTCTAACTCTATTATTATCTTATACTAGTGTAACTTAGATATGTTATATGTTAATGTTTTTTGATAATGGTAGGTAATATTTAAATTATAACAATACAAAATCTAGTCCTTCATAAACTGAATATAACTTATACTAACTCTTGTATTATCTTATACTAGTCTAACTTAAATATGTTCTCTGCTAATATTATCTATTAATGGTAATATCCACATTATAATAATTCAAAATCTAAACCTTCGATAAACTCAATGAAATTCTTAAGATATGTTTGTATTAAAGTCTCTTTTGTTACAGGCCAGTTGTCCCCATTTCTTGTTATTGCATATTTCAGCAGTACTCTCTTAGGTTCTACAATAGGGCACTCATATATTAAATGGTCCACTGTTTGTTCGTTTATATTGCACGTACACATTGGGTCGTCATTTATTTTAAATCTGGGAAAATAAGATTTTAGAAATCCATGACCACTAAGCATCGCGGTCACTTTTGTTGAAGAATAGATTTTTAGCCTTAGTCTAGCAGATACGGTAGGAAAAAACGGTTTCGTTAATAATCCTTTTTCACTGTGTTGCCATTCATTTTCCCACTTTGTCTCACTACCTTTTTCCACTTCACGTACCATTTGTTTTTTCTGAAGCCTGTGGTTGATCGATTGTGTTCCGTTTCCATCAGTGTTCCTTTCTTGATTTCTATTGTCTTGTCTTGTCCTAATTGTATTTCTTCTTCGATATATTTCTGCATTTTCTTGAACTTTAAGCACTATTGGTGTAGTGCCATCAAGTATACAGGATGCTTCATAAGAGATGGTTCGGTATGCTTTCAATATTTTTATATTTATTAACCGCTGAATCCTTCTGATTTTTCTCTAATTTGACAACTTTGTTAAAGCTGTTTCCCACACCGCTACTCCATATGTTATTATCGGCAGAATCGCTCCTTTATATATGGTCCTTAGAGCGTTTTGCTCTAGTCCCCATGAAATTTTAGCTGATTTGGATAAAATATTCATTAGTTTGGTGCATTTCTCGGTAGTATGTAGTATATGTTGATTATAATTGAATTTCTCGTCAATATAGATTCCTAGATATCTTAGGTGTTGCACTTGTTTCAATTCTTCGTAATTACGATAGACAGTTAATTGCAGGTTAAGTTTTACGTCAGTCTGTGTCAAACAACAAACAAAACCTAACCTTTTAATCTCAAATTTGACATAGACTGACAATACACTTCAGTACTGCCAAATGTATGACACATATCAAGGCCTGCTCAGAATCATTTTTTTATCTCATGGTACTATTATGTTCGACTGTTCCAGAAATGCTTGATTTGTGTAATGGTTTAGAGTCCACAAAGTGCTACTTTATCGTATTTGTCTTATAGAAATTAGTCAATATTACATATTTTTCACAAATTTGGGACATATTAAATTTCATATGACAGCATGATGACCACATGTCATTTTTTTTGTCACGGAATATACTTACGTCAAAGTTAGAATATCGTTTTTTTTTCGATTTTAGCAGTCCAACATAAAGCTTTGTATAAAACTAGTTTATAATGAGACTTTATGTACTTGTTACACAGGTATCAGCTGAATTAACACACTCAAACATTTCTCAAATTCTCTGCAACAGCTGACTTCAGTAAGGTCACTAGATTAATAAATCAAGTGTACGGTACCGCCATTCCATTCCTCCTATGAGAATGTGAAAAAATTGTGAGATAAAGATAACAAATACAAATTTCCCAAATGCAATAGGAAAGACACTAGCTTTTGAATATTTTCTTTTTGGTGTAATGGCACTGCTGTAAAATTCAATGAAGGTTAGATTGTGTTTTTTTCCAGTTAGAGCAAATTGTGGGACAAGGTTAGATATAAAAAATCTGGTGTGACACAAACACACAACTTCCTTTTACAGTGATCTTGTAATTAGCCTAAAATTTGATTATTGATTTTTAAGCATTTGTCAAAAATTATCAAAAATTGCAAATCCTACAAAAAAGGTACAAAATAGAGCGTTAGTTCAAGAGACAAATTTTCTCTAAAATTTTAAGCTGAAATGAAAAATGTAATAATATACCTAGTGTTCTATTTAAAATAGGAAGAAGAAAACAAAAGAAACCCATTTTAGAGTTATTCAACTGCAAAATCACCTATCTCACATCAATACACATTAAAAATGTAATAAAAATGTTAAGTTTGAAAAAAATCGTTATAGCTGCTTTTGAAAAAATCGAAAAAAACTGAAAAATCACAAGAGTAAACACTACTTCCGGTTATGCAATTTTCTTCAAAAGGTTGCTGTCGCATCTAGATAGTACACAAAACTTATATATGAAGTTTCAATGCCATACCTTTTTTCGTTTTTGAGATACTCTGTTCACAGACAGACAGACACACAGACACACAGGCAGACAGATACACCAATGAACAAAAACACGTTTTTTGGGTTCAGGGGACTCTAAAACGTAAAGATTTGTTAAAAACTCTATTTCGAATTTTTGGGGTGAATAAGAAGTAAAAATCACTAATGGTACCTTCACCTTAGTGTGTCTAGTGAAATTAAACTTCAGTCTACAAGAGCACTATCTATTTTTGAATAACAAACTAAACATTTTTAGTGGCTATTCAGTGAAATAATAATTTTAAAACACTGAGGACTAAGTATTTTGAATGCTCGCCTTAAGCTTGTTCAAGACTACTTTCTTGAACAGCTTCTTTCTTTGGTCTACTTTCCATGTCTCAATGATGCATTGGAATCAGATTAGTAGGAGAAGCTACTGATTCGGTAGTTATTATACTACTGCACCTGCTGTCAGTTGCCAAATACTTTTTCAGAATTTAGGTCTTTCTTAATCATTGCTTTAACTTAAATAGGTTATATTATACCTCTTAAAAATACATGCATTTTCTCCTTTCCTAGCAGTGGAAGAATTACATTATCGAGGCTATCTGCTAATACTTAAGGTTTTTATGTCTTTCGTCCTTGTTATGCCATTCTAAACAATCGGCGGAATATTTTCTTGAATAGATTAGATATCTTCTAATTCAAGTTTATCATAACACTAGATAAAACTTCCGCTTCAGCTGTATTATTTTTGTTAATTTATTGTGGAAGCTACTTCTGGGAATCTGAGTTATGCTTTATCGAACAATTGCTTGCTTTTTAGATTTAGCTAATAATTTAAAAAAAATTAACTATATAAGATTTCATTTTGGGTGCAACATATAATCAACAGGCGAACTAATAATTATTTCATTTTATTGAAGTTGAGCATGCAAAAGTAATACATTTCTTTGAAATCAATTACACAACAATAATTTAGCAGCTGTCAATGTGACTGCGGAGAGCTGAAACTCTAGCGTAGACACCAGGGTAGTTAGGTTGAGCGCATCCATAACCCCAGGAGACAACACCAACTTGGACGCCGTCAGAAGCAGTAACAAGAGGACCGCCGGAATCACCCTGCAAAAGAAAAAATGTTAATACTCACATGGTTAGCCATTGACCGGTGTGGTCACAATTTTAAAAGTACCTGGCAGGAGTCCTTGCCTCCGGCAGTGAGGCCGAAGCAGATCATCTGGTCAGAGATAGAGCTGGATCCGTAAGCTGCTTTGCAGTTGGCGTCGGTAACTCTTGGAACTTGGACGGCCTTCAACTGACTTGGAAGACTGCCGCCTTGACTGGTGGTTCCCCATCCGGAAACAGTGGCAGCTGCTCCTTCAGCAACATCAGAGCCTACGGCAGCCAGAGCAACGGGTTGTGCGCCAGATCCAAGACTGATGGAGGAAGAGAGAACGAGAACGGACACATCGTTGTCAATGTTCCAAGAATCGTAGTTAGGGTGTTGGCAGATGCTGCGAACGCTGACTACTTGACCACCGCTTCCGCGGACTGAGCTGGATGCACGGACGCTCAGGGAAGCAGCTGATGATCTAAAATTACCGGGGCACCATGAAAATCCGTTGCAGTTCATGAAATAGGCAGACTTACCCATCGGTACAGTGAGCAGCGGTCAGAGCCCTAGTTTCGGAAATGATAGAAGCACCGCAGATGTGGCTGCCGAAGTATTGGAGGGACAGTTGGTAGGGTAGGTCTTCAATGTTGGCGTCGCTGCCACCTACGATTCTTCCGTCCAGCATGGGTACACGTGGACGAATTCTGGGGCTGCCTGTTATACAAATAAATTTATTTTATATAACATAATAAACCGTTAAAACAAAACGAGCGGAAAATTAATAGTACTAATTGCCAAAATTATAAAATTCGTAGACTTACCCAAGGCAACTGCAACAAGAGCGGATACTAGTATCAGACGGAACATTTTGCTGACTGATGTTGCCTTGCTTGGGGAGCCCTTTTATACTAGTCGACATTGATTACAATACTGATTATATGTAAGATATGTGTTAGATAATATACAATGGTATTATAAATGTACTTGAGCTTATTTCCTCTAACACTTAAGAAAATGTCCTATCTATGGGTTTTTTGGATAATGTATTGGTATTGTCTACGGGCGCAAATTAATTAAATATATTGTGTGTTCAATATATTTATACAGGTTATGTCCCTTTTTCTCTTATTATTACAGCGGAAAGAAAATAATTTGCACATTATGTGATCAATTTTTCGACGTCAACACGATTGTGAAAACATAAATCGAATATCTATCTGTCTCCAAGCTTTCGTAAAAAATGAAAATTGAAACATTGCTATTTGACGTCGCAGTTCATTTTTTAAACATTAAAAATCAAACGAGGGCTCTTAATGCACTTGTTTCCTCAGATCAATATAATTTTGTGAGAATTAATTTATCGCTTATCCTTTCTAAGTTACGACATAACAGTCGTAATTGGTTTTGTCATCATGTCAAATAGACCCTTTCATTTACGAAATGAAATAAGCTTAAAGGGAGTCCACTAGCTCAGCGTGAGGGTGGGTATTAAACTTAATTGAGAGGTGGTTTACTCACAAGAGTCAAAACTATGGTAGATACTAGGATACATCTCTCTAATAAGGAATTTTACCATGAAAACCTCCCTCGGCGTCGGGAGATGTGCGGGCTCAACGCTGAAATTCATCTTACTTTGCCTCATATTTCCCCTGAGAAGTAGATTATCTCATTACTATCCAAAGACCTGCTGCATTTTGCTTGCAACGAAATCAACTAATATGAAATTCGTGACAGCTATTAACAACACACCAAAATAAATATATTTCTCGCAGGATACAGCTGCAAATGCTGAGACCCTCAATAAATTAGCCTCAGTGTATTTACCCGGGTACGTAAGTCAGTTTTGATGGTTTAATGACAAGTCAGCCACCGATTGCAAATGTGCAAATGTGCAACAATTATTGTAGGTTGACTTAATTTCATGCAATAATTCGGCAAAGCTTGCTTCAAATTCGGATTTAAGCTTGGCATAAAATTGGTGAAATTGCTGACGTCAATTCCCTCGTTGCTAACACAAACTGTTTATAAGTTAGGAAAGTGCGGGCGGCCTACCCAGTCGCTTTAAATAATTGGGAACCTGCGTTCGAAAGAACAAGGGGTAATAATGCGGCTGTCTAATGCGTGGTGCTCACCACATCACCACGTGTCATGAATTTGACACGCGACAGTCGGGTGTGAGAGCGAGGATACGGAAGCTCTAACCTTCCGCCTTGCAGGCCAAGCTCCTTCATGGGGTGTTAGTGCCTCACCATTATTATTTTATAGATGGTGACCGGCAACCATTACCCCGATTGTTTTAAACGAAGAGAAATAAAGAAATTTTGGAATTACCGGAGCATGCAATGTAGTACTAATATTTTTTTAATTACATCTTGTAAATGAACGTCATTACAACTGAAACATTCTTGATCTCTTTCAATAAAGTTTTTATTACTCTGCATAAGAAATCAGCTCAGTTTCTTCAGTATCATCTCGAATTACAGTTTTCAGTTATGGAATAGTTCTAAAAGATGTTTTTAAACCTTTGCTTAGCCACAGTTTGCCTTGATGAATCAATTTTGTCATACACATGAAACTGAGGTACCCAATTCAAAAATGGTCCTGTTTTAGTATTTTTCAGTGTCTAGGAATGTGAAATTCGAGTCAAAAATGTCTTTCTGTACTAAAACACATTGATTTATGGCAAAATAAACCATAACAACTTAAATTGCCTAAAATAAGTATAAACAATACATAGAACGCACTACCAGCTGTCAACTATTAAACCAAGTTCATGCCGTTGCTACCATAAAAAATTGACTTCCTAAAGTTCTTCAGATCTTTATGTCTTAGGGTTCCTAGATGATGAAAAACTGTTTTATCCATTCCGTTTGTTTCTCTGTACGTCTGTATGTCTGTCTGTCTTTTGTTTGTCTGTCTGCCTGTTTGCTTGTCTGTTGGTGCTATAGCTCAAAAACTATTTATCGAAGGAGGACAATATTTTTGATGCGGATTATATGTCTACTCTGCTCGGAACTATTATACTTTCAGTCAAATTTATACAGAGTAAGTATCTTAAAAAATTAAATTCTGACTATTTTTGCTTTAACTCAGTAGCTATTAGTTAGATGAAAGTAATATTTTACACATATACTTAGGTTTTTACCCTTGACAAAATATACTTCTTTTGGGCCCAATAGCTACAGGGTGACCATTTTAACTAATTTAAGGTCAGTTGCGTTAACGCTAAGACTACCAGTTTGAAAATAATAATATTTTGTATATATTTTAAGCTTTTATCCTAAACGTAAATTGGTACATTTGCAATCCAATAAATAAAACGTAAATAACAGATACAGGTTTTTTCCTTTTGTATTTTGCAAAATTTACAGATGTTTTACAATTGGAGGCCGTGTTAGAGTAACTGTTTCGAAGGTGAAAATATGTGTTTTTTCCAAGCTGGCTGACCAGCTTAAATCAAATTCTACCTATTTTGAGGTTATGGTTTACAGCATAATCCACTGTTGCTAGTTAAATCTGGCTCTGTGTTAAGTCTGGACCACCAGCTTAAAAATGTTCGCACATTTTTTTTAATTTGAAGTTTTTCGGATATTGTTTTTGTAATTCTAACGTGCTTGGTATACATTAACGGTTGTTATTTTAAATAAAACTTTCAGAATACTGGACCATTTTATGAAAAGCTATATTTGGCAACAGCTCGTGATCTACATTACCTACCATTTTATATATGGCATTAGCATTGCAGTGTAAACTAAACGTAAATAAATTGTTGCTCTCATGAGAAAGTTGTTTGCAAAAAATTATAGATGATTTTATGATAAACAACTTTTATTAAGAGTATTTTGCAATAGCGCTATTACAAGAAAAGATATTCTATAAAAATCTGGTGTGATACACGCACACAACTTCCTTTTACAGTGATCTAAATTATTAGCCAAAAATGCTTTAAGCATTTGTCAAAAATTTTCAAAAATTACAAATTCTGCAAAAACGGTACAAAATAGAGCGTTAGTTGAAGAGACAAATTTTCTCTAGAATTTTAAGCTGAATTCAAAAATGTAATAATATACCGGGTGTTCTATTTAAAATAAGAGTTAATAAAAAAATAGACAAAAAAACAAAAGAAACCCATTTTAGAAGTATTCAACTGGAAAATCATTTATCTCACATCAATACACATTCAAAATTTAATAAAAATGCAAAGTTTAAAAAAAATCGTTACAGCCGTTTTTGAAAAAATCGAAAAAAACTGAAAAATCACAAGAGTAAACACCTACTTCCGGTTATGCGATTTTTTTCAAAAGCTTGCTGTCTCATATACATAGTACACAAAACTTATATATGAAGTTTCAACGCCATACCGCTTTTTGTTTTTGAGATATCCTGTTCACAGACAGACACACAGACCAATGAAAAAAAATATGTTTTTTGGGATCAGGGGACTCGAAAACGTGAAGATCTGTTGAAAACTCAATTTCGAATTTTTGGGGTGAATCCAATACTTCCTTTATTGTAAAAGAAAGTAAAAAATCTTTTAATTAATTAGTTCATACTTGTTAATTTCGCAAAATATAAAAAATGGTAGAAGACATCCTTTTCATAAAAAATGGTATCGGCTGTTTTTTCGATACAATGAAAAATACGGCTGTTAATCGTAACAAAACAAATTCACTCCTTAATTCAAGATGGCAAAAGAGCCGCAAAGAGTGGTCGAAAACTCGGTTTTAAACTTTTCATGTGGTATACACTAATGATGAAAAAAAAATTCTTACACACTGAATTACAATATTACATATAGGATTTCGACTAACTATACTAGACTATAGACTAAATCAATTGATACATCGAGTGAAATTTGAGCTCAACAATTACAGGATGGAATCGTTTCAGAACTATATATCGGGGATAGCACCTGAAGATAGCATACTATGGAAAGCCTCAATGCAAATAACTCGAGAACCTAATATTATTCTCCCGTAGAAATGTAATGACATCATATATAATACCGACATTTAAAATAGTGAATTAATGGCCTGGATCACCTGGAACAAGTGTTTACACCAACTTCATCTGCACAAAACGCTGCAAACACAAACATTATAGAAGAACAGGTCTATCTTCAACTTTCTACACTGTACAATCTAGGACTGAAACCTACAGATCCGTCAGAAATAAACGAACATACACAGAGATTGCCGAACAAGAAATCAGCAGGGTAGGGTATGATAAAATCACAAATGTGCTTCTTAAACATTATACAGAAAAGACTCTGGCTTTTGTAGCAATTCTGTTTAGCATATGTGTCAGTATAAGATATTTTCCTGATGTATGGGAGCATGCCGCAATCATAATATTCCTAAAACCAGGAAACGAAAAATACAACCTCAGAAGCTGCTTCCCTATTAGCCTATTGTCCACCTTATCAAAGCTATTAGGAAAAATGGTACACACCAGATTGACTACATTGATAGATGTCCATAACATATTACCGCCGTTTCAGTTTGAATTTCGAAGTAATTAATGGATTTGAAGTCAAACGACATTCTACAATTGCTTTTCTAGACAGCGCATAATATTTTGACAAGGTGTGGCATAAAAGGCTACTGAGCAAAATATTGGCACTGAACATACCTCTGTATCTAATTAGAATTATATCTTCATTTATCACACAATCAGTGAAAGAACTGTTCTGCTTAAAATTTGCAACACCAAATAAAGAAGTAGATACATTTACTCTGGAGTACCACATGGTTCTATTATGGGGCCTATATTATTTAATCTATACTGAGATGGTATTGAGCCTCCTACTCAATCCTGCTTGCAGCACAACAAATAAGTAAAACAACTCAGATAGCACAGAGTTGGGGTAGTTCATGCAACTGCAAGATTGAACGTAAATTTCAATCCGTAATTATATTTGCAAAGAAATGCTGGCAGTAATGAATTGAATTGAATAGAAAAGGCAAAGGCAGAGCTCGTTTTTCATAGATTGGAATCGATAATTCTAAATTAGCCAAAAATAATAGGTTTGTGCAAAATTAAAGCCGAACCAAAATAAATTGAACTGTCACAGAAAGGTTTAGAATGTGTGCTTGTTAATTGAAGCGTAGATGTCAGAATAATTAAATAGGATATGTTTATGAGCATTTTAAATAAAGGTAATAGAAGCAGAATTATGATAATACGTTGCAACGAGCATAAACCAAACAGAACAGGGCAATTATAATTATGGGACAGCAATATTCGAAAATTTGGAGAGAAGCGAATAGTTAAGAAAATTACAAGAACTGGACACAGCAGGATGAGAAACAAAATTGGTGATTGAACAAACAAGTCAGTGTAATTACGCGGGTGAAAGACAATTTATATAAAGCAAAGTGTAGTGGCGCTATGACACAGTTTAAAACCAAAATTAAAAGAACAATATTTTAGAAATAAGAATTTTTGTACATACTTTTCATTATAAGTTAAATTACAGTAAGAAGTTATTGTATTGTATTTGGTCAATTTCCGTTTTGCATAACTTAGATAGGCAATTGTTTTTAACGACCAATGTGAAGAGACAATTGAATAAAAGTTATTGAATGACAACCAGTTTTTGTGCTTTCTAAAATTTACATATTTTACATAGTAAACCATTAATTTTATCGATAAAAAGTACACCAGTGTGTCAAGAATTTGTCAGTGCACCTGTGAGAATGTGGGGAACATTTTCCCTCACCGAAAACATTTTTTCATCGTAACCACATCCCGAGGACATCGGGGAAGCCAACGCAGTTCCCGAACATCATCCAGGGCACATTTTGAATTGCTGAGCCCAAAATTTTAGCAGTAGCATACCAGCATAGCGTATAGGAGGCCCCCACAAGGCTAGCAGCACTGCAGGACCCCGCATTCGGCAGATATCACCAGGAGCTGCAGTCTGAATGAGCTTCTGCAGCTTTCATCGACAAGGTACCAAATTTTACTAAAAGTAGCGGTGTTAGCATCCGGAAATTCGCATGACTACTCGAGCAAACCTTCATGAACGAGACGCAGGCAGAGTTTAGCATCCATCAAAAATTAAATATCCAGTTATTGCCATAATCAAGTTTGAGGTTATGTTGATCCCATAGCGACGCTCCAAAACAACAATTTAATGTTGTAACAACAAAGTGGAGGTTTTTGCCTGCAAACAAATGAGAATCAGTGACGCTAAGAGCGCGATAATTCAAAATTTACCTGATAAATCGCTCATAAAACACCTTTATTAGTTTAAATCACAAAAACGAAATACTAACCAAAATAAACCGATTTGTGCTAGGAGTTTCACAAAATAGCGTCTGCGCGCTTGAGTTAAATTTATATTCCAGTGGCGTATCACACGAGTTTAATATTAACGTATCAGGGAACCCAGCTTTGAGATATGAGTCATCTTGCCTACCGAGCTAGCCTCTGTAAGATTAAATTGCAGATGGATAAAGTATAATAAAGGGGCACAATACTGTTTACTTTATAAATAATTAACGCACCCAGTGAGTAATTTTAGTCAGTCGAAATTTGACAAAATAAAAGAATATTTGCAGGTAGTGGTAATTGCTATTTATTTTATCATCTTCATTATAATATTACAACACAGATCAAACCATTGCAATACATGTAAGATATACCAACAGCAGTCTTGCTATGTACGCAGACGATACCGAAGTAATCACGCAACATGAAGATATTCATACAGTTACTAATATCCTGTATGTATGTATTATATAACTGGTTAGAACAATTGTAACGTGGAAATTTTGCAGTAATAAAATTAATTTATAATTCAGGAATTGCTTTGAATTTCCAGCCGTTTTCCTTATTATGATGAAGGTTAGGTCGCCGCTTCTTCATGGGTGTTCATTCGGTTGCTTATCATTCTTTTCGATTTTTATTTTAGGAAGGCTCACTTAAGTGTGGACGAAAATCATCCGATATTTTGAAAAATGTAGCTCAGCACCTATGCATTGTGTGAACAACAGCTGAAAGTACTCTGGTTATACCGGGATTAAAAAGTATTTCAGAAGCAAAATTTACGTCTGACTTCCTTTCAACTCCGGTACGTAAATTTTGGTTTGCCTTTGCATCTTGCCTGATGTCATGCTAAATATTTTAGGCCTCTATTTGCTCCGCTTGGTATTCTTACTTTTGGGCTCTGTTGTTGCGACCTTGATCACTTACAGTTCTGTAAGCGATTCTGAGCGAACTGTCAAATTAAGATTGTCTTCAACACTTTTCAACGCACCTCTCTCTCCTGCTGCTACACATCTTCACCTGGAGCAAGGCTCACACAACTTGACTATGCAGCTGTGGGCAGCTTCTCTACGGCCTCTGTGCCTCCTTCAGGGTCACCGCTCTTACAGGATTGTGCATCCTTCAGGTACTACCTTGCGGTCTCCCTCGTTGTCTAGCCGTTTGTAACACGCGGAAACGCATCACCACTTATGGCTTGCAATCACGATTCCATGAAAATTGTTGAGAATATCTGAAAAAATCGGCTAAAGTTTGCTTATTGTTTGCCTGTCGAGTTGGGTGTAACATGCTAGGTTGTTTCAGTTTCTTGACGGTAGCTGTTAGTTTTGACAATTTTGGTCGTATTCAACTCCTTGCTTATCAGAGACAATCTATGTTCGCGATAACCTTGCGAGGGACTTATACAAAAATAAATTTGACCTATGCTTTGGTATTTTCCGTTTTCTTTTATTCTACTGAAACATGGACATTGCGAGTTGTTGATCGTCTTGAACCCCGCGATAGACCAACGAGTCAGTACTGAGAAAAATAAACCCAGACTGTCCAGTGGTGTTTATTCTAAACTGTTCAACTTTTTGTGACACATGACACGATTCAACCAAATGTAAAAGTTGCTATTACAAAGAAAATTCAATAAAAAATGAGGTGTAAAAGATTACTAACTCCCTGGATTGACATTATCGAAAAGTTGCTGCAAACTGTTATCAAAGAGGACGGTCACAAACGACGGATTGTCACCAAGCTCTGATTCAATACTTGCTTACTACAAACCCAGCGCCCTTGCCAGCGCACCACCCAGCTTCTCTTTTCTATGCTATAGCTTTTATAAACCGCTTTATTCCAGAAAGTGTTTAGCAAAGTTATTTCTATTTGGTATAAGGAATAAGAAAAATTAAATATGTGGTGAATTCAATTGGTTCTAACCAACATTTCAATAAAAACAAGCACTTAATTTGTTAATCTAAATAAAATGTTTTTAAACTGGGAGATATCATCGAGGAAAGTTGAATAGAGACATACTTAATTCTTAATCCTATTGTTCACCAGTTATCTCAGCATGATAACAATATTCCTGCTATGGCTTTCCACTTGTACTTTTACAGTCCCCATATTGTGCACCAAGCTCACCGTCAACGTCGACACAGATTCAGTGTCCACGTTTGAGTGGGCATCCTAGAACCAGTTTACTTCTTACTTTGCCTAATCGTTTAGCAGCAAGATTTTTTTTTAGTGATTATAAAGATTGACAACGTCTTTGCTCTAGCGATATTGAATAATACGTGGTTTAAATTAGATCGTCGCATTGAAATATACTGCAATATTTAGGAGAACGAAAAATCTGAGCAACTGACATAGTGCAAGTAAACAGTTTTGTAAGCACATCAAGACAAAATAAACGCCCGACGTTTAGATTCACGATTATAGTAATAATTAAAAGTAATATTAAAACAGACTGGAACATTCAAAACGTTGCTCGATTTTTAAAATTTGTGAAAGATGCTGGACTGATAATTTCCATTGTTTCTTCGTTGATAGCTATAAAAAGCATGTGATAAACATACATTGTTTCATATTGAGAAGCAGTTTGAGTATATCATCTTATAGCTTTTCTCAATCTGACTAGGTATGGTTACAAATGTTTATAATATACTCTTAATTTTGAGACTCACAGCTTTATTGTTTTAGGAGAGATTAATTTCCAAATTTTAGAGTCATTGTTTTTGGCCTCAGCCTACTTGATAGTCTGCTATCACAAGTTCATTGAATGGGTGACGTGAGTTTGATTGCGACTGAAGCGTTACGTGAACGATATCAGTTATCGCCTGGCAGCATAATTTATCTTGCCAAAATCGCACGGGCAGTGCCAAAGGTCTTGCAAGAAATGTATTGTTGAATGATATCATTTTCAATTTAAAATAAGCAACTAATGTTCGCGTTTATATAATAGATATTATTATTAGATTTTGTTCAACTAATAAAATTGTAACTAGTGGACCCTTTGCAAAGTTATTTTGCTAGTTACAAAACTTATTTATAAAGTGTAGCAGGATCTATTAGGTAAAATTAAAATTTGTAAGTTGTCAATACTACTGACACGTGATATTGCTACATATACTTGACCATGGCTAAATACTGGTTGTGGCAAATACGATATATTCTTACATTATCCATAGTTTGTCTTTGTTATTTATTATTTATCATTGCAAATGACGTGCAGATCTTTCCCCAAAGCAAAAAAGTAGTGCAATGTTAGAATGTGTTAATCTATACGCTGTAATAAAACTCTTCTGTATGGCTTGTGGCTTGTCCATTTAATACCAAATCTACGCAGTTCTCAAATAAATTGCGTACCATTAATCTTATCTCATTAAAATTTTCAAGGGAATATCTATTGATCCTATTTTTAGTGCCAAGCAATGCGGATATATTCCACTGAAATTTAACGAATATAGAAATTCCACAGAAAATTATAAAATGTCATAATGTGATACAATAATTGTATTCACACTCAAATATTGCTTCTCATATTCGGGCAACAGAGATATAATTTTGTTGTCGATTTCATCGCAATGTTCGTATTTTAGGGCTAAAATTGAGAATTCTGAGGGCGTCTGGTACGAACGGCTAAAAAATCGTTTAAATAAGCGGCATGGCCACCACGCGAGAGAGTAATAATTCTCGTATGGCCGTTTAAGTACTCGCTAACGCTCGTACTCAAACAAGCCATACTTGTTCAGAAAAACATCAGTTTTCTAAACTTGTTGCATAATATACTATTATCGCATTTCATTTGGAAATGTAGTACTACATTACTTCATTCAAAATCGTTAATAAATATGGTACTTTTATTATAAGCTGTTAGCTATATTTATCTATATTTTCCTTTACCTACCTTTAGGTCATCGCTATATCTCTTAGTCAACAATCGATCACTATAAGAGTATATTTGAGGCCCGTCTCTAGCATCAGTGAAGACGTCGCGGATTCTAGTTTATGATGTTGATAATTGGCGCCAACAAGTTAAACTCAAATATACTGATATAAGCCAAGAAACTTGTAACTTCACTTTCTATCAACTAATAACAATACGATTATTGAACTCCCTATCAAAATGAAAGAAAGCAATACTTGTAGCTAGTTTTATTACTACTAGAACATTATTACCATCGATCAGACAATTAGCATCTTTAATATTACAACCTAACGCAGGGTACCCCAAATAGCTTAACTTAAACCGCTCGTAAGTTTAATGGTTACACAGTTTTTATATGCAAAAATATCATCAGATTCTAGCTAAAACACTTATCTTTGTGCCGATATACTCGCCGACATTTAATACGTCCCGTTACTCCTATCACATGTCAGCTTGACAGGCCCCAACCTCGGCTGTCATTCGCTACACATCGACCCCCAAGACTGCGGTTGATTCTCCGTAGATTATCTTTCCAAGATTTTCCGCCTAATAGTTGTTGCTATAAATCGATTTTCCAGGTAACAAAAGGCAAATGCCACATTAAACTACATACCCTGTTCACAGGCAATAAACTTCGCAATCGTTGAATTCGTGTTTCCCAAATCGCTTCACAGCTTGAATATAATATTCATTGGAAAAATGACATCCGCTTAATGATCTCCCTTACAGGAACGGTTGGCCAGTAACCCAATTCTTTACTATCACCAAACCATATTAAATAGCGAGATTGTCATTTACACCCCACGAAAACTCTTGCCTTTTTTAAAAGCTGATATACACATTTTTTCTCAAACAAACAAACGTTGTTTTTATATCTCCTCTAGCAATGAACAAAGCCAATCTGATATTAATTTTATCGCGTCACTCTCACTAGATTCCTCATTCAACACTAGTATTAATATCAAATGCTTTTGACACGTAACAAAGCAACACTTTTATGCCTAGCAACGGCGATTCGGGGTTAGTAGGTTAGGGTTTGCGTCAGTTTTGACACAGATTGACGCAAAACCTAACCTGCTAACCTCGAATTTGACATAGACTTGCAGTGTCACCAACAACACACTTCAGTACTGCCAAACGCATAACATCAACTGGAGCAGCTTATTGTGCTTTAGTTCATAGGCATGAGTTATGCTCATCTTGGTTATGTTTTGACACTTGTACGTAAAAATTTAATATTTTACATTTTTTATGAAATGCGATAAAATAGTATACTCAACACGTTAGAAAAGTGGTTTTTCTGAACTCGTATGACATCACTTATCTCAATTTGTGAGTAATATACTATTAATTTTAGAAAATTCATACGACTGTTCTATAAATACTTGATTTGTGTAATGGTTTAGTGTCCACAAAGTGCTACTTTATCGTATTAGTCTGATAAAAATTGAACTCATCTGCCAATATCACATTTTTGTTCACAAGCTCGAGACATTAAGTTTTCTCATGATAGCATGATAATCAAACGTCAATTTTTGTTGTCACGGAATAGACGTCAAAGTTAGAATTTCGATTTTTTCGATTTCAGCAGTCCAACATAAAACTTTGTATGCATCTAGTTTATAATGACACTATGTGGAAATGGAAAATAAATACGAAGAAAAAATCGATAATCTTGAGCAACACACCTGCGAAATAATGTGCGCCTGTTTGGATTTCCCGAAAGGAAGGATCTTAATAAAGAAAAAATTATGCAGGTGTGTAAAAATAAAGCAAATGTAGTTATCACGTGAGAGGTTATCGACAGATGTCACCGCTTAGGTCCTATTCGTGAAGGCAAAAACCGTCCGGTTATAATAAAATTCACGACCTACAGATAGAGTTTTACTTTCGTATCGTATCGTCAAGGAGGATTTGACTAAGAAGAGATATCAACTGTTTAGATACGCTTGTGATAAATTTGGTGTAAGAAGTGTATGGTCTGTCGATAGTGTAATCAAAGTGAAGGTATCAAGTGTTTGTGCGTGATAAAGCGGAATGCGATGGTTTTGCTGCTAAAGATTAGTAACTCATGTTTAGATTGTTTAGGCACATAGGATGTCAGTTTTCTTCCGCTGTCACAGTGTTGCACAAGTTGATATCTAACAATACAATACATTTTATGCAATATTGATCTTAATGTTGCCAACAAATGACAGGGCATTGTGATATCCGAGACAGCTGAAATTTTTACAACCCTCTAACAAGACATCTATCTGAAAAACTGTAGTTTACCTTATAAAAATTAAACAATGATTACAAAAACTTAATTGTAAAAAGGAACTACAAAATAGTATATTATGTAACAAGTTTTATAAACGTCACGTTTTTACAGTTTCAGTTTTTCAGGCACGAGCGAAGCGTAGCGCAGCGAGTATTTAATAAACGAGTGTCTAGACGAGTTTATATAATGTGTTACATACTATACTTTTTCTACGACCACAAATCTAGACAATGTAACATCATGTTATTTCATTATGCTCGATAAACGTCTATGTTGACTGTTGAAATCTAACTCAGTTTTAGTTTTAGCTGTGGCTAATAAAGCAAATACTGTTTGAACCTAACTTCACCCCGTGATTAAAACATCGCTGCTAACTTGAGCTTGTGACTAAGAGGCTCTTTAGTCACCGATTATGAAGGCGTGATTAAAAGGTCACTTACCGACGTGCATGTTAGTCTGTTAAATGCCATTTTAGTTACAGGAGTAGAAAAGAGTTTATTTATCTAGAACGAAAAGTGGCATTTTAAAGACGAGAAAGTTGTTTACGGCCGAGGCTTCAGCCGAAAACTGAATTACTTGCGAGGACCTTTAAAAATACTTTTCGTTCGTAGTGAATACACCGGTTTATTTCATACTGCAAGTTTAATAAATTTTAAATGAAAAGATGTAAATCATTTCAAATGTCATGTCAACAACTGACGTATAATTTTAAAGTACTTGAACTTTAAAACTTTACTTTAAAGTACTAGGACTTTAATGGTCCTTTTTTGTACAATAAATAAGTTTTAAAGTACTTGTACTTTAACATTTTACTTTAAAGTACTAGGATTTTAATGTTCTATTTTTTGTACCATAAATAATCCGAAAAATGTAATTTTTGACATCAGTATGAAATAAAATTTATTAAACAGTTGTACAAGGTAAACATTAAATTTTCAAATTACCATTCATATTAGCTATATTACATGCTGAATTACAATTATTTTTCATACTTAATTTAGACATTAATTATTTTTGTTATTTTGTGTAGATAGAATATGTAAATATGTTGATTGTTTATGTAGCTTACATATGTTCGAAATGTCCTTTATGCTTTATGCATTACAATTATTTTTCATACTTAATTTAGACATTAATTATGTTATTTTGTGTAGATGGAATATGTAAATATGTTGATTGTTTATGTAGCTTAAATAGCTTCGAAATATTCTTTATGCTTTCTTTTATTCTTCCTATCGTATAGGTACTATTTAATAATATTTAATTATTTTTGTTATGCACTATTGTAATTTTGATTTTTATTAATTGTCAACATGCAGAAAAAATTTATCAAGTAATTTCACATTATGTAATAAATGGTAGTGGACAACACTTAAAAGCCATACTTTTTAAGTGGTGTCGTATTAACGTTAGATGCTTAATAACTAATTTTAATAATTTTGTAGATACCGTGCTACCTATGGATTTTGATATTATTTTTGTGACGGAAACTCGTCTTTCTACTCAACTACCCTCATAGCTGGTATCGATGGATGGCTATGCTCTGATTAGGTAAGATCGTAATACTTTTTGTGGTGGAGTAGCACTATACGTAAAAACGTCATTGGGCCACTTCCTGGTCAACTGTCCGATGCTTCAGCGAAACACACCGTAGACGTTAAATTCGCATTGTTAAAGTAACTACAATAATATAACGATACCTCTAAAGCTTGGATGTGCGACAAATGATGTCCCATGCTACTGCAATCAGCTGTTGTTTCCAGATACTGCATAGACGAAACGGAAGGGATATACTGCACCATATCAACGAAAGACTGCGGGACGGACACATGGGAATTTATCTTCTACGAGACATGGAAACCCGCTCCGGAAACTTTATAGAACGGGGGCGATAATTCAAAAACCAAGTGTTGCTTTGGACGTCCGGATCGGTTCTCCCAGAAAACTGCGCGCAGAGCCGCACGATCGATAAAGTAGCGGAGCAGAAGAAGTCATGCTCACTCCCTCAGGCACGTGGCATCCGTCTCATAATTGCTCGCCATAACATGCAGAACAGCAAGTCGTAGACGGATCGATAATTATATTCTAGAGCGCCAACAGATTGAAACGGAGATACACAGAATGAGTGCCTTCGGAACCGTTAGCTGTAAGCGAACGACACAGGTGTGTGCGCTAGAAGCCACTAAATGCTTGCACAAAACTCGATTTACTCAAATTCAGGCGGAATAATTCGAAAAACCCATGTACAAGTGAGGTCGTAATTTAGGAAATAACGCTAATTAGCCGTACGTTCGTATATATTTTACGGCCTATGCCGTTTCTTGCATCCCAAACGCCAGTAGTCTTTGTCATTCCATGATTCTTCTTCAAGGTTCCTGTCTCGCATGTCCTCTTGCACTTGTTTTATCCACGTATCAGGAGGTCTGCCCCGTCTTCGTCGTCCTGGCGGGTTCCACTTTAGTATTCGATTTGGCCATCTGTTTGCGTTGATTCTTTGTATGTCTCCATACCATAAGAGTCTTCTTTTTTCTATTTCATGTATGGATGTTGAGTTGTTCTACATTCGTTACGTGTTCTAGTCTCGACACTCTACATCCTCTTCGAAGGAAATCAATTTCCACTGCATTTATTTGTTGTCTATGTCTTTTGGACAGTTCCCAAGTCTCCGAGCCGTATATTAGTATACTTTTCACTATACTGTTATAGATTCTAACTTTCGTGTTATTATACAGGGTGTCTCAGAAAGAAATTAACTTTTAAAAACTCCATAACTTCTTTATTATTAACTTATTTATATAGATAATTACAACAATTGAAAAAAGAATCTTTGCAAATTAAATACGAAACATTACATCGGTTATATGTAGCCCCTGACGGCGTATGCACTCTTCCAAACGCACGCTTTCGTTTGCCATTATGCGTTGACAAAGTTCCACCGGCATTGATTTCTTCTCGAATAGGGTCCATAAGATGTTGTAAATTTACACGAGGATTATTATACAGATACGTCCTGCTCTTGAGATAACCCCATAAAAAATACAGCGGAGTCAAGTTAGAACTTCTTGGGGGATAATTAATGTTTCTTCTTTGAGAAATTAATCTTTCTGGAAAAAGCTCCCTTACGGTTTCTAAAGTAATACCTGCCGTAAGACTAGTGGCTCCATTTTGCTGAAACCACGCTCGTCATTGAATCTTACTAGTCCAAGAAGTTAAGGAGCAAGAAATTAATGGAAAACGCAAGGGTATGTTTGGAAGAGTGCATACACTGTCAGAAGCAACATTAAACTGATGTAATTTTTCGTACTTAATTTGCAAATATTATTTTTTATGGTCGTTCTTAAGATGTTTAATAATATTCCATGCTTCTTTGGTTTTTGTCCCACCTATGTGCTGTTCAATTCTTGCACAGTTTTCTTCCCATTGTTTGTTTTTTGCTTCCTTAACTTTCTGATTTACTTGGTTTGTTTTTTGTTGGTAAGTTCTTCTGTCATCAGTGTCATTCGTTACTAACCATCTATTATAAGCATATTTTTTCTCGATTATTAGTTGGTCAACTTCATCGTTAAGCCAATCTTTTCTTTTTTGTTTCAATGACATTCTTGTTCTCCCAAGGCCTTAAATGCCGCGTCATGGATAACATTTTTTAGTTTTTCGTATTCCTGTTGAGCAGTAGGTACCTGTGATATTATTTTGTAGTTTTGCAGATAATCGTATTTTGTACAAGAAATCTATAGATTCATTCTTTAGGGACATTATGTTGCATTTTCTCTGTTTGAATTCACGCGTATTATCTTTGTCTTGATTAGTGTTTTGTTTAGCTGCTTGTACAATCTACAAATGTCCTGACATACTATAAACAAATCCGCAATGCGGTTAATACAGCTATACGCAGAGAAAAGACAACATTTTACGAACACAAATTTGGAAATAGCGATTCTAGAACATGTTGGCAATATCTTAAATAATTAAACTTTGTTAAATATGTAAAATATTAAACGTTAATAATTGAACTTTGGAATTTATATCTACCTGGTCATATATATTGGCCCACGAGATGGAACGCAAGTCAGCAGAGAATTGTTCATAATTTACATTGCAGAGTCACCGTTTTATAAAATTGGCCAGTGTAAAGAATGTCCCAGGTAATAGTGCAGTAAATTAGATCATGATCTGACAGCGTCCTGTCAATGCTAATTACATCACTATCTTTGACAACCAACGAATCTTTAATAAATAGCAAGGCGATTAAGCTCAGATAATGAGTAGGATCCGTAATAATTTGTTTTAAATCAAAATTTTCACTAAAAGATCAATTAATTTCTCTAACTATTTTATAAAGTTCTGTTAATAATTCATTGTAAAAAAATTTTATGTGGATTATATATAACGCCAACTACAAGAGAACGTTTTTTAACTTTTATATTTATCCATAATTGTTCAACTTTCCAACTGCTCTTAATTATACTGTAGTTATAACAATATTTAAGATAAATTCCCACTCCTCCCGCACGCGTCGGTCTATCCGATCTGACAAAGTTGTAACCATCTATTTTTAATACGCTGTTGGTTATATAAGGTTTTAACCAAGTTTCAGACACGGCAACTACATCGTAATCAAAAGATGTTACTATATCGCTAAAATTTTCAATTTTGGTAGACAAAGAGCGAATATTTAAATGAGCCAATCGAAAGTCACCTGTAGGCATAAAATTACAAGAGTGAATGAACAGAATTGCCTGGAGGCTGTTGATCAGGATTCCGTTGCTTTTCCCTGGTTCTATCCCTCAAGCACGTAAACAAGACTGTGTTTACGTTTTAAACCAATGTAGTCAATGGTACTTGAAAGGGACGACAGTAAACCACCCTGGGAGACGCAGCCTCACGTCTCGATGTATTATGGCTTAGTATCAGGGTGGCGACGTAGTGAATGAATGCAGATTGTTTTATTACGTAAATAAACGGTGTATTTATACAAAACGAGAATGCTTAACTAAGTAACAATTCAAAGTTCATAATAGGGGAGTGTAATAGAATGCGTTTAAAGGTCCGAAGACCGCAACTCAGCACGATAAGCCTTTTATAACGGGTGTTCATAAACAGTCGTCATCCCAGTTGCTTTGAAAAACAAAATGTTATGTCTTTGATTAATTCGTGCAACACAATGAAACGTCATTGAGTACTGTCATAGCGCATTTTTCTCAATTTTAATAGACATACGTTTCTGAAGTCAAAACCTACTGGGATGACGACTGTTTATGAACACCCGTTAGTTCCGCATGGGTTTGCAGACTGAAGCGTTGAACTTGGCTTTCTAGGTCGCTTATTAAGCGAAATGCCGAGTTGCATTTTTACTGCGGTGTTTAAACTCAATGTTGGCGAAACAATATTCGTTAAGATTTCGTAAATGGGACTGAATTTTGCCTGTTTTAATTCAAGATTAAAACAGATATAAATTAAATATAAACTTGCGAAATTATGAAGTAAAACTTGAGGTTAAAACTGTTTATGAAATCAGAATTACATTTAGAACTTCTGACTGGTTTCGTAAATTTTGTTATTAAAATTTATGTGTGTTTAAATCAAGTTTAAACAGTGAATCAACAATAAAGCAACGTTCTTTCTGGTCAGAACTTGGATGGGAGTTCCACGGCTGCATCTCTCGGTGCCTCGTGGTACGGCTGCCACAGAAATAATTGGTTCCGGATGTCATAATAACATCACGACAGTCGTTAGTGGGGTTGGAAGTCCCCATAAAATGTACAGCTACGCCTATAATTGGCCTGAGGGCTGTTGGCTGAGTACCAAAATAAAATAAAAATAAATAAAAGGAATTCGTAAAATTTACAGAAGTGCAGCTTGCGCTCACGCCCAATAGCAAAACATATAATTAGTTATAAACACACATATGTTTCTACTAAAACCTACAATAAATAAATAAATTTCATGATAGTAAATGTAAATTATTCATTTAATAAATTATTGCATAAAACAAACTGTATCTTGTAAGTTAAAGAAGTAAACCAAAAGTTATTAAACTACTAAAACAGAGACATGCAAAACGGATAATTATTGCTACTTAACTTAAAAGAAGAAAAAATAGAACAAAGCTTCTAACTAAAATTTAGGGTATTTAAGGATTTAAAAATAATGATAAATAATAATCTGAAATTCATATATACAATATAAATTGTTAAACTAATTCGTGTTACATAATACCTTTAAAAAATTAAATAGTATTAGCATAGAAGCAAAACATATTTATCTGATTAACAACCAAAATATTGTTACCTATCAAAAACAGAAATTGACAAATAAACAAATAAAGTAACCGTGTGTTTATCAAATTGTACAAAAATACCGGGCCACAGCTTAATAAGAAATAAATCCAAAAATAAACATGTTTTTAAATGTTAGAATTTGGAAAGTCTGACCTGGACTTTATAGTAAACTTCTTGCTGATGCTGTTTACCAATATTCGCCCGTAGCTGTTCCAAACATTCGATGGCCCATATAGTTTGACAGCTTCTTTAAGAAGTGCTACCCTATAAATAAGTGGTCAGATCCTCTCTGATAACACACCGTGATCCTTTGAGCATTTTCTTCAGCCCTGCACCAATAAGACACAAACTTGACAATTATCGGCCTGTGTATACCAGTAGCTCTTTGGCCGATCCGATGACTCCTATCAATATCTCTAAGAGATAATTTAAGTTTCAGTTTCGTTTCAAATAATTCAAGCACCAAGTTATCGGTATTTTCACCTGCAGTTTCACTTATTCCGTAGATACGAAGACTATTTCTTCGTGAGTACTGCTCTAGGTCGTCCAAACGCTTATCAACAGTAGCAAACCGATCAGTGTTTGTCATATATCTTTGCTCGCAGCTACACGTTGCAAGCTAAATTGTGATATATACAAATTCTCAGCTCCACTTGAGGTGTCAAATGGTAATATCTCCCTTACTCAGATAGATATCACAAATAATATTAAATAAATATACAGTGTGTCCCCGGATTGAATTCACTATAGGTATAATTGACAAAAAAATTTACAATTTTATTTTAATGTTTTGAGATTCCGCCCTGCTTGGTCTGAAAAGAATTTTAAGAATATTTACAGTTTTTGAAAACACAAGTTGGCCTTGACAGTGAAGCAAAAACTATTTTCTTTTCAAGTAAACTACCCTTTCTGTTCATGAGAAGGCAAAATTTTACCAAGAAAAGTTGTTCAGAATGATAAATTATGGCCCTATACAAAATTTCAGGAAGATCTACCTACTTAAATTAAACCGTTAAAATTGTATACCTATTTATTAAAAATTACGGTTTGATTTAAGTAGGTAGAACTTCCTGAAATTTTGTATGGGACCATAATTTCCCATTCTGAACAACTCTTCTTAGTAAAATTTTGCCGTATTATAAACAAAAAGGGTAGTTTACCTGACAAGAAAATACAATAGTGTGTCCCAGGATTGATGTTACAAGATTCTAGGATTCGGTCCTGCTTGGTTTGAAAATAATTTTTAAAATATTTTCAGTTTTTGAAAAACAAGTAGGCCTTGGCAGGGAAGCAAAAACTATTTTATTTTCAGGTAAACTGCCCTTTTTGTTCATGATACGGCAAAATTTTATTAAGAAAAGTTGTTTAGAATAACAAATTACGGCCCTATACAAAAATTTCAGAAAGATCTGTTGACTTAGATGAAACCGTCATTTTTAATAAATGCATTTTGTTTAATCAAAAAAATAACGGTTTAATCTAAGTCGACAGATCTTTTTGAAATATGGTACAGGGCCATAATTTTTCATTATGAACAACTTTTCTTAATAAAACTTTGCCGTATCATAAACAAAAAGGATAGTTTACCCGAAAATTAAATACCTACAATTATCTAAAATATAACGGTTTTTTCTAAGTCAACATATCTTTCTGAAATTTTGTATAGGGCCATAGGCTATCATTCTAAACAACTTTTTTTAACAAAATTGTGCCGTATCATGAACAAAAAGGGTAGTTTACCTAAATAGAAAATAGTTTTTTCACATTTTTCATGGCCGACTTAATTTCTAAAAATTAAAACTCTGCTTAAAATTGTTTTCAGACCAAGCAGGGCGGGATCCCAAAACATTAAAATAAAATTGTAAATTTTTTTGTCTATTATACCTATAGTGAACTCAATCCGGGGACACACTGTATACCCTTTTGCTTATTAATAAGAAGTAGTATCAAGTATAGTTTCTTAAATACTTACCTTACTACTTATTGAATGAAATTAAATTGACATTTCTTACAACTGAAATGTGACATTTTGAATTATGTCGGCTAGACAGTTATTAAGCATTGAGACTCTCTTTATTTCTCAGTTGAATGGGTTAATGTTCAACTAATAGATCTTATTATTGTTGAAGACTGAATTTTTCTAAAATATTAATAAATTGACTTCTTTAATCAAATACACTCTTTAGTACATCAAATTGAAACTAATTACTCAGTCAGTTAGTACTACTTGAAAGATTGGCCTGACATTACAATAAATCAAATAGATGTTGTCAAATTATTTAATCAAATGTTTTAAATGTTCCAAACTTGATTTTAAAATTAATTATAAATAGACTAGTCCAAAATATGTAAACTTCAAATTATAATGTCCGAAAACGTCGAGTACCCTAATCACAATGTAAATTTAGAAAATTAATATTCTCAATTACAATCTAAATATAAATTACAATTGTTTTCACTAATTTGTCGTACCAAACTTGTTATTTATTTCTTAATGAGATATAAGATAAGCACTAACCTTCTGGAAGTATCTCTTGTACCTGAGTGTATACTATAACAGCTCCTAACTGAATGGCAGTCTGCAAACATCTGCTTTGGGTTGTTCACGACCAAAATAAGCTCGTTGCAGCTCTCTGACCCCTTAAGATCTGGATATACAGTTCTACAGCATACCACAAACACTCACTTTCACTTTTTACTGGATTCGAAGTAAAAATGCCACTTCAAATGGCTTCAAACAATCTTGAAATCTATTTTGAATAATATTTGTGACCCTCAGTCAAATTTGATCGTAAAGAATATTGTATTGCAATTACGTATCAAATATCCAATCATTACTCTTCACAATTAAAAGGAATCTACGTCGATTATTATTTTTCAAGATATTTTTCTATTTCATGTAAACAACCACACTGGTTGTCCATTACTACCCCACCAGTTATATACATATAACTGTTATCACATGATATCCATTAGATATCTCGATATTATTATTGAATTAAATTAATTATCCACACAGCATGTTGCATTACATGTTATAGCTGACCATGGTTTTTATTTCATTTACATAACAAAGAATTGCCTTACATTCATCCTTTACCATGGACTCAAATTTGGTCATCAGTTTGGCACACATTTTGTCGATAAATTGATCGTCCTCTATCATTGTAGCTACCGAACCAGCTCGAGTTCAAGCGTAAAAATGGCCGCCCATGCACAGATCGATATGTTTTTAACACTGACAGAATTTTAAACTGTTTTTATATACAGAAATACTGATTTTCTTATTTACAAGAGGCAGGTTACTTTAGAGAAACTGGTTTACACAGAAATTATCTACATTAAATTGTTATTTATTGTAATATTCGCAATATTTATTGAGCACGAGAACAGTGCGACTTAATGGTTTACACTCTACATGCGCGAATCAATATAGGTTCAACATTTACGAAAAATTGATAGTTTTCCAGTAATTTTAGAAAAACAAAAGACCAATCGTTTCTTTACACTGTTTTTGCTTAAAAAACGTGTTTCCGGTCAAAATTCGTGTTGGCAAACATGATATTCGCGTACAGCGACCCAAAAAACATATAGGAACTAAATATCAAAACTTCACTAAAACTTTCCCCTATTTTCTACCATTTGACTGGACTACATACGGTGCTCGGCAATCAGTACCCCGCTGGTTTTCAACCAGTTGGCGATGGCGTTTGGTTTTATTTACTATGTGCGAAGTGTGAGAAAAGAGGAAATTTTGGAATTAGTGGAACATGCAATTTAGTACTATATATTTCTTCAATCACATCTTTTAAATGAACGTCATTACAACTGAAACATTCTCGATACCTTTCAATAAAGTTTTTAATACTCTGCGTAAGAAATCAGCCCAGCAGAATTGCAGTTTTTAGTTATGAAAGCCTTCTGAAAAATGTTTTTAAAGCTTTGCTTTGAGGTAACACCATAGCAAAAAGTCTGAGCACTTAAGTCGGGGGATCTGACCGGATAATCAAAGTATAAAATTGATGAACCATCGTTTGCATTGTTTTGTACGAGCAGATTCGAGAAATCTTGATGATTCAATTGTGCCATGCACATGAAACTTATCAACCCAATTCAAAATTGGTTCGGTTTTGGTATTTTTTAGAGTTTAGGAATGTGAAGTTCGAGTCAAGAATGTCTTTGGGTTTGTTCAATGCTCTGTACTAAAACTCATTGATTTATCGAAAAATAAACCGTAACGACTTAAATTGCACAAAATATGTATAAAAAATACATAAAACTGTCAACTATTATACTCACATCATGTCCTTGTAACCATTAAAAGTTCGTTCTTAAAGTTCTTCAGATCTTTATATTTCAGTGTTCCCAGATGATGAAAATCCTGTTTTCTCCGTTCCGTCTATCTCTCTGTCCATCTGTGTGTCTATCGGTCTGTCTGTCTTTTGTTTGTTTGTCTGTCTGTCTGTCTGTCTGTCTGTCCATCTGCTTGCCTATCTGTTTTTTGGTATTGCAGCTCAAAAATTATTTATCGACTTTAGTCAAAACCAAAATATACCTTCAGTGAAATTTATACAGGCTAAGTACCTTTTCCTATTTCTGATATAACTCAGTAGCTAGTAGTTAGATGAAAGTAATATTTTACACATACCTACTTAGATTTTTACTCTTGAAAAGAATATATTTCTATTAGGACCGATAGCTACAGGGTAAGCATCTTAACTAATTCAAGTTTTGTTGCGTTAACGCTAGCACTATTAGTTAGAAAATAACATTTTACATATATTTTAAGCTCTTATCCTAAACGAAAATTGGAACATTTGTAATTCAACTAGCTGTTACCCGCGACTTCGTACGCACGAGGTTCGTTATTTGTGTATTAAATAATGACTAATTATTTCCTGTCATCCCATCCCATCCCATCCCCGTCCTCGTCTCTGTCCCTTTCCCCGTCCCTCTTCCCGCCCCCGTCTCTCTTCCCCTCCCCGTCCCTTCCCGTCCCGTCCCGTCCAATCTTATCTTGTCCCGCCCCGTTGCCTCCCCCCTCCCATACCATCTCTTCCCTTTCCTTCCCGTCCCGTCCCGTCCCGTCCCGGACCGATCCCTCTCATCTCCTCTCATCCCACCCCATCCCATCCTTTCCTGTCTAGTCCCGTCTCTCCCCGTTCCCTGCCCTCCCACCCCATCCCATCCCATCACATCCCATCCAGTCCCGTCCCGTCCCGTCCTGTCCCGTCCCTTCCCGTCCCGTTACGCCCCGTTTGCTCCCCTCACCCCCATCATATTCCATCTCTTCCCGTCCAGTCCCGTACTCCTACGAAGTTTGAAGTTGAAATGTCTATTTAATATTATTTCTTCATACAAAATTGGAACCCCCATTTTACCCCTTTAGGGGTTGAATTTTCAAAAGTCCTTTCTTAGCGAATGCCTACTCCCTATGAGAATTTTGCCTGCCAAATTTCAAAGCCATTTTCGCAATCAACGTCCCAAAAAACCTCAATAACGACACCCATATCGATTTTTAAGCTTATTTACCCCATTTCACCCCCTAAGGGGTTGATTTTCGGAAAATCACGAAATACGTGTTTGCTTATTTGTTTTTAGGAATAATCCTACGAAGTTTCAAGTTGAAATGTCTATTTAATATTATTTCTTCATACAAAATTGGAACCCTTATTTTACCCCTTTAGGGGTTGAATTTTCAAAAGTCCTTTCTTAGCGAATGCCTACTCTCTATGAGAAATCTTCCTGCCAAATTTCAAACGCCATATCGATTTTTAGGCTTATTTGCCCCATTTTACCCCATAAGGGGTTGATTTTCGGAAAATCACGAAATACGTGTTAGCTTATTTGTTTTTAGGAGTAGTTCTACGAAGTTTCAAGTCCAAATGTCTATTTAGTATTATTTTTCCATACAAAATTGGAACCCCCATTTTACCCCTTTAGGGGTTGAATTCCGAAATATCCTTCCTTATTCCTTGTATACATCATAAAGTAAACCTCTGTGCAAAATTTCAGCTTTCTAGGTCCAAGGGTTTGTGCTGGGCGTTGATGAGTGAGTGAATGAATGAGTCAGGACCTTCAGTTTTATATATATAAGATAGATAAAGCGTAAACAAAAAATACAGGGCGACTTTTCCCTTGATATTTTCTATCTTTTTACTTTCGAGGAAAGATCCGTGTAAATTTCTTTACAGATTTTTTACAACAGGAGGCCGTGTTAGAGTGACTGTTTCGAACATTACTGACCTCATTTGAGTGTGGGAAGTCGTACATTTTCGCCCGCTACTTCCCGACCGCTGGGTAAGTAGGGACACTGGGAATCTCGTTCATCCATTCATGCGCGTCACAACCTGTCGTATCATAATATAATAATTTTTCCAATTATTGTTTAGAATAAAGTGGTTGCGAATAAAATAGTGTACATAGCACGGTAAAAAGTTTCATTCCTGTCTCAAGATAAAGTTGACCTCGACGCTACGCGTCTCGGTTAACTACTTAATCTCTCGACAGGAATGAAACACTTTCCACCTCGGTATGTAATATACTATTATTTACAACCATATATGTAATGTTAACATTACTGACCTCCTTTGAGTGCGGGAAGTCGTACATTTCCGCCCGCTACTTCCCGCACTCACTTCCCGCACTCGAGTGCGGGAAGTGAGTGCGGAAAGTACATTACATATATGGTTGTAAATAAAATAGTATACAAACCTCGACAGGAAGTTTCCTTAGTCTCGAGATAATAGCTGATTTCGACGCTTCGCCTCTCAATCAGCTAACTAATCTCTCGACAGTAATGAAACACTTCCCATCTCGGGCTGTAATATACTACTATTTTTTCCAAGCTGGCTGACGAGTTTAAGTGAAATTCTACCTACTTTGAGGTTATGGTTTACAGCATAATCCACTGTTGCCAGTTAAATTTAGATGTGTGTTAGGTCTGGACAATCAGCTTTAAAATACTCCCACAATTTTTTTAAATTTGAATTTTTCTGATATTATTTTTGGAATTTTAACTTAATATACTGAGATGGCATTAAGCCCACAACTTGGCTCTGTTTGCAGTGCAAGATAATTAACCGATTCAATCAAGCACAGAGTTGGGATATTTTGTATAATTGCAATTTTAAACAAAAATAAAATATTAAATGCATTGACAATGAGATGCGAGAACCAGTAATTAGTCTGAGAAAGGCACACAAAGGCAAAACATATTTCAAAGGGTTTGAATTGGCTTGTAAATAATTTAATATAATTTAACAGGAAAGGTTTGTGCACATGTAAAGCAGCCAGACCACATAAAATTTATTTGAGGCAAAAGGTTTGTTAGCTGCATTTTAAAAGGAGCGTAGTTGTTAAGTAAAAGCAAAGGATAGTGAAAATAGTGAGCAAATCAGAAAGGCAAAGCAAGATGAAGCATAAGATAATATGGTGAACTCAAAAATCAGTGATTTAAAAATAAAGTGCATTAGTGCAGAACAGAGCAGTGACAATAATAAATAAATAACGGTTGTGTGTGCAACGCTATCGAACAATATTAGTTATAAGGTTAAAGACCATAATTTAGATTTAAGAGAATTGTAAATAATAATTATGTACTCAAAATTACTTCCATTTGTAATTTTTCATTATCAGAATTAATTTCCATTAACATAAGAAAATCAGCAGTAACTTATCAACCTGATGCTATTTTGTTTAAAAACTGAGAGAACAATTGAATTGAAATTATTTGAAGTTTGTAAAATTTGTGCTCCAATTTCAATTGCAGTTTTATATTAATAAAAAGTGTTTTACCATTTCAAAAGTATTAAATTTTATTGCATATGTGTCCATGTTTATGTGGGAGTGTTTGTGAGAGGTTCCACAGCATATAAATACAAATTTTCCAATCGCATCTCCGAGGACCTCGGCAGCCGTTCAGCTGGGTTTTCCGATCATCGTTTCCGGCAAAAGTAAGCATCCAGAGCCAGAGGCCTGTACTGCAATAGATAGGCGGGAGCTGCAAGAACGTCCCATACAACATCTGCAGCGAGGAAAGCGTTTCCAGCCGAGATATTTAAGAAGCGTCACTACGAGCAGCTCCGAAGCCTGCATAACGAGGTAGGATTAAGCCTGAAACTTGAGGGTTAGGTTAAAAAAACGCATCAAAAGACTAGATCAAACCTTCCCGGAGTGGCCTAGCTTTTCCCCAAAGGCCCAGTTGCTTCGTGTTTTTCGAAAATCGAGTGGCGTCAGTAGATTGTGCCGGGTTTGGCAAGAATCCAAGCGTTTATAAACAATTGACAAAATTGGCGTATCTTCTACGTCAGAACAAGCAAGAGGCGGTGACGTCATCCTAAATAACGAAGGCGAGGGATTTTAATAGTTGCCAAGCGGGAGAATTTTAAATAACTTACTTAAACGTTCAGGTACGCTGTTTGCACTGGCAACATTTTCTTTGTTATCTGTCAAATAGAGATTACTAATATTATCTGTTGAGAGCAAGCAAATGAGCTATTCCAAGTCAAATAACCTAAAATGTATGGCGATAGTTGAATTCTGATCCCACCCTGAGAATAGAGCTTGTGTTTTTGCCGAGAGTTAGCGTAAATAAATATTGCAATTAGATAATAATAGAAAGAGGGGCTCTTCCACTATATTATTTGTGCATTAAATATTACAATCCATTTTAACCAGCCTAAAATTTACTGACAAGCAAGTTTGAGCACAGTAGTAAAATATAAATCTGAGAATTGTGATTGGATTTGCCCTAATTTATCTAATTAAATTTTATTTAAATTCACAAACAGGCACCAGATAGTGGAGCTTAATACAGCATTACATTGCAATACACTAACGGTTGTTACTTTAAGTACACTTTCAGAACCCATCATTTTATGAAAAGGAACAGTCGCGGCGAAAAAAACGGGACACTTTTTTGACCTAATTCTCAAAATGCGAAAACAATTGCTGACACTGGCAATTCTAATTAATAAATGTCATCAAAAGTCATAATTCAATAAATTCTGAAAAATGTTAGCACATATTGGAAGTCCCTTTTTTTGGCCGCGACGAATTTTGAAAACTAGGTCAAAAAAAGTGTCTCGGTTTTTTTGACCGCCACTGTATATTTGGCAACAGGTAGGGATCTACATAACCTACCATTTTATGTATGGCATTAACATTTTAGTGTAAACCGAAGACCAACATCATTAACTTAAACCATTGGCTTCTACTCTGCTAATAAGAAGTAAATATACACGGTACTGTTTGCAGGACCCTGTATAGTAGGACAAAGCCTTGGATCGTCGGCTTTACATTGTTGTGAAGTATTAAATCCTTATACTAATGGCCAGTTTCATCAAAAAATAATTTGAAGTGACTGTGGTTAATTGATGGATTGGCACGGATGCAGTCACTACTTTCGTTATTTCTTGCCCTCTACTTTCGATATTGAGATTTACTTAGCAGCACAGTTTGATAGATGATGCAGTGGGAGGTTATGACAGTTTCATTGCATTTAGTGTCATTAGTCAGGCGGTGAACTATTTTTTCCTTACTTCCGACCATTGCTGGCATCTGTTGTCACTGATATTAAATTTTTCCAATCCAGTTGCTTCAATATACTACATTACCACCCTACACAAGTCATTTCTTAGAGTAGTACCCGTAATGGGTAAATGTTTAATAATAAACTGTTTGTTGACTTTTCTCAAGACGTGCACCAAAGACCAGCAGTTGTGCTGTATCTGTGATGCTGATGTATCGCGATTCATCCGCGACTAGCTGCTAAAGCGTGTTTTAAAGTAGATAGTAAAGAAAGCATAACTTTTAAACTATGGATAATAATCTCAAAATAAAGTATGCCAGTGTGGGTAAGGTCGTAACCCATAATATAGGAAAAAATACAAGGTGTCCAATTTAAACAAATATGAGTTGATATCGCCTCTCACACACGAGTAGATCATGTCGATTAATTTTTTTAATTTTACATAGCCTTCACTATCAGCAGGCAAATCTTAGGCCAATCAGTCTGAGCATTCTAATGTTACTAATGGTTATATTTACTTAACTAGGTTTTACCCCTAGCACTTTCAGCATTTTATTTTCTAATACTTTTCAATGAATTGGTAGCAGTTAACTATTAGAAAACGAGTTTGTAGTACCCATTATTTGCAATTCGGTGTACTCTGGCTATCGTACACAATCTAAAATTGTTCAAGTACTTTGACGCAATACATCCTGTACTTAACCATTATCAGCAAGCGCGACTAGTATAAAAAGGCCCCCCAAGCAAAGCAACATCACTCAGAAAAATGTTTCGCCTGATACTAGTATCCGCTCTTGTCGCAGTTGCCTTGGGTAAGTCTAATTTTCTTTACTGCTACTGTGGTAATTTTGAAATTAACACATTATTTAAAATACAAGACGTCTTTTTCGTATAGTTTATTTTCTTCTGCTGTAGGTGCAGGGTTTAGACAGCTTTTAATTGTGGTCCTGCATCCTGCAAACACCAGTCGTTCAGAATTACATTAAATTCTCACCAACAATTAAAATAATTAAATTAATTGAACACATGCACCCGGAATGGCGACTAGACTTCCACAAATGGCGATATAATCAATATTTGCAATGGGTTTGCTAGTTTAACTTACTAAAGTATGATCAAAAACTATTTTTATCTAGTATGGCTATGGAATAGTTCCTAATTTATGAATGCAACTACAGTTATGCTTAAATGTCAAACTTGACATTTGATTTTTAAGTGACGTAGTTGCATTCATAAACTAGGAACTATTCCATAGCCATACTAGATGAAAATATTGTTTTGATAATCCTATACTAATACATTTAATACATTCTTGGTTTCAATTTTTCAAACTCCTTCATTGTCACCACAATTACTTCATCTCCTTATAAAATAAAACTGTTTACTACAGGCAGCCCCAAAATTCGTCCACGTGTACCCATTTCATTATTTAAAGAAATCATTCATGAATAACAATATTTCTTTCGGAGACGAAGTCTCAGGTGCAGATTTTAGGCAGTTTTAATACTCATTCCGCATGCTTCCTAATTCTCATCGTAATGACTGATATTTAAAATATTTAAATTGATTAAAAACATGCTTGCAAAAGCAGAAAAATTACATATTGCCACCTTAAAAATTTGGAATACAAATTTACCACATTCGTGCTTGCACTCTTTCAAACCTCTTCGTTGCTACGACCACTTCTTCATCTTCTTATAAAATAAAACTGTTTACTGCAGGCAGCCCCAGAATTCGTCCACGTGTACCCATGCTGGACGGAAGGATCGTAGGTGGCAACGACGCCAACATTGAAGACCTACCCTACCAACTGTCCCTCCAATACTTTGGTAGCCACATCTGCGGTGCTTCTATCATTTCCGAAACTAGGGCTCTGACCGCTGCTCACTGTACCGATGGGTAAGTGTGAGTAACTTCATCAACTGAAACGGATCTTCATGGTGCGCCGGCAATTCTAGATCATCAGCTGCTTCCCTGAGCGTCCGTGCCGCCAGCTCTATCCGCGGAAGCGGTGGTCAAGTAGTCAGCGTTCGCAGCATCTGCCAACACCCTAACTACGATTCCTGGAACATTGACAACGATGTGTCCGTTCTCGTTCTCTCTTCCTCAATCAGTCTTGGATCTGGCGCTCAACCCGTTGCTCTGGCTGCCGTAGGCTCTGATGTTGCTGAAGGAGCAGCAGCCACTGTTTCCGGATGGGGAACCACCAGTCAAGGAGGCAGTCTTCCAAGTCAATTGAAGGCCGTCCAAGTTCCAAGAGTTACCGATTCCAACTGCAAAGCAGCTTACGGATCCAGCTCCATCTCTGACCAGATGATCTGCTTCGGCCTCACTGCCGGAGGCAAGGACTCCTGCCAGGTACTTTTAAAATTGTGACCACAACGGTCAATGGCTCACCATGTGAGTATTAACATTTTGTCTTTTGCAGGGTGATTCCGGCGGTCCTCTTGTTACTGCTGCTGACGGCGTCCAAGTTGGTGTTGTCTCCTGGGGTTATGGATGCGCTCAACCTAACTACCCTGGTGTGTACGCCAGAGTTGCAGCCCTCCGCAGTCACATTGACAGCTGTTAAACTTCTCTTGTATAGTTATGTCTTGAGTTTTAATAAACTTTTTTGAACATTATTCTCGTTATTATTTTTAACTGCTGTGAGCGTGGGCTAAATACATCTTAGACTGAACCTTGCATGTCAATACCTTTTTTGGGAATATTAATTTACAGGTCGTTTTCTCAGTAAGTGTAATATTTTCTTAGGCTTGTTACAAGAACTACCAATGTCAATTTTAGAAATTTTTCAGAAATGAAGAAACTGTTTTTTATCGTGACATATTTTATTAATCCAGTAATAGCACCTGTTATTGTTGTAGTTAGCTAATTTTTGTGGAACTAAATTGCAATTTAAACATATTCAAAAATGCCCAGTTAATATTTTCAAAGTTCTTCTATTCTTTAATGACTTGTTACGTAAGTACTGTTATAATAACATCAACCTTGTTCTACATAACGTCATACGAACTACGTTTTTTGTAAAATTTCGTCTTCCCTGATAGATGTGTTTTTGTGTCTTGGTACTAATTTGTTAATATTGTGTAATATAGTGTATACTATAGCTGTAACGCTATATAGTGGTGACCCATCGACGTTTTTTCTATCTTTTACTTTTGATATTTGCCAGTGCCTTCAAGTTCTACCAGTTCTCTGAGTTGTACAGCTTCCCCCTTACACCATAGCTGTTTTGTATTATCATTTGGCATTGGCTTTGTTTCGCCTCTGGCGTGGTTAACACGTTGAGTTACCGTGCTCGTTTGCTTTTTTTCTCCTGATGAAGCCCCTTACGAAAGTGGGCGAAACGGTGAGTTCTTCGATCTCAATCATGACACGGTCCAATCCCGGAAGTCGTTTGTTACTTAATGACAATGGCCGTGAAAGCCTCAAAAATCATTGGCTTTGTTCTTTGGAGATTACCATATAAGTACAGGGTTCGGCAATAGAATCTGACGGATTTCAACGGGCTGTTGCGAATTTAAGGTAACAGTTATTGGAATGAAACTAATGAATAAATAACGTATAAATAATGCAATTTATTAATAATCAATTACTTTTTGAATATTACATCAAATAAATGTGATCCGCGGCGTACAGCCAATTCTTCTAATCTTTTACGGAAGTTATCCATTACACGCTGTAATAAATTTTGATCTCGATTAATTTCTTCGATTTCTTGACTTATTCGATTTTCTAATTCTTGAATGGTGTGTGGCCTGGATCGAAACACTTTTTCTTTGAGTTTTCCCCATAGAAAATAATCTGGCGCCGTTACATCCGGTCATCTGGAGATCGGGGAGGCCAAGGGATATCGCCAAATCGTGAAATTAAATGATTGTGGAAAACGTTTCTCAAAAGATTTAATGTTTCTCGGGCCGTATGGGCAGTTGCTTCATCCTGTTGAAACCAAGTATCATTAATGTTGATACCTGATGCCTAGCAACGTTAAACATACGTCGAAATCGACATTGTGTAATGGTAACTGACTTGGTTTCAGTATATGTAGTTAAGGCAAACACGCGGAAATTCACTGGCCAGTTGTACATAGTAACTAAAACTGCATGCATGGAGGTATACATTTCTGCAACTGTCAGATTCCTACTTCATTTGTTATATAAACTAGCACGCCTCCTAATCCGTCAGATTCTATTGCCGAACCCTGTATATCATATATTTTCTGTAGTTATCTACATGTTGTACTTCTTAGCTGTTTGATTAAATGTAAATAACAATCATTTGCAAGTTGTCGGTTTCAGATATCAACACAGCATCGTCCGCATAGACAAGATTGCACCCACGGCATTTTTCGTTAATACGGTGAATCATTTGTAACATAACACGGTTATGTAAATTGGACAGTTTCCGATTTTCAATAGATTGCATTTTTCTTCCATCGATTTAATCGTTTTAATTTTTCAGTCAATTTAATCTTTTTCTTGATTCCACAAAGAAGTTCTTTATTACCTTATATGCAACATCCGTTCTTCCTGTTTACGATGTTCCTCTACTGCCTCACAGCTTTCTTGGATAAAGTCTTATTTTGCTGTTATACAGTCTATGTTCATTTATTTTTTATTTCAATATATTGCGGTTGCACTTTTTCAGTCTTTATGCATTTATACCTCTTTCACTCTTTTATAAGTTTTATAATTCCGTTGGCTATCTAATGATTTTTATTTCTCTGTTATTTCTTATCTGGTGGTCTCCGAATACTCTGATAAGCTTTTCCGATTAATTTCTAAGTCAGCCTCCTGTATGTCCTTTTGTCATATGACGATCTTCCTTCTTTCTTCTAATTGTTTATTTGTTTCGTTCTTCTTTAGTTTAATTGGCTGTTTTTTTGGATCTTGCAAAAGCTTTTGATACTGTGTGTCACATGACCCTCTGTCGCAAATTAGAAAATCTTGGAATTAGAGGTACAGCAATTGAATTGATTAAATCTTATTTATCAGACAGAACACAAAAAGTTACGGTAAATGAAGCTTTGAGTAATAAATTAATCGTTAAAATGGGAATTCCACAAGGAACTGTATTGGGACCTTTATTGTTTTTGATTTATATAAACGATCTTACGAACCTGAATGTAAACGGTGACATAATTTCATTTGCTGATGATACAGCTATTGTCTTTGCGGCAGAGAGTCATGAGGAACTAGTATGCAAGGCGGAAGATGGAATGGCACTTATAATGCATAAATTAAAAACCGATTTGCTATCGCTGAACTTGTCTAAAACCAAGTTTATATATTTTTCCTTAACACAACAAATTACTCCACCTACTACAAATATTTGCATTCACTCATCCAAGTGTATGAATAACAATAAAAATAATTGCAACTGTACTCAAATTATTACATCTGTGAATTATATTAAATATCTTGGAATATACATTGACGGAAACATGAGATGGAAAAAACACTTAGAAGAAACGGTAACTAAAATTAGGAAATCTTTATATAAATTTAAATTGCTTAAAACTATATTAAAAAGGGAAACAATATTAAACGTTTACTATGCCTTAGTTCAATCTGTTATTCAGTATGGAATAATAGGTTGGGGTGGTGTAGCAGACTGCTATTTGTTTCCTTTAGAAATTCTTCAAAAATTAGTAATAAAAATTATATTCAATAAAGATTATACTTACTCCACGGAGCTACTTTTTTCAGAAACAAATATTTTTTCGATTAGGCAATTATATCTATACACATTGGCTATTTTTGCTTTTAAACATCATACATTTTTTACATTGTGCGCTCATTCCTATCAAACCCGAAGTAAAGAAAAGCATCTGGTTATCAATCTTAAAACAATGAAATCAGTTTCACAAAAGCATGCCAGTTATTTATGTACAAAATTGTTCAATGAGATTCCAATAAATTTGAGAAATATTTCTTCTTTGAATATTTTTAAATTAAAAATTAAAAAATGGATTAAGAGTAAAGCCTTGGATTACTATGCTTGCCTAAGTTTTTCATTAGATTTTAAGAATAGATTTTTAAATTAATTTCAATTATAAACAAATGAAATATGAATGCGAGGATTAATTCAATTCAATTTAATTTATAAAATTTATTATATTAATTTGTCAAAATGAATAGAAACTGACCACGCACAAGTTATCTTTTGTGGTCAGTATCATTTTAATGTATTTACATTTGTATATATACTGATCTGAATAAATTCCTTTATCTATCTATCTTTATCTAATTAACTGCCAAAATGTACATACTTCCACGTTTTATCAATTTCTTGAATTGTAGTTCTCATGTCATCATGGCTATATTGTGGTCACTATTAGCATCGGCTCTTGCATAATTTCTGCAATTCTTTATTTGATTTGTAAATTTGTTTCACTCTGATAAAATTTATTTGAAATCTTTCTATATCCCCATGTATCGTCCACGTATGTCTTCGACATTTATGGTGTTGAAAGATAGCTATCACTAAGGTATGTTTAAATATTATTTGAAGCTTTGCTCTGCATATAACAACCAAGTGACAAAATTTTTGTTAATTTTTTTAAAATAAAGTACTAAACTGTGTTCTAATACTATCAAAGAAAGCTACCAGACCACAAAATATAAAGGCGTAAGAGGAGACAAATGTTGAAATAACAAAGGAGCAAACACAATACCTTGTCAATAAATATAAAAATTAAATGAATCACTTTATAAAAATCTTAGATAATAGATATTAACAATACAAGTTTGACTATGAGCATCTTAATGATACGAGCTTGGTTGCCAGAACGAGGCGGTATAATCAAACGAGTCTCGTTAAGTGCCATAAGCAAACGTGTATTGTTTGTTTGTTTGTTAATGGACAAGGTCTAGGCATGCAGAATACCAGGTACCTTAGACACCGACTGCTATGGTCATATGGTCAAAGTCCTACTTAGAATTTTGCCGAGACTAAGGAATTCCAACCCTAGCAAGGGATGTTTTACATGCTACACATCGTAGTAACATGGGACCCACGGATTTACATCACTTCCGAATGATGGCATTCTGTAGAGGCTTTCATCTGCATTTTTTTTATTTTTGAAAACCTCACCGGGACCGGGAATCGAACTCGCGACCCTACGATCAGTAGCCAGGATGCTTACCACTGAGCTACCGACCCCGGCTCAAACGTGTATTGTTCAATATTTGTTCTTCATCAAAAAATTCTAGTGCAATGTATTTTTTTATAACGGGTGTTCATTAGAATTTGTGGTCTAGTTGGCTTTGGAACTGATGAAGTCATGTCGTGCATTAAATCATATGGTTGATAACTGACAATGGTGGCACTATAAGTCTATGTCAAATTCGAGGTTAGCAGGTTAGGTTTTGCGTCAGTTTTGATACAAACTGTCGCAAAACCTAACCTGCTAACCTCGAATTTGACATAAACTTACAGTGTGTAATATCCATTACCGCACTGAGTGCAGTAATATTCATTCCGGTAATGAAGCTTTTAACGATACTAAAACTAATTTTGTTAATGGTCTATAACAACACCGATGAAGATAAATTGTATTGCAACACTCATCTTCACAAAGGAAGAAACAGACAAATACTCAAATCAACAAACACATTACTATCAGAGCTTAAGATCAAGATTTTCGAGATAATATACAAATCAAAAATATTGAATATCGGAAACCAGTCGACTTGTAAGAGCTTTGGCCGGAATCAGGATAAGCAATGTTATCGATATTCTAAACGAAAAGTAAATACCATCGCAACCTGTTCAACTTGTAAACAATATCAACATAGACTACAGGGCAAGAATAAAATGTAACGACTTGTTAATAGAAGAAGTACTTACTTGTGTTACCGTACAAGTCATAAACCCAGACATTTCAGTGTACACCAGTCCAAACGCAAAGCTCTTATTCCCAACATGAACTACGCAAATTTCCTAGTCTAAACGCGGAGTGCTCGGTTAATTTAGAAATTACTGATTTTCGAAAAATAGGTTCCAGTTTGGCCTATTTTTCAAAAAAAAAACTAGAAATAACTTTAACACAACGGAACAAAGTAGTTGCGTTGGTTTGTAATTATCTTTATTCAGGAAAGTGTTACAGCTCAAAATGACTTTTACGACTTTAAAGCACTTTGAGGATATTCTAAATGGGTCGTTAAAACACGTTAATCTTCAAAAAGGCAAAGTTCACTCTAATCACGCTTCAACTTGCTGTAGCAGACGGTTGACCGGCTATTTACTTACGGAGAAGGGAGGGGGAAGACCTTGGATCAACACTATGTAATTTAGAGCGAGATGCTGTCACAATAGGAGAAAAAATGAGCGCCACGAATTTCATTGATACAATGGAGGAGAAACTTTTCGGCCGGCTCCCGTTGAAATTCGAGGTCACAGAACCGATGCTTCTCGTCGACGGTCTTATGCGACGGTCCGGCTGATTGGGGACCTACCTTTTCTGGTCTGTTAGCTTCGGCGGTCACCTTAGAATTAATAAATTTAAGAAAGCTTAACATATGTACATAAACACCTATAATTATCATAAATAAATATACCTAAAATACATTGCCCTAGCACTGTTACGATGGCGGTAACAAGAAGGTGCTCCAGCTAGAAAAACTCAATCGCAAGGGCGGGTTTTTTACGACCTTTGTGTTAGGGCTGTACTTTGGTACACGAGGTAAAATATGGTAAATAATTTAAAGCGCCACCACATTCCGAATAGATCGGAAAAACAAACTTTCTACTTCTAGCTTGGCAGAGTTTGGTCGACGATCCACATACAACGCTGACTTACCTTGCAAAAATAACTCATTGGAGCAGCTACTAAACTCCTTTTACAACAGAAAATACACACATAACGCATGCACATATCATAAACAACAAATGAAAAGCATAAATGCTCAACAATGGACTCTATTGCAATAATAAAATATGTAGACGACAATATACAAGATCTAGAATTACAATAACAACACCGACATGGGTTAGTGAGAGTTAATTGAAATTGCGTAACAGCTTAACTTAGTTAAAAGAGGCAAACTTCACTGCAAATACATAATGTGGCTCAAAAACGAAACTGCCACAACGTTACGTTAAACAGTAACAAGAAAATATGACGATTCATTCAATTTGGCAAATCAGCAACTAACAGTTCTGACAATAAATACAATATTAAGCAAAATTGTTTACAACTTGGCGGGACGTTCACTATACGCGATGCACAATAAAATTAATACAATAACTAGGTTACCTCATGGAGATTAGTTGACTGCATCTGACGGGCGGCATTGTAAGTGATCGCTTTCCCAAACAACTGCCCCAACATGCCTAAAAGAACTGCACAAAAGCAACACGAAGCTGCGGGTTGAAGGGGTCTGAGTATAACACCCCGAAGAGGGTAAAAGGACGAAGTCCGAGACTGCAAGGCAGACCTCGAAACGGTACGAAACTTCGATGCACAAGTAAGCCTTTTTAATGGAATCCTCACTACAATAATCCGTCCAAAGACGTATTTAACCCTAGAACGCATACATCTAAAAAAGTTACATTAACGCATATGTGGTGTCGTATACGACACCACACCTTTTTTTGTTTAGTGAGGCACTTTAACTTTACTATACACCCTTTTTAATATCTGGAAGACAATTTTGACTGCATAGATGCATATTAAAGCGCAAAACGGAAGTTTAAGTTGTTAAAATATTTATTTATGAGTATGAATAAAAACTTACATTCTAAATTAATTTTTAAATCTAAGGAGCTGATCAGGTACTAATATCTACGTTAAACAGTTTTGCCAAATAACTACAGTGTGATTTTTTTAAAACCCAATTGCAGCAGGCCCTCGATAGCCTGATTCAGTTGGCAGTACTGAAGTGTACTGTTGGTGACACTGTAAGTCTATGTCAAATTCGAGGTTAGCAGATTAGGTTTTGCGTCAGTCTGTGTCAAAGCTGACGCAAAACCTAACCTGCTAGCTTCGAATTTGACATAGACTTACAATGTCACAAACAATACATTTCAGTACTGCCAACTGTACCAGGGTATTCAGGGCCTCCTGAAATTGAATTTTTAAAAAATCACTTGGTAGTCTCTGTTCAGCACATAAATTACACTGCAGGTTATCAGGTTAGGTTTTGCGTTAGTTTTGACACAGACTGACGCAAAACCTAATTTGCTAACCTCGAATTTGACATAGACTCACAGTGCCACCAACATATTATTCATACGTTTGAAATTCCATAGCCCGCAGAGGATCAATTTTTTTTGGATCTCTCGATATTGGCATCATAACCTCAAAAAGTTATTTAATGTCAATTGAAATTAGTTCTAATCATAAGGGTCGCAATCTCTGTTCCTTTTAGTAATTATAGTTAAAATATTATCGAGTGACCTTTGTAATATGTTATTTTGGTTGCATGGACGACTCTATCTGTTCGGCGGCTCAAGTATAATAACTAACTGGCCATCCTATAAACACAGTAGTGATAATTACTATTAACAAATTCCACTTCGCATTACGTTACTATGAAATATATCTACCTAAACTGGCAGATGGCAAGTTGTTTCCGACCAACACCTACCGAGAAAACTTGTTACGTGATTGCATAGATGGCGTCATATACGACACCAAGTAAATAAAGAACTAATTATAAAGGTTGTAACAATTTTTGGAAATTAAAAATGAAAGGGATATATCAACAATAATCTTCTGGAGAGGTACTGAAAATATGAATATGATAACATCACAGCAAATCACCGAAAACTAGATAGTAAAATAGGTGGTGTCTCATATGACGCCACCTATGCGTTCTAGGGTTAAAGCTGCCACTTTACGATAAACGGGAATTTCCAAGTCTACAACGATATGCGGTGACACTTAGCAACAACCCCCAGACACAACACGTCCAGTTCGAAACACAGTAGGCGGGGAAAAGTCACTCTAATTCGAAACGTTCATTTTACGACCTCTGATCGACGGAAAAGCACACGGGTTGGTTGAACAATTTTTCAGAAGGCACCAAACATTAACGAACGCACACCGATTATTCGGAAAGCGGAATTACAAGCGCACCTTAAACGGAGCAGCCCGCTCCCACAGGGAGCGCGCTTTGCACGAAGAAGCCACTTATTAAGTCAACCAAAGCCAGATCGGTAATGAATTTTTAAGCGCAACCAAATTCAACGGCTGTTGCCGCGTGCTGCAATGCATCTCTCTTCTACAACGACAAGCTAAATTTTTCATCGCATAATTTCAAAGGATTGCGTCACCAAAGGCAGCATATGACCAAATATATCGAGGAAGCACCGAGCCTTTCATGCCGGTTTCTTGTCGCCGCGGAAGCAATAAAGAAGGCGATAGGGGGCTACGTCATTGCAACCGGTGCAGAAAACATATCTAACTTTAGAACACGGATAATTAATTTTTTTTTTTTAATTAAGTTACCCATTACAAGGTCTCTTAATGTTATTACAATCTGATCACTTATGTAGATCAATGAGTAATTTTATTCTAACTTAATTGATTACGTTTGAAGATTCTTAAACTAAGGTCTTACTCACTAGTTTTGCCTTGTGTTCTAGTAACTTAACTACACTAATCATGGCATGTAGCACGAACCGCACGATACTCTGCTTTGCACTATCACTATTTCACTAACTCATAAGGCTTCGTCCTCTTGAGTCTTCTTACTAGGTTTGTGTTGTTCAGGAGCTGGATAGCCTCAACGTTCACATGGTGAAGCAGCCTATGTTCGTGGCTACTGGCAAATTTGGCGATGGTTTGATCAACAGTATCCATTTGAAGATCTTTATGGATGTCTCTGTTTCGGCAGTACCAGGGTGCATCAACAATGTTCCTTAGTGCTTTGTTCTGAAAGCGCTGAATCACTTGGATGTTGCTCTTACTGGCACAACCCCAGAGTTGAATGCCATAGGTCCAAACAGGTTTCAATATTTGCTTATATAAAAGCAGTTTGTTATATGTTGACAATTTGGAGTTTTTTCCAAGTAGCCAGTACATTTTTTTCAGTTTGATACCAAGCTCTTCGCGTTTCTTTTTGACATGAACTCTCCAGCGGAGTCTAGCGTCTAAGGTCATTCCCAAATACTTAGCTGAGTTAGCATAGGGAATCTGGGTCTCGTTGCTTATGATGGGAAGATGTTGCTTCCGTTTGTTAGTAAAGTCTACATGTACAGACTTATTTTCATTTAACTTGATACGCCAAGTTTTAGTCCAAGTGTTAATTCTATCAATAGAGGTTTGTAATTTCTCAGCAGCCTCTACATGATCTTTTCCGACAGAAATAACTGCGGTATCATCAGCAAATGTTGCTATTGTTTCGTATTCAAGGCTTGGAATATCACTAGTATATAATAAGTAGAGTACCGGACCTAGCACGCTACCTTGTGGTACTCCTGCTTTGATTTCCTTTAGTTCAGAATAGACATATTCTTGTTTGATTCTGAAATATCTTTCTGTTAGATAAGATTGTAAAAGTTGTGAATATTGTCGTGGTAGAAACAGGTTCAGTTTGTGAAACAAGCCTTCATGCCACACTTTGTCGAAAGCCTGAGCAACATCGAGGAAGACGGTGGAACCGACTTTTCTTTCTTCTAAAGATTTTTCTATGACGTTTGTGATTCTATGAACTTGATCGATGGTTGAGTGGCTTTCACTGAATCCAAACTGGTGACAAGGAATCAGATTCTTTTCCTCTACTATGGGTTTTAGTCTCTTAAGCAAGATTTTTTCATATAATTTTAAAATCACTGGCAGCAATGATATAGGCCTATATGATGCTACCTCTTGAGGAGGTTTCCCCGGTTTAGGGATCATGATGACCTCTGCGACTTTCCACATCCTAGGAACATACTTCAATCTGAAGGATGCATTAATAAGATTGGAAAGTTTTACTATGGCTTTTCTTGGGAGTTGTTTTAGAACTTCACCAGTGATTAGGTTAAAACCAGGGGCCTTTTTTGGGTTGATGTTTCTTTTAATTTCATCTGATACCTCTTTTGGCGAAGTAGTTCTAATGACGGCATCTTGTTGCTCTGGTTCAGTCCAGTCTTGAGGGTCTTCTCCATCATTTGGCTGGAAAATGCTCCCTAGATGTTCTGCAAACCTATGCGCTTTTTGGGTATTGTTTCGGGCCCAGCTTCCGTCTGTATTTCGGATTGGTGGATTATGTAGTACTGGTCTTTTTAGTCGCTTGGTTGCCCTCCAAAGTGAGTAATCCGTTTTACTGTCATTAGTTAATTCACTCAAGTAGTCTCCAATCGACTCGTTCTTGATACGCTGAATTTCGCGCTTTAATTGCTGAGTAGCGTTGTTCAAAATTGTTTTATCACTTGGTGCTCTGGTCTTTTGCCATTTTCGTCTCAGCTTTCTCTTTTCTGAAATAAGGATTCTAATCTCTTTTGGATAGTTATTACCTTTTGTTCTACGGATGTGCTCAGGTGTGTTGTCCCATGCTGCTCGTTGGATGTTCTCAACAAACAGATCAACTTCGTCATCTAGTTGCTCTTCTGTTCTTAGTGGAACTGGAAGGTCAATGAGTTCTTCAAGTTTTATTCTGAAGCTTTGCCAATCCGTCATCTTGTTAGTCAAACTCGGTGGATTTTCTTTTTAGATTACACTGTCACTCAGTGTAAGAAGTATCGGGGAGTGATCTGAGTTCATGTCCCATGCTTCTTCAATATGGACATAATTTGATGAAATATTCCTGATTACAAAGAAGTCTATGAGATCAGGAATTTTATGCGGATCAGTAGGCCAATACGTTGGCTTACCAGTTGATAATACTTCGCATTTTAGTTGTTTCAATGCTGCTAAAAGTTCCCTACCTTTAGTTGTAGTTAGCCTAGATCCCCAGTGTATGTGCTTTGCGTTAAAGTCACCTCCAATGATGAATCTATTTTCTTGGCTATTGAGGAAATCTGCATATTGTTCCTTCTTTATAGCATGTCTCGGTGGGCAATATAATGCTGTGATTATCACTTCGTATGATTTTGTTTTAATGTTAACAGATGTAGCCTGTATTTCCACTGTTTGGTATCCAATTTCTTGATGATGTAAGATGGATTCCTTTATGATGATTGCACTTCCTCCTTTTGCTGCATTGTCCGGGTGGATCGTATGATAGATTTTAAATCCTTTAAATTTGATGTATGACTCTCTCGTGAAATGAGTCTCAGATATAAGACAGACATCAATTTTTTCTAGGTCAAGAACTGCTTGCAACTTTTGCTGATGTTGTAGCAGTCCGTTGGAGTTCCATTCTAGTATTCTTAACTGGTTAACCATTTTTAGTTTTAGGGATCGCTCCTTGTGCACGATATTCTAATTTGGAAATACGTTCATCCATATTATTTAACTTGTCTAATATTTGCAGAAGCATCTTGTCAATGGATGAGCTCGTTTGGTTCGTATTTTTCTCTTCATGTTGTTTATCTGTTTTACCGGATACTGCTTGACTATAGGTCTTAGTGTTAGATCCGTTTCCTTGTTGTGTTGATCCTATTATACGTTGAATGGATCTTTGAGGTTGTTTAGGTAGATTAGGTTTCTTAAACTGCCTATTCTTAATTTCTTGCATCTCTTTCGCTACTATGCATCCACGGTAGTTGTCTGAGTGTTCTTTTCCACAATGAACACATTTTGGAGTTGCGTCTTTTGGCTTTGTACAATTCGCTGTGAGGTGTCTCCCGGTGCATCTCACACATCTAGGTTCCTTAGCGCAGTACTTTTGGGTATGCCCATAAGCTTGGCACCGCTTACATTGTGGTACTAGTCTAGATTTTCGAATTGGCTGAATTTCAACTCTTATGCCCATGATATCTGTTATCCCAAATATTTTATTGATATCTTCATCATGTCTGAAGACAAGTACAAACATATTCAGTGGCTGTTTAGTTTTATATTTTAATTTGGGTACTGCTTCAATCAGTTTATATCCTCTTTTCCGTAGAGTCTGGATTATTTGCTCGGTGTCGCAAGTATGATGTAAATTCTTAGCCATCACCCTAATATGTCTATTTTGTTTGTTTTCAAACGAATGCCATGAAAAGTCATTTTCGTTCAACAGTTTCGTTAGCGCTTTATAACCTTCTTCGTCAGGTACATTAATTTTAATGTTGCTATTGTTTATAAATTTAATTTGATACTTCTTCATCATTTTATCGATTGCTGTGTGGAGCTGTTTAAAGTTCTCTACGCCATCCACAACTATTGGCAGAGGCTTAGGCACTTTTTTAGCTTCAAGCTTTTCTTGATAAATACGGATAAATACAATGAAATCGATGACCCTGAACAGCCTGCGAACGGAGAATTAAATTGAAGGTCCTAAAATAATCTGCGAAGCGTTAATGTTTCAGCGAGCGGAAGAAAGTATCAAGCAGAGTTAAGGTTTAATAACATCAATGAACTACAAATTTAACTTACGTGAATCGGGAAAATGCTAAAATTTGGGCTAAAAATAAGACAAGTTCTAGCTCTGGGAAATTGTTCTAACAAAATTTTGTATGATATGACTCAACAATAAATAACAATTTACTCTAAAAGTAGGTCAAGCCCGTCGGCTCCAAGTATGGTTGTAGCCACGTATAAAATTACGTCACTTTAATGTCAACTCAAGTGCGTTTCACATGCGCTCTGAAGCACACAGGCAATAAAAACAGTCGACCACAGTACCTGAATGATGTTCGGCGATGTTGCTGATTCATGCAGCCGAAAGGACTCACCGTCTCGTCGCATTCTCTGAAGATGGTTAAAGGACAGCGTGGATTGCTGGCCGTCGAAACGACGTTATAAAATAAACTTCCAAAAAGGCGAGCTTTGCGTGAAGATCCTTGTAGCGACAAGCATAGGGAAGAGGGCAAAACGACACCTAATTACAACAGCTCCCCAGATTTGGTACGTCTGAAAACCTTTCTTGTAGATATCCGCCAAAGCGTTAATTGCACACCCAGTGCTACAATACAACGGAGAAGAGTGGTTCGGCCATAACACACACCCGGCAAGAGAAGTTCAACCACACACAACCGTACCGTACTAGTCTCTTACTATGAAACGTACCACAAAAAGCATACAAACAACGGCTTTATATTAATTTTGAAGGCAACCCCACGGCGGCCGAAGCCCCCGTGGAGTTGACACGCTGCCGTGGGGTAATGCCTCGAGAAGCGGACGGAAGAAAGAAGGGTATGGGGCGCTTTTGCTTGCTTTAACTGTCCCACTCATGCAACCGATTCGCTCTAACACAATATTACAACCGCTTCTTCGAGCAAAACGGTACATCGTGGTCAACATGTGACTACGGGTTTGCTGTAGAGCAGGGCTTGAATCACCAGACTAGTTTGTACGACGTGACATCATAGAACATCTGTGCCGGGTCTTACACGTGTAAGCGATCAATACTACACTATACTAGAACGAGCGGAAAGCGTCGATATATGCATTTGAAAGGCCAGCGCGGAATTGCCAATATTTGAAATAAAAGATGCATGAAAGCGTCCATGTTTGAAATACAAATGTGGGATTTTAAACAAACGATTATTATGAATGTAAAAATAGACAATAATGACTGTGTGTGGAAACAGTACATACACGATATCCCTGAAAGAGGACCATAAAATAAAATAAGTTTCTATACTAAAGACTAACGTACATATTATGAAAAACATCATTTTTGATATTGAAGAAAAAAAATAAGTTGCTGTTTATTTAGGGCCGGTTCTACAAACCAAGGATAAAGTTATCCGAAGAATAAATACCCTGGAAATGACTGCTTTAACAAAGGAAACTATGACAATTATGCATCGGATAACTTATTCTAGTATATACTTGCATAGTAGAACCGGCTCTAAGAGAAATTTGGATCGACTTCGTGCACAGAAATAAAATCTCTGCAAATTTCAAATTCCGATCGGGCCTACAGTCGTTTTAAACAACCGCCTTTAGCACTAATTTTGTACAAATGATCGTCTGTTACGCTTAAAACTACAGCCATAATATATATATAAAATTCACTAGTACGACCCTGTTGAAAATCGAAATTGTTTTTTTTTTAAAGCGTTTAATTCTCTACAAAAAAGTCTCTTCACATTTCCTCATATCTCCAACGGTTGCTTAGCAATTTTTAATAGTTTGGTCAAATTCATGTTTTTTATTCAAAATAAACTCGACTAGTTTTGGGGTAGAATATTGTAATTAAATAAGTTTAATTAAATAAATGTTTCCCATATTTGAAAACCTGTTTTCAATGTTCAGTAATAAGCAATAAGTAATGTAACTTACTTAATTAGAATATTCTACCCCAAAACTAGTCGAGTTTATTTTGAATAAAAAACATGAATTTGACCAAACTATTAAAAATTGCTAAGCAACCGTTGGAGATATGAGGAAATGTGAAGAGACATTTTTTGTAGAGAATTAAACGCTTTTTTTAAAAAAAGAAACAATTTCGATTTTTAACAGGGTCGTACTAGTGAATTTTTAAATTTATTGGTTGCGAAACCCCACATCTCCGCCACTGGTCGATCGAGGACCTTGATATTGTCATGGAATGTAGTAGCATTTAGGTTAGAGTTGCACACCAAATTTAGTTGAATTATCTCAGCTGGTTGGGATACTGTATAGAAACAATTATATTTTTTCGAAAATTTGAACGCCCTGTATCTTTAAAACGAAGAGTTTCAGGGCCTATGTTCATATGAAATTTTCGCCTTTAAATAAGTTGTTCTATCTACTATTAAAGTCCTGCTACAAAAAAGTGGACCACCCTGTATATGTCCATCAGATAACTATTTATTTGTTTATGAGAAATTGGTCAGGAAACCAGACATTTCTTTATTTTTGTTAGTTTCATATGACAACTTTCACACATAAAAATAAGTTGGTCATTGCGTTTGATATATTTGCATATTTTCTGCTAGCTTCTGAAAGCAATCTGTCTCTTCCACCATGCCGAAGCCGCTTTAATCCCGTCAATAGACAAAGAATAAGGTTGATTGTTCTTGGCCGACTTTATAACCAGTTTCGTATTTCTGTTTATTTCATTGATATCAATTCGTTTAACCATAGGCGAATAAACATCTAGACGTCTCAAGTATATGACAAAGTGAATTCAATCTAAACCCGGTGGGAGCCTTGCGAAAGATGGCGCTGTCAGTTATTTACAATTAGAGTCCCTGTATATAAAAGAGTTGGGACATGTAGGGTGACTTGTTTTGGATCCACAAACCATGGAGTACATGATTTTTGCCAATTTTAAACTTTATGCATACTTCTTTTAACTAAAACAAATGAAATATATCTTTGCTAAATCACATTGTCCTTGATTTGTGGATCCAATGGCTCAACTCTAATTACATATAGGAACTCTATTTACAATTAGTGTACCTGTATAATACTTTAGTAAGAGTAGGGCAAACAGCGAAAAATTTTGGATCATTTTTTCATGGCTACCAAGATTTAAAGATATATTGAAAAACAAGGTTGGTAAAACTGACACACGAGTTGTCAGTTTCATCAATTCGTGGTTAGCAGGTTAGGTTTTCCGTCAGTTTTGACACAGATGACGCAAAACCTAACCTGCTAACCTTGAATTTGATAAAACTGACAACTCGTGTGTCAGTTTTACCAACCTTGTTTTTCAATATATCTTTAAATCTTGGTAGCCATGAAAAAATGATCCAAAATTTTTCGCTGTTTGCCCTACTCTTACTAAAGTATTATACAGGTACACTATTTACAATCAAGGTCCGTAAATACAGCAAGCTTTGAAATATAGGTCATCCCATGCATTTCCACTATGGCGTGGGAACCAAAATGGCGCCCATGGCGGGAAATTTAAATCTTGTAGTGGTGTTTTAGAATCAGTCAGTTGTTTGTTCGTTGGAGGTTAGGATTGCAATTGCACGTTTGTTGCGTTTCCGTTCATTTATATCCGTGTTTCTGCCTGTGTTAGAAAAACAGTATTTTTTAAGACTACATTTTCCTGATCCCGGTGTGATACGGTAAGTAAACTATCATTTTTATATACCTCACTAAAAGAGGTTATTTATAGGTTATCGGCAAGGATGTCCCCATTTAGCGTGCTACAAGTGGTGCCGTTTTAATTGAGATGTCTAATTTACTATTTTGTGCTGATTCCGTCGTGATATTGTAAGTTAATAGGGCCGCTTAATGAACGTTTCACTAAACCTGACGATTATTTTCATATTGATTTAGTTCAAAATGTTTCTAGAACACAGAAGACACAACTATAATATCTATTGGGCACTAACAAACTTTTCTGTTATTACTGAGTCTGGTGAATGTTATCGTATTTGGAATAGATAGATGTATAATAATGAAAAACTCTTACCTCACACACTCTTAAATATTTTGTTGGCTCGCATTGATCGCGACCACAATTTTTAACCGAAATTTCTCTCCTTTTTCGGTCAGCGGGAAAACGAAATAAGCGAAAACCATGTCTTGAGTGGTTAGTGCAGTTCAAACATGCACACCCTGGCATTTTGAAATCATATAACCTCAAATACACACAAGCGGTGACGTTTGTCAGTCTAATTGTCAGTGGGCACCAAAATGTCGTTGTTGGGATGACCTATATTTCTAAGCATACTACGAATATATTTACAGACCTTGTTTACAATTAGAGACCCTAGAAATGAGAGACTGGCCATTGGCCGTCGCTGGCTTGATTGGTTGACGCGAACCTTGTCCCTAAAATGGCGGCGCCAATGGTGTGCTCTCAAATATGGCGGGAATTTCAAACTTAACTGTATAAAGGAAGTGACTCTTAAAATAGAATATATTATGTTATTAGGAGCAAAAGTTATACTTTATGTGGCGAGACTGGACGGGTTATCTGCCGAGCTTGCGAGGCAGATAGGTACATATTATCAAATTGTCGAAATTTGGCAGACATCCTTTGGTAGATTTACATAATTTTTTTCATAAATTGAGACATCACGCTTGCAAAGTTACATAGACAAAATTTGTATTGACTAAACAAAATTATTTTATATTCAACAAAAATACTTTACTTGTGTGTAGGCTGTAGAAACTTGAAATTTCCGACAACCGAATTTAGAGGTTAAATACACTTGCAAAATTAGGTTAAAATTGTACGTAGATTACATAATTCGAGATGGAAGCCAAATACAAGGATTGCAGAAGAAAGCAGCAGAAAGTACCGCATGTAGTTCTTCGTTCTTCGAATGTGCCATTGCAGGTGGATATAGGTGAGATTCGCCAAAGTTTTGAGCTGTTTAAGTCCAACTGGGAAGCCTACGTTGTTGCTACTGGAATGGACAGTTTGTAACACGTTTTTTTTCCTTTTACACCATATATCTGTTTTCCACTTGAGACCTTGAGTCCTTGTTCAACTTTATATCGAGATATTTAACTTTTTCCACTTCTGACAATGGTACATTATTGATAAAAGCTAAAGCTGTGTTTTCTTTGCAGTTGATCGTGTTTCATATGGAAGTGCGGTTCTTCTAGGTATGATTTGAGAGGAATGTAGTATGGGAGACTATTATGCCACACTTTATTATATCCCTGGTTGTCATCAAACAACGCTATTATGGAGTAAAGTTTCTCCTCAAAGGATTAGTTGATTATAGTCGACTACAGCAAAGACCTGCTATATGGTGGGATACCATCGCATGGTGCTTGCTCATTGTTTATCTTCGTAGTTACAACAGTGAGATACTTCCACATACTTTGGACGACTACCCACTTAACGCGTTCAATTATACTAATCCAAACCACTGCAAACTGCATATTAATCAGTTATCTTTAATACATTACTTGAATGTTTACTGCAATAACTGCAACTGGAGATTCATAACAAACATTAGAGAGTAGTTTAGCGGCCGTAGCACTGAGAAGATCTGGCGTTGACAGTTTTGGTAAAATCGAAATTGTGTGTTGATTATAAATGTGCGTATCTCTGCATGAATTTTTCATACTTTAAATTCTTCTGGGGTAATGAGAATGATATTTTACCCATTTAAATGGTTTTATCAATCAGAGCAGACTGGTACACTTCATTTTCTGTTTACTACTATGGCATTTCTTAATACCTATCTATAAGGTATGCAGGGCCTCTAATTTTAAATATAATTTTGTAATATATGCCGTAAAGGTCACGGTTCACTCAACCTCAACCGTTGTGTGCCATTGACCTAAGAGTACAAATAGTCCAGTGGTATCAACGGCAATCATTCTACATTGAATAATTATTCAAAATGCTTCAATTCTATGTTCCAACGCTGTTATTGCTTTTGAGGGGGAAACTGTGCATGGTATTGGGGTAACTTGACTACAAATTAATATTTTTATAGCTCCACTTTGCGGCGTCTTTTTATTTAACATGCTATATCCCCCTTTAGACTGCTGTTTTTATTTATGCTATCTAATTTATTTAATTTAACCAGCGCAGAAGCAAGGTGGCATTTTCTAAAATACAAAAATGAATTATTGATTACTTTCACATTGTAGATTTACTGTTATTTACAATTTTCCAGCTAAATATGAGTACTAACTTGTTTATTTACTATTTGGAGTAAGGTTAGGAAATCTGTAATTTTTAATATATCTTCTATTAGGCCTCTTTCAAACGTGAATACTGTATGCGAGACTCAGTGTGCGGGAGCGGGATACAGAATCGCGGTGAAAAATTCCAAAGGGGTGCAGGAAAGCTGGTGAGCTATAAAAAAACTAAGTAGTTCATTCTAGTGAGCGAGCGGTTCTTAGAAATGAACCATGTTGTCCATATCCGCAGTACAACTACAAATACAAATTATTATTATTTAGTAAGTAGTTACTCACATAACTTACATTGATTGAAATCACAAAACAATACCTTAACCTTGACATCTGCACTGTCAGTGTCAAATTTTTAAAAAATTTCTTGACTATACCTCAAAAATTATGTGTTTTTTATTAGACTGTACAGTAATTTAATTGTTAAAATGTGAAAAATAGCAGTGGTGCCAACATAATGTCAGTTTGACAGTGCAGATGTCAAGTAAATGGACTATAATTGAAACGCTCAAATCTTGTAAAACAGCTGAGTTGACACGGTCGCCATTTTCGGGACCACTGCCGCCAACATTTCGCTAGGGGAATCTAGTTACTTCCGGTAAATGGCCAGTCTCTCATTTCTAGGGTCTCTATTTACAATCAGAGCCAGTAGATATAGAGAGTACCGCCATTCTTTGATCCGTGAAAATGCCGCTATCGCCGCCATTTTTGTTCCCACCAGCAATGACTGATTGAGGTATGTCTAAAATTTTAATTGAAATTGGCAAGACTGTAAGTCTATGTCAAATTCGAGGTTAGCAGGTTATATTTTGCGCCAGTTTGTGTCAAAACTGACGCAAAAACTAACCTGCTAACCTCGAATTTGACATAGACTTACAGTCTTGCCAATTTTAAGTAAAGTTTTGGATTGCCAACAAACGTCACGTTGGCGGAATTGTGTGACAAACCTCAAAGTGACGCATATGTCAGAGGAATAAACATGGCGGACGTGGCGGTACTCTCTATATCTACTGGCTCTGTTTACAATCAGAGCCAGTAGATATAGAGAGTACCGCCATTCTTTGATCCGTGAAAATGCCGCCATCACCGCCATCACCGCCATTTTTGTTCCCATCAGCAATGACTTATTGAGTTATGTCTAAATTTTTACTTGAAATTGGCAAGACTGTAAGTCTATGTCAAATTCAAGGTTATCAGGTTATGTTTTCCATCAGTTTGTGTCAAATAACAAACAAAACCTAACCTACTAACCTCGAATTTGACATAGACTTACAGTCTTGCCAATTTTAAGTAAAATTTCGGATTTCCAATAAATGTCACGTTGACGGAATTGTGTTACTAACCTCAAAGTGACGCATATGACAAAGGAACAAATATGGCGGACATGACGGTACTCTCTATATCTACTGGCTCTGTTTACAATTACAGTCACTTTATATACAACAGTCTGGCCATATGAAATGTCACTTATGACATAAGACAGAATATGGCCGCCTTCAGTGGCGGGTCAAAAGCAGTGGCGCAGTTAGTGTTGGAAAATAGTTTAATTAAATAAATGCTTAGTATAAGTAAATATATGACTAAATAGTAAAACAATATCGTATCAATGAGATATTATAAACTTTATTTACAGTTAGTGTTCACATAAATAATAGCAAATCTACAGAACTTACAGTTATCCCAAAACTAATAAAACAGTGAGTATACAGTCTAATAAGCTTAAAATTACTTTTCATAACTTCCCACTTAATTTGTATAGTCTACATTGTGCATTGCTACAGAAGTACAACTGTATTTGCTTCGTTGTGTATTTTGCTTTTTCGTTTTGGTTACAGCTATTCTTAAACGAACACCGATAACTTTGGATATAATAAACTTTTCTAATTGAGTAAAAGTTGCAATACGTTTTACATCAACAATATGCATTTTATTTATATAAAATGCTTTTACATTTAGATTCTATTCTGACCTTTTATGTTATTCTAATATGCTCGATTAACCTGTTTGACCACAAGCCCCGCTTTTTTATTTCTAGGGAAGCTTTTCATCTTAATACCATGTTCATACCTATTTTTGCATTCAAATGCACAAGACTCCATACCTAAAATTAAAACTTCGATAAAATCAGTTTTTCGAACGGATAATGTTATTTTAAAATTTTACCAGTTGTTTATAAAGACATTGGTATTTTTCAATGGCTGTAGGCTCCGAAGCAGACGATGAGAAGGTAAATAATGTTAGAACAGCATTATCGTTACGTCTTTTTTGTCACCAACTCGTGCTTTTTCACACATACAATCTGCAAAATGCTTTTCACAAATTCTTGAATTTTCATTCGGGTACCAATTTTCTCTATTAATTTTTTTGTCCATAAGTCTCGTGTGTCCCTATTCCTAAGGAAAGTATCCGTTGCACACATTTTTCAGATTTGCTTTTGCATCCGACTGCACAGCAATACCTTATATCTGAAGAAATTTTTTTAAATTGATATATTTCTTTAAACCTTGTCAGCTTACCGTTAATAAATTATAGTTCTAGTTGTTTCTAAAAATTATGATCAGTTTTTAACTATGTACTCGCATTTCAAACGATTTTTCTTGATTGAATGTCAACTTATTTTATTTGAATAAATGTGACTTTGACATTTGTGAAATTTAAATCTTATTGTCAAAATGACGCAAGACATAAAATGGCGGCACCAATGAGAATCGTGACCATATATGGCCAGACTGTTAACGTTAGTGTATATAAAGCGACTGTATTTACAATCATAGATATATAAGTACAAGATACGGCGTGCCGCTACTATAGTTGAACAAGACGTACCATCTATTTCTGTCACTCTCAATGCGTGAATTACGTATAGCGCTATCCTTTAGAGAGGTACTGGGACTCGTCATTGAGAGAAATTCTGATAAAATACATTTAACTCGTGTTACATGGTGCCAGAGATAGTCTTTTTGGTCTCAAAATGCTACCAAATGTAGAAAAGAAGTAATCGTATAAATAAACACAAATTAGAAAACATAACCTCAACAGTCAACACTTGATAACCTCACTCGATGAGAGGGCGTGCAACGCTCACGCCTTTGAGTTTTACGGTGGATAATAATAGCAATCAAAACCATGTAAACAACAGTTTAACTCTGGTAGGTCCGCTAACAAGTTAAATTTTCATGTAGCATCATTTTTCATGATAACGTTTTTAGGTCACGGTCTAATCGTTTGAACTTGTCAGAGGCTGGCTGAAAGGAAATTAATGATCCTGATAAAAGAAGTTTGTGAATAATACGTTGCTCTGAAACTGAGTTTGTCCTTTACAAGATGCACCATTTTGAAGAATGGTAGAAAATGACCTTTTGCAACTCCAAGAATGGGTGTTTGAAGTGGCTGTTAGAGCTCAACGAACAAAAATGCGTGTTGCACATGGGATACCACAACCCTAGCTACATGTATTTTCAGAACAATGTGCTTATAAAGGCGGTTTATCAACAAAAAGATCTTGGGGTCACCGTTTCGTCGGATTTTAAATGGGAGTAGCACCTACCTAGTTTCGATCGCCTTTAAAAATGTCTCCTCATCTTTTAGCAAAAATTTATAAAACCTATATTCGGCCAATTTTGGAGTATGCGTCCTGCTTTTGGAAGCCTTACCTTGCTAAAGACATTCATGCTCTTGAACTGACCCAGAGACGTATCACCAAGTTATCGTCAACTATTTGAAAACTGCCATATGAACAGAGGCTGCAGGTATTGGGACGGGCTATCATCGATTTCTGAAAGACATTTAAGAGGTGACCTAATAGAAACATATAAAATCCTCCACGGTTACTACACTGTAGTCATTGAAGGGTTTGTGACTAGTGAGAATGTGCAGTTGCCTGGCCACAAGTTCAAGCTAGTGCGCGAAAGATTTAATAAAATGTGTCGACAGTTCTGTTTATTCAACAGAATTTTTAGAGATTGGAACACTCTTCCCGAGTCAGTTGTCTGTGCGCCTTTAGTAAACGCCTTGGACAAATTGAGTGGTTAATTTAAGTTAAGTTAATAGCTGTAGTTGTATAATTTCATTCTGTAAAATTTTCAAGTTTGCAAGTGTTGCAAGTAGAATTCTTTATCTTATTATTTACTTCAATTTAAATTTTTAGTTAAGTATAATATTAGTCCGGGAGCCCGTGACACTTTTCAATGTCACATTAGTTTAAGGTTTAGACACTCTTTATTCTCTATTCTGATAGTACAAATCCCCAAAATGAGTTGCTGCCGGCGCCGGCGCACCCGCGGGGCCACCGCTACCGGCAGGGTTGCAAATGTGTTGAAAAAGGAGGGGCGAATGTCAAACAAGTTTAAGGCCAAAACTTTGTATAGTGCTTAAGGGTACTGAAAAATAGTGGAAAATGCTTTGCTGCCAGCGAAATCGCGGAGCCGTATATTACTGCCACCCCCCGCAAACACGTAAAAAAAGTCGATCGGCAGGACAATTAGTTTAAGGCTGAATTTTTTTTCCCAAGTAGTTTGATGTATATACTAATAGAAAAACATTTGCTGCCGATGATCTGGTGGGGCAGAGGCCAGGCAGTTGCAATCAAAGGTGACGCGGGGCGTGCCATGCGTATATGCCGCGCGAGTAATGAAATATTATTTTTCTTCAAACGGCAGTAAAATATGGCATGTTTTTCTATTAGTATATACATCAAACTACTTGGGAAAAAAAAATCAGCCTTAAACTAATTGTCCTGCCGATCGACTTTTTTTACGTGTTTGCGGGGGTGGCAGTAATATACGGCTCTGCGATTTCGCTGGCAGCAAAGCATTTTCCACTATTTTTCAGTACTCTTAAGCACTATACAAAGTTTTGGCCTTAAACTTGTTTGACATTCGCCCCTCCTTTTTCAACACATTTGCAACCCTGCCGGTAGCGGTGGCCCCGCGGGTGCGCCGGCAGCAACTCATTTTGGGGATTTGTACTATCAGAATAAGAGAATAAAGAGTGTCTAAACCTTAAACTAATGTGACATTGAAAAGTGTCACGGGCTCCCGGACTATATCTTATTAGCTCTAGTTTTCGATTGATATGTTTTATCGGCTCAGCCGTCTAATATTATAAATAAATAAATAAAAAGGAAGCAGAACTTATACATGCAACAACGGGGAAAATGCAGAATCCGAGGCCAATATCCCTGCTATTGTTAATATTGATAATTATTTAATGTTGTTTCTCTACTAACCATAACCAAAATTATAAGGAAAAGAGTTAGCAGTGTAATTGGCCTCGGATTCTGCATTTTAGCCCAAAATGGTTATTAAATAAATAACCGTGTTTATTTGATCGTGCATTATGAAAAAGACCCATTTTCAGAAAAAATTAGTAAGCATCTAGTATTTTTCATTTTTATGTGCCTTGCAAGGATTTGTTTGATGGAGTATGGTACTCGAGCCACCTGTGATTTGGTCTAAGCCAAAATTTAAAATTGGTAATTTTTTTAATTTCTATAGCAAAGTAGAGACAACATGCGAAGAAGTACCTAGAAACGACACGTCAATAATAATAGGAGACTTCAATGTTAAGATTGGAAAGGAAGGGAACAATACAGAGATAGCAGGAAAAGAAACCATTCAGGAAACCACGAATGACAATGGAACAAGACTATGCACCCTAGCTGCAATGACAAATACATACATTGTGAGCACGAAATTTATACATAAAAAAGAACACAAAATCACCTGGATGATACCCGGAAAAACATATGGGAACCAAATAGATCACGTACTAATCTCAAGAAAATGGACAAGAATTGTACAAGTATGTTAAAGAATATGAGAATAAATCTTCTGCTTCTAATAATATACAGTCCTCAATATCATTCTTTTCATCACTAAGAACTTCGAGATCAATCACATCTCTTGCACCCCATTTGACAAGAACGCGCAACCAAATTTATATGGCTTGCTGGAGCTTGCACCTCAGTTGCGTGGTAATTAACAGTTACTATTTTTTTCCAACCCCCACACATCTGCATGAACTGCTGTTATTTCCCACATTCGAATTTGATGAAAAACATGATGAGAGTGTGGACGAGCAGCTGAAGAAGCAAAAGGAAACATTAACCTCAACTTTACAGTTCATAATTCATTCAGAAGTTAGGTGCCTTGAAAAACTGTACGGAATCAATCCTTTTTGAAGCTTGGATAGGGAACTTTTTTGATATTCATTCCTTTCCTAATGCTATGAGGGATATGAATATGAATAAAAAAACTGAAATAATTTTTTAAAGGTTTTAATTAAACAAACTATCTACTTAACACACCGGTGAAAAGATAGGTATTCACTTGAAGAATTACAAGAAATAGAACAAATTATGCACGTTCTCATTGCTAAAGTTCAATTTTCGAAGAATAAACTGTGCAATTGAATGACACTTCTGACGTTTTCATTTCAAAACTTCAAAATTAAGCGTACGAAACATTGTATGAAATACGTCTAAAGGGAGAGAGAAATAAAGTGATACAGGTTAGAATGAAATGGGGGAAGGTACCGAACTCCGTGATATGTTATTTTAAGATTCGACGTACGTTTACATGTAGTGAACGTATCCTGTACTAATATATCCATGTTTACAATACTACTTGCAGTTGACCAAATACATTTTCAGTACTCAGATTTTCTACATCATTTACCTGGTTCACCTTAACGCTCAAGCAGTTAGAAAGACCCCTCTGAGCTACCGCCTTAACCCTAACATAGACGATAAGAATACGGTGTTATTATGGTATTATTAGGAGTAGAAAGAAAAAAGAAATTTGCAAGCGTAGGTAATTTTATTAACACAGTTTATCTATAATTGCACAAACAATAGTAGGTACATCTAAATGATTTAATCTATAAGGCCTTAACCAACACTTAAAGATGCATACGCACTTGATGGTTGTTGCTTATTCGTTAGATCATCTTGATAAAGATTTTGCATAGTAAACAGATTGAATTATATTTACCTCCGGAATTTAAAACCCACTGCTTGCATCTTTCTTCATCTTTTACAAGAAAGTAAAACATGTGGAGACCTGGATTGGTTCGTTGGCTTTTCTCACAATTTTTATAGGAACATTTATTTCCCGGGGCACGCATGTTTAAATAATACTATTTAAAAGAAAGTTTATAATACACTAAGAAGGTTTAATTTGCATATGTTCGAAGGCACTAACTGTTAGCAACGTTTGTGATCTAAATGACTTCAATGTCAATGTCAGCTTTAATTTTGTAGTGCGAAAGGACATCCCTAGGTGCTTGAGTTCTCACTCAGTTAATAATGCTGACAGGACGTAGCGCGGTTATTGTTACTACATTGTGGCCGACGGTGGCGCCGTCGTTAGAACGGCTCCCATACTATAGTCAAATTTATACCCATTCGGAGTCACGTGATAATCTAGTAATTTTACGTATGTCGATTCTTAAAAATGCAATTTTAGGGAAATAAATGACATTCCGTTTTGTAGGTTATCCTGACATATGCCAATTTCTAAAACAAGGTTGCTACGGGTTTATTCTCTTATATGAAATCAAACTGAATTTACAGGTTAAAGAAAACATAACATGTCGTAAAATGTAAATATAATAAAGATATGTCAGCTGCTACATTAAAAACCTGCTGCGTATAGCAAATTTTAAGTCAATTTCTGTGCATGCATATTCTGTTATAGAACATTGCCATTTGAAGCCTATTTCCTTGCACAATCTATTTAGGGAAGAAACTGAATGTGAAAAATCTCCAGATTCTTCAACCAAGCATTTTTTAGATTTTTTATGGTTACAAATTCTTTAGCTACATACATTTTATATACAGTGTCTTGACTGCTTCGTCGACTTCCGTTTTTGCATTCTTCACTTTCTGGCTCATATTTTCGGTAAATTGTGCTCTCCGAGATATTTAACGCAAGAGAAGCACGGCGAACAGCGTTGGAGGGTGAAACTGTTGATTTACTAATATTAATATTGTACTCTTCATAAAAAAAACGCATAATATTCAAATTAATTGTTGTGACTGCTCGTTATACCGCATGTCCGATGGTTTCTTTTAATTTCCAGTTTTCGGCTCAACAATTTTAGGTTTTATTACCCTTATCTCAATAACTTACACGAAAAATATAATCTGACAGATTAGAAACGTCAAATTTTTAAAATTAATTTTATGAATCGACATGCCTTTTTTTCAAATTTCTTCCATTTCATCTATTTTACTAAAGATGAACAGAGACAGACAAAAGTCACGTGACTCCGAATGGGTATAATTTTGATTATACAACTCATTATAAATTTGGCCAATAGTAATTGAGAATTTTACTTAGTTACAAGGTATAGATAAACGGATATACCCTTGACGACGTGGTATAATCACTTCGGTGTTTCGGTGGGTCCAACAAAGCAAAAATAATGGATAATAATAATCTAGAGCCATGATGTAATAACTGTCTATTCCAAATTCCAGGTTAGCAGGTTAGGTTTTGCGTCAGTTTTGACACAAACTGACGCAAAACATAACCTGATAACGTCGAATTTGACATAGACTTACAGTGCCACCAACATAAACAGTGCCACTAACACAAACAGTGCCAACCTAAGAAATAAAATAATTTATTATTATTGGTCTATTCATTATATAATCGTAACGAATACCACTCGAGCAATCGAAAATAATGATTATTTTTCGCTCATAACTCGACGTAATCCTTAAAATACCACTCGAGCTGCGCTCTCGTGGTTTTTCGCAGATTACGTCTCGTTACTCGAAAAATAATCGATTATTTTCGATGCTCTTGTGATATTATAACTGATTATACAACTTATTATAAATTTGGCCAATAGTAATTGAGAATTTTACTTAGTTACAAGGTATAGATAAACGGATATACCCTTGACGACGTGGTATAATCACTTCGGTGTTTCGGTGGGTCCAATAAAGCAAAAATAATGGATAATAATAATCTAGAGCCATGATGTAATAACTGTCTATTGTAAATTCGAGGTTAGCAGGTTAGGTTTTGCGTCAGTTTTGACACAAACTGACGCAAAACCTAACCTGATAACGTCGAATTTGACATAGACTTACAGTGCCACCAACATAAACAGTGCCACTAACACAAACAGTGCCAACTTAAGAAATAAAATAATTTATTATTATCGGTCTATTCATTATATAATCGTAACGAATACCACTCGAGCAAGCGAAAATAATGATTATTTTTCACTCGTAACTCGACGTAATCCTTAAAATACCACTCGAGCTGCGCTCTCGTGGTTTTTCGCAGATTACGTCTCGTTACTCGGAAAATAATCGATTATTTTCGATACTCTTGTGATATTATAACTGACTATACCCCATAAAATGAATACACGGGTCAGACGTCTAGATATTTATTCGCCTATGGTTTAACCATGGCCAGCTTCATTCTACCCGCTGACGCGTGATCGTGGCCATTCCAATTTGAATTTTAACTTTTTGACAGGTCCAGAGCCAGTAGATATAGAGAGTACCGCCATTCTTTGATCCGTGAAAATGCCGCCATCACCGCCATTTTTGTTCCCATCAGCAATGACTTATTGAGTTATGTCTAAATTTTTACTTGAAATTGGCAAGACTGTAAGTCTATGTCAAATTCAAGGTTATCAGGTTATGTTTTCCATCAGTTTGTGTCAAATAACAAACAAAACCTAACCTACTAACCTCGAATTTGACATAGACTTACAGTCTTGCCAATTTTAAGTAAAATTTCGGATTGCCAATAAATGTCACGTTGACGGAATTGTGTTACTAACCTCAAAGTGACGCATATGACAAAGGAACAAATATGGCGGACATGACGGTACTCTCTATATCTACTGGCTCTGGACAGGTCTAAGGTCACTATATCAATAAGGTATCGCCATTAGTGATTTTTTATATCTATCCTTGTCGCACAATTTTCTCCAACTGGGGATAAAAACACAATCGAAAGATCGCGGCCTGCTGAAAGGTTTGACAAACGTCACTGGCGTTTGTCACACAATTCAGCGTGGCGTTTGTCAAATAATTCGGGTAACTCATCAGCTCTAAAAACAGTTTTCTTTTAATATGACTTTTTTGTGTTATACATATCTTTACCTATCTACAAGTAAAAGAGCAGCAAGTATGTGCTTGCATTTTTCACCTCTTCCCGACTTGCAGGTACACACGCAATTCCACAACCTGTACTCTAACTCACAACACCAAATAGTTCATAAAAACTAGGATTATTACTAGAATACGAAATAAATATTTACCTTCATTAAAAATTAGCTTGATTTCATGTGGATAATCGCGTATTTTCGAAATTTGAAGACAGTCCTACAATACTATTCTCGGCCCTCAGTTTACCACATTTAATTACCATTTCGGCCCCTAACACCTCCCCGCCTTCTTTTAGAGGTCGTTTACTATCTTCAAGATAGTTCAAAATGTCTATCAAAACCATCTTGTAACTCATTTCAGCTTCAAACAATTCACAAAACCCTTGCTGCACTGGTTTATTCAGCAGAATTGACAGAACTGATCCCGAATCAGTTCGCCATTATTAAAAAGAACAGCGTTCTCTATACTAGCCAAATTTGCCCAATTTACGTTTCTGGAACCAATAAAACATATTTTCAATTGCAATTTTTTTGTTGATAATAAGTGACATAACCTAACAGATTCCTGACTTTACACGTGCCATTACACCAAAAAGAAAATCCCCAAAAACTAGCGTCTTCCCTATTGCACTTGGGAAATTTGTATTTGTTATCCTTATCTCACAATTTTCTCACATTCTCACGCGAGGAATGGAATGGCGGTACCTTATTGATATAGTGACCTTAGACAGGTCCTCCCGTCAGAGCCCTCTTCGGGTGTATGTGTAACTACTATCTAAGCCAAATGCCAAACCACTGGTTTGATTCTATGCTTTTGTTATTGCTTGTCATCACCGTGCCTGTCATTTATAATATGATAAAAAGGTTAAATGAGGTAATTAATTTATTATTGATGTTATCAGTTGTCAATATACAGTGGATGTTATGGAATAAATTGCAGATTTTGAAAAAATGGCGCAAAAGTTTAGGTTAGTACTTCGTCAAGGGAAGTTAATACTCTAGTGTAATTGTTTATACTGCCGTATAATTTAGTGTAAGCTGAAAAAACTTAAATAATTTAGGTAACATTTAATAAAATTATAAAGATTAGGTAGTCTCCTCTGTAACGTATAGAGGAATGAAAATACACATGATTCGTTGAAGAACGTAACCTCATGTTCAATTTGGAGAAAAGTGAAAACAAACTTATGGGTCTGTAGGAGGTTGGGTCATTGCTCGGTTTCCCAGGCTTCAGGATTAAGACCACTTGGGCGACCTTCCACTGGGCTGGAAAAATTCCTGTCCGCAGAATACTATTGAAGATCAGCATTATTAATCTGACAGCTTTAGGAGGCAATTCTTTAAGTATTCGCCCAGTAATTAAGTCCTATCCTGGAGTTTTTCTACAATTTGTTCGAGTAGCAATCATTGTTTCAACTTCTGCAATAGAGAAGGGTTTAATGGGAGATGAAAGTTGAAAAGGGGCTAACAGGAAGGTATCGATATCATTATCGTCATCATTCGATGGTAGCGGCTGGAATACTTCCTGGAGATGTGCAGCAAATGCTTCGGCCTTACTCATATCAGTTCGCGCCCATGATCCATCTTTGTTACGAATTGGGAATGACCGAGTAGTCCTTGATGTTATTAATACCTACAATTACTACAATTTAGTATTTAAAAAAATGTTACATCAAATTCACAAAATAATTACCGCAATTTTCTAAGCAGGCCTAATTAAAGGATTTGCTGTGATTTGGAAGAAGGGCGAATTTTTATTTTTAAAAATTAAACAACTTTTTCCCATTTTAGCACGTATTTGAATTACAAATGGAAAAAAATAACCTTTTCGACAATCAAAATTCGAAAACATCGACTGTCATTAACTTGTTAAAATCTCTAATAAATGGTGCAACCAGGTGCAACGTAGAGTACCCATGGCCTACTTTCTCAGAACTGGTTTAGCTGAATTAGAACGGCTATGTAAAGCGTTAGCGGACACAGATGAAGCTGGCTATGGGTTTAACGCAATGATATTGCAAGACGGTTTGTGTTTAAATCGACTGTGTCTCCAAAAACTACATAAAAGTGTAGCATCCAAAGCGCTTAACATATTTTTTCTTCTTTAGCCAGCATTCGCAGGCGAACATTATGTCTCCTCCAGTTCTTTATATTCTTCTCTATTCTGCGCTACCATCATTTTTTCCTAGCCATCTTTCTTACGTCATCTTATCATCCGATTAAAGAACACCCCAGGCCAACATCTTCCACTTTTGTTTATTGTCGTATTCATTGTATTGCTTTTTTGTGTACATCTTCTAGTAAGCTGTTGTATTGATCGGTTGTCAACACCGTCAAGTGTATAAGAAATTGAGCATCTTGCTCGTTTATTGTCTGAATAAAATGTTCCTTCCATTTTAATTCAGATATCTTGAACAACGAAGAAAAATTACTAGTATGAAACATCAATTCAAATTCAACAGCATTACATCATTTGCGCAGGTCCAGAGAGACCCACAGAGATGAGTTTGTCCAAAATAAATTCAACGTATCTAGTCGGTTCTAAATGATTTCATTTATTATTAATCCTTCCTGAAAATATATCAAACTAAAACATCTCTTTCGAAAATTAGTAATTCTTAAATAGCATTCCGCCTTTATCCTAGGACTAGGACATTAGCCTAATTCCTGTGGACAATAGAAGCTTTGAGTTCGGCTTAGTCTGAATTGAAACGTCCGAATTTCGGATTTGTCCGGTAACATTTTGTAATGATACTAAATTATGACCCAGAAAAGTTATTAATTAGACATTTAAGATAACGAGCTTAGTACATATTACTTGTTATTTAAATCTGAAAAATGAAGTGTTGTAGGTATAGGTATATTGATTAAGTATGTAAATTAAATAATGTGATTTATCATGTTTGTATATGCAATAATTGAGTTGGTTGTCTGTGAAATCACAAAAATACACATAATTGTTTTCCCACAAGAGGCTAAAAATGCTTGTACTTCCCAGGTTGGGAAAAACAAATACAATTTTTCCAGTAAAACTGTTAATTTGTCGTTTTATTGATTGAATAATGCATGTTAGAAGATAAATACATTCAGAAAATATCATCTTAGTAATACACAAGAAAAACGTCCAACGCACAGTGGTCACTCAAAGGCAGTCCCTAAGCACGGGTGCATCTACGAGGAACCTTGAAAGGCAGGACCTTGAGGATACCACACAGAAGGAACTGTTCTCTCGCTTCTACTCCTGAAGCTGCGAGTTTGCCGACGTACAGGAGGTCTATAGACTACGTGGCTAGCCAGCAAAGTTGAGCCTGAAGGAAGTGCCGCTTCAACGAGGATGATTATGGAACCCCATTCCAACTGTGTAAGCATCGCCAAGGGCCACCTGCAACTTTAGGCACTCATGTGAGCGAAAGAAAATCTACAGAAGGGTGGTCAACCTTGTTGGAAAAGCAATGCAAGTTGGTATTCATAGGAACCTATACAAATCTATCATTTACCTGTAAGTTATTGCTGAGATACAGTGAGGTGTTTCGCCGAAGTAAGCTAAAAAAGGAAATGCTTCTAATGTAGAATAGGCAAAGTGGAGATCTGTATTAGTGATACGTCATATTTAAATGTCAAATTTAAATATGAATATAAGATTAAAGAATTATAATTTATGCATGACGCTACCTGATATAATTTGTATCTAAAATAAAATAAGCTGAACTATTTGGAAAACGTAATATAACTGCACAGTAAATAATTTACTGACACAAAAACATTTGCTATTATAAAAAAGATTTGGAATTAGTGTCGGGCTAATTATTGTAAAAGTTCAAACAAAATCATTACATAAATAAATGTATTCTAGGTGGGGCTAATAATAAAGCTAATATCACTTCAATCTATATCACGTGGGAGATAAGGAGATAGCTTAATAGATATTTATGCATTAAGGGAGATATGAATATGTTTTTGCCCTGAGGTCTATAAGTCAACCGAAGGTAAAAAACAGGGATATCTCCAGTGGTGCATACAAAATTTTATTTACTAGCATATTAGTAAAATTAATATAAAATTTCAAAATGACATAAGTAGTGTCATATGTCATATTTAAGATAATAATCTGTAAGTAACATCAAGGATGGTCTGAATGTATGGTTGCTAAGACGTTGTTTGTAGTTGCATGGTTTTCATGGCATTGGGAGAGAAATAATTTGAAAAGTCCCTCGGGAATTATGAGTAGCTTTTCATATTTTGTATCTATGACGAAAATGAACAATATCATGTTGCCACTTTGTTAATACCGGAAACGAATATAACTTGCAAACGATTGTTAGCTACATTAAATCAAACAGCTACGAAGTTTAACATGTATGTAACTACAGCATAGACGAAACTGGTAGTAATCATCAAAGAATAAGTTTGATGCGAAATAATAAGAGAAAACGGAGTATCTCTATAACAAGTTAGTAAATAAAAGAAGGGTTTTGATAATATTAACTGTATTTAAAAAAATTCATAATACTATTACCAAAGTAATAAAAGATCTCAATCAAATAATAGTTTTCCAATTTCTGACAATCTTTTGATTTCGACATTGGTACTTCGTGTACCAATTCTAAAAAACTATGATACTGACAAAGAGGACCTGTAAATTTAAATTCTTGCAAAAGGTGTGCATTTCAGTGTAGTGGGCTTTTAACGCACGCTCACAGCGGTTAATAATAATAACAAGAATAATGCTCAAAGAAGTTTATTAAAACTCAAGTCATAATTATACAACAGAAGTTTAACAGCTGTCAATGTGACTGCGGAGGGCTGCAACTCTGGCGTACACACCAGGGTAGTTAGGTTGAGCGCATCCAGCACCCCAGGAGACAACACCAACTTGGACACCGTCAGCAACAGTAACAAGAGGACCGCCGGAATCACCCTGCAAAAGACAAAATGTTAGTACTCACATGGTTAGTCATTGACCGTTGTGGTCACAATTTTAAAAGTACCTGGCAGGAGTCCTTGCCTCCGGCAGTGAGGCCGAAGCAGATCATCTGGTCAGTGATGGAGCTGGATCCGTAAGCTGCTTTGCAGTTGGCGTCGGTAACTCTTGGAACTTGGACTTCTTTCAACTGGCTTGGAAGACTACCTCCTTGACTGGTGGTTCCCCATCCGGAAACAGTGGCAGCTGCTCCTTCAGCAACATCAGAGCCTACGGCAGCCAGAGCAACGGGTTGAGCGCCAGATCCAAGACTGATAGAGGAAGAGAGAACAAGAACGGACACATCGTTGTCAATGTTCCAGGAATCGTAGTTAGGGTGTTGGCAGATGCTGCGAACGCTGACTACTTGACCACCGCTTCCGCGGATGGAGCTGGATGCACGGACGCTCAGGGAAGCAGCTGATGATCTAGAATTGCCGGGGCACCATGAAAATCCGTTGTAGGTGATGAAGTTACCCAGACTTACCCATCGGTACAGTGAGCAGCGGTCAGAGCCCTAGTTTCGGAAATGATAGAAGCACCGCAGATGTGGCTACCGAAGTATTGGAGGGACAGTTGGTAGGGTAGGTCTTCAATGTTGGCGTCGTTGCCACCTACGATCCTTCCGTCCAGCATGGGTACACGTGGACGAATTCTGGGGCTGCCTGCAGTAAACAGTTTTATTTTATAAGAAGATGAAGAAGTGGTCGTAGCAACGAAAAAGTTTGAAAAAGTGCAAGCACGAATGCGGTAAATTTGTATTCCCAATTTTTAGTTAGCGAAATGTAATTTTTCTGATATTGAAAGCATGTTTTAATCAATTTAAATATTTTAAATATCAGTCATTACGATGAGAATTTGGAAGCATGCGCGATGAGTATTAAAGCTGCCTAAAATCTGCACCTGAGACTTCTTCTCCGAAAGAAATATTGTTATTCATGAATGATCTCTTTAAATAATGAAACCAATCAACGCACATTAAGCATATGGATGCTCCCATCTCATACGATAGGTTTTGTTAATGTATGTAAATTTACACTAAAATTAGCTTAAATCTCGAATACTGACGTTTATGAGATGGCACCAAGTGCAACTATTGAACAGACACGCATTCCAAAATTATAAAAATGGCTTTTACAACAAATTAATCGATGACATGTTAATAATAAGATCAATTTAAAAAAAGAATGAAAAAAATGGGTACAGTAGTAGATGTAAATTGATTAAACAAAGAAAACAAATTGCAAAAATAACATAGTTGTAGTAGAAAAACTTAGACTTACCCAAGGCAACTGCGACAAGAGCGGATACTAGTATCAGGCGAAACATTTTGCTGAGTGATGTTGCTTTTCCAGGTGAGCCTTTTTATACTAGTCTCGGTTGGTGATAATGGATAAGTACGTTACCGAACATGTTGCGTCAAAGTACTTGAAAATTGTCAGATTGTGTATTGTAGTTTTGTAAATAGAGTACTCCGATCTGCAATAATGCTTACTACAAACTCGTTCTCTAACAACCAATTGCTACCAGTTCATTGAAAAGTATTAGTACGAAAATGAAATGCTGAAAGTGCTAGGGGTGAAACCTAGTTAAGTAAGTGTAGCCCTTAATAACACTAGAATACGTTTTAAACTGATTTGCCTGTTGACAGTTAATACTTTATAAGAACAAAAATAGGAAAAACGTAATAGCTAAAATTGTATGTTAGAGAAGGACTAGAAATTATAAAATTGCATATTGTAGAAAAAGTTACTTTAGAATTTCTTCATAAATCCCCTAAATCCTGGCACTAAGTAGCAGTTTAGAATGAGAAAAATCTTTCTACAAAAATTGTCATTTCGACCATACATTTTAATTTCAAATACACAAAACTGTCACAATGTTTTAACTTTTCAAGGTTTTATTGGAAGAGCAAAGCTATAAACACTATTAATACATTTTTAAATTATTTTCACATGCTATATACATTCAGAACCTGACTACTATGCGGGGGTGGAAGTATGAGAGTTCATAAGGTTTGGTTACATAAAAGTTGTAGGCACTAAAGTGTTACACTTTAATGAATTATTTTTGATTATAGAGAGTGGTTCAAGAAAGTGTAGCGAACCAAACTTACATTTTTTGAAATAAAAGTTGCTATATTTGGGCAACTTAAAAGTTATGCATCGAAATGCTAATCATTTTAATATGAAGTTATATGGTTTCAAAGTTAACTACTTTAGAGATATTAAAGATTTTGTGTAAGACCGGCCGGAATTAATCTTTTATATCTTATTTTTGAGGGCGTAATGTGTCACTTTACGGCCCTAGGGCCGTAGAATACATTACGGACCACCAAACGGCACTAAGCGGTCCGTAAAGTAATTTTATATCTGTGTTGTGTACTTCCAAGTCAATTAATTTACATTATTTACTGCATCTACATTTTATGTCCCGGGTGGCGTAGCTTGAACAAGCGTCCACGTTCGATCAGTAGAGTTAAGCAACGCTCTTTCTGGTCAGAACTTGGATGGGAGTTCCATGGTTGCTTCTCCCGGCGCCTCGTGGTACGGTTGCCACGGAAATAGTTAGTCTCGGATGTCATAATAACATCATTGCAGTCGTTAGTGGGGTTGGAAGTCCTCATAAATGTACAGCGACGCCTGTAATTGGCCTAACGGCTGTTGGCTGAGTACGAAATAAATAAATAAATAAAATAAATGTTTTGATATAACGCTGGCCATATAAGGACTTATAGTATTTTCTTATGGTAATACTTCTGATCGGCCGATAACTTTTTTGAGACCCACCTGCGTGCAATTTGTTTTTCACGTTAGCCATCAATCTCACAGTAATTCTTTGATCACTGAGTACCATATCATGAACCTGAATATTTTCTTTGGTTAAGACTTTTTTTGGCTGTCCAGAATCTGGTGCATCTTTGCAGGACTTAATTTTAAATCCAGTTCATAATAGCCTTATGTAATAACATATTTTATGCTTGGAACAATAAATAATGAACCGCCCTTGTATATACAAATGTCCTTTCATATAGACGTTCAGTATCCTGATACAGTTGATGATTAGTAAATAAAAAAAAAACAACGAAAATAGAAATAAATCAAGGGACAATCTTTACCGTTTGTTACGAAATTCACTATAAAGTTGGACCTTTTTTCTTGGCTCACTTTCATACATTAAAACAATTCGATCTAAAAATATTTTTGTTTCCTACTGTTTACTACTACTGCTAACCTTGGGGTTCATTTGATATAGTTTTGCCAGGTTAGAAGTAATTGTTTAACAACCGACTGCATGTAAAGCATAATTATGTGGGAAAACCTTTCCAGTGTCATTATTGATATTTACTAGATCCATGATGGGATGTAAGGTCATGCAATTTTATGCCATATTTGTGGCTTCTATTACAGTGGTGGCTCGTGATAATTGTATTTGGAAGGCTCTTAATTTTTAACAATTACGAAGAAAAACATGTTTTAATTCAAATATAGTAATGATTTTTAATTTTAGTAATCTAAACAAAAAAAAAGTGTTAAAAAACGAAACACGATAATTTATTATATAGAGCATACACCGAATTGGCAAATCCGTTTGTTTTTCTTATGAGTCGACACAAAAACTTCTTGTACAATTGGGAGTTGCAACTTTATTTTGCAGGTTAAAATGTGATCCAAGTTTTTTTATTTTAACCTTTTCACCTAACGATAGGCTTTTAAAATTAATGTTGTAAATATTTAGTTGTGTTATTATTTGCCTATTTTTGGTAGGAAACTGCATAAAACAACCGACATCACCCAAAATAAATGTACAAGCTCCAACTGCAATCAATACCCACAAGAATACAGAAACATCCTTGCCCGCTGGAATTTATTTTCAATTTCAAATATTGCACCATAATTGTTACAGGCGCGCCAGTTAACTTTACCCTCGAATTGCATTACATTTCGGGAGCGCAGTGTATGTAAATAAGGCGATAAGGACGGAAGTTTAACGGCTGGCTTGGCTACAACGTCGTTAGCCTTTACGTCACATTGAAGCTGTGCTTGGTGATTGATAGGAGCGAGGTTGTTGACATATAACTCATGTTATATTGACATCTTGGATCGTGTTTTACATGTTTTAAACGGTATCGAATAGCTACCTCCAGATCTCATTACTTAAACCTTGTTATATTATAGCGGTAGAATAGATGATAAAATATATTTTCAATTATAGAATAATTACTTTTTCCTAATGCTGTATAGGTTGTTGATGGCTGGAAGGTTAGCGCCCCTGCGTCACTGTTCTATTAGCTGTAAAGTAATTGAATGAAAACCACTCCTGTCGTTTACTTGAAATATTATCAATGGATAATTTTTATTTGTGGTAGAAAGTGTCTAAGAGAAATTATCATGGGTCGAAGTGTCATTTAGGGTACTAGATCAAAGTTTGACAAAGCTTTGTTTCTGCAACATTATTAGGAACAACATTTTCAAAATTTGAAAAATCTAGATTATAATTTTTCTTCATTATACAATTATCCCTTCAAAATCATAGTCTCATTTGTCGAATTCCTCAAGACGCTTCTCTAATTCTGCAATTGCTAACGGTGTTTTCTTTTTTCGAAGATAAATATATATGTGTTTCAAAAATATCGTTACGCATAGGTAGTAGCTAAATTTCAAAATTCTCAAAAAAGGTACAGTTTATGAGTTGAAATGGCAAATAAAGTTGAAAACATTAAATTATTGATTTCATTGTATCAAGCTACAGTTTTCTTCGTCGATTCGCGAGTGTTTTTGCGAACTTATCATAGCATATCGCCTAATGTAAAGAAGGAAACTTGTATTTGTAGAGCCACCATTTAATCAATCGATAGAATCGATTAATAAATACTCAATCACACTTAGCTGTTTGTGTCAATTTTTTGGACACTTGTGATACATAAGATTGGAACTGACAAGAGGTGCTTCTGATTTTTCATTGTTCGGTAAGCGACTATCTCCGTTTGAATCTATAACTTTCAAATGATCTCTGTATTTGTTTCAAAAGGACAACCGGACTATTCTTTCCAAGTCGGCAAGGGCCTATGTACTTACTTGTATAGTTTGAACATTTGATTATAAGTAAGGACAAGATTATCGAAGCAACATCACAAATTGGTGTATGTACGAGTATACTAATTTTTAATGTTAATCGTTAGTTACAGAAAATCACTTTTGTGTTTTTCAAAGCATTCCTGCTTAGCCGAACTATCATGGTGGAACAAAATGCCACGCAAACCTGCTGTTTGACGATCATTGCGTCAAGAAAGCAGCAATAATTTCCTTGATCGATAACATAGCCTCATTTTCAAAAACCGCAAACACTTGATTGTTGTTCAGTCTCTGGGTCATAATTATAGATGCAAGACTATAAATCTGCACCGTCCTTGGCTTTGCTCTTCCGTTAACAGACGTCGAAATCACTGACTTAGCAGTTTTCTTACACCCAGCTGTTGGTGTGAAATGTTATCTACTGCGCATGATCCAATTCCTAGTTTCTGTTGAGTCTCTCTATTAGTTATATTCAGATTCTTCTTAAGAAGCTCTTTGGCAGCACAAACGTTTTCTACACAAGCAGCTATTGGCGGTCGTCCAGGTTTCGGATCATCTTCTAACGTACGCCATCTACGTTTCAATTAACGGCTATGTAAAAAATTATGGTAGCCAAAAACTGCTACTAAATTTTTAGTGACTTTATAGAATGCAAACTTCTTTAATATAGTGGATTGGAAACAGCGTATAACAATATATGTTTTATTTTAATTCATTTACTCTAGTGCAAAATATTCTGTTTCTCATTGTCCCCTATTGTTATAGTTTCCAAAACTTTGCAAAATTCAACATTTTCTTCTAAAACTGTGATTGAGTGTCATTATTTAATATGTAGATAGTTATTGCAGTCTGCTTTGTAGGGCCCTTCATAAATTGAAATAACAATTTTCATATAATACGTTTATTAACATTGTATTGGCTAAAATTCCTATATTTCTTGTGTGTTTTAAGCTATAAACTATTTGAAGTCGATCTTATTTACTAATGAGAATATAACATGTACGGAAACTTGTCCTTATAAATCATATAGATCAACATTCAAAATTTCTCAATTCTGTAATGTATAAATGGATAAGTAACAGAGTTTACTAACAAAGTTTTGATGAATTGAAGACGTTACATCGCTAAAAGGCAAAAACACTTGAAGATTTCAGGTGAATTTGGAAGTCAAGTGGTTCTTATAATAGTTACATAACACATCTGATAATTTTAGCTGTCTATAAAATTAATTATTTTTCGACCTAATCGAGATAATCGAACAAGTGTTGTCAGCCATTTTATAGCCATGTCATAAATTAGTGCTCAACGTAAGATACAAATAAGAAGCTCTAGATTGTTTGTCTAGAACTGTTTAAATACATTTCTTTATAGATCGATCAATGGTTATAGCAAAGTCATTGTTTGACAAGTGATGTTCATAATCATGAATTAGTTCTAATTTTTGTAAGCAACTCAGTTTAAATGTCCTATCTATTGTATGAGGTACTTTTATCTGATATTAATCAGGCTGTTTTTCGACACGTTCCATTGTGTCGTTGTTTTCAAGTAGCACAATCTGTTTAAAGATTTCACAATTTTGTTTGACGCTTTTGTGGTGGCACACTTTGCATGCACCTTGCCAAAAGCAAAATCGTATAGGCTTTGATAGAAGCCCTCTGCATATGTGATTAGCTGTTAATAAAATTAATAAGGAACGTTGATAGTTGAATCTAGTATATAAGAAGGTAAAAGAGGCTATAGATTATAAATGAAGAATTTCTTCGCCAGGGGTACCCACTGTAAATTGCTCTCGATAGCTTCGCGAAAAATGTCGATTACCTAACAGAATCATATATTGATATCATACGTCGTCTGGTGCAAGCCATATCTCCGAAACTTTCCCCATGAGTTCTCCTGGTTTGATTTTAAAAGTTAATTTGTATCGTAATGATTGAGTCACTAATAACTATAGGTTGATGAAATACAAGTTTCCATTAACTGAAAAAATGTTTGCCCAACGACCCCTATCCTCTATAATTCAACCCCGATGTACTATTCTAATAGTTTTTAATTTTTAAGGCTGCTTCTATGGTATGGACTAACTCCTATAAAAATTTCAAATTTGTACGTTTTTTGGAAGGAGTCGAAACGTTGGAAGCTGAGTGTTCTTAAAGCCGCCATATTAAGTTTTCTCGATTTTTCTCATCAATCTTAAGGCTCAAGCAATGTCTGTTTCAAATTTCAGGTTTGTAGGTAATCGGGGAGTGCAAAAATAAGTCGGTCACTTTTTTTGCAACAAACTCATTTCATCCCCTATACTGCAATCCGCATGCCTTACTTTGGTATTTTTTCACTCTAAGGGCTGTTCCTATGGTATCTACTAACTTCTATAAACCTTTCAAATTTCTACGTCTTTTGGAAAGTCAAAACGTGAAAAGCTGACGTTTCTTAAGGCCGCCATATTGAATTTTACGGATTTGGAATTTTTCCCATTAAATATAGGTCCCAAGAAATTTTTGTTCCGAATTACAGGTTTGTAGGTGATTGGGGCGTGCAAAAATAAGTCGAGTGGATTTTATATGCAAGATGTTTCATAACGTACGGACGAAACTGAAAAGGTAGCTAGAGAGGACCAAAATAGAGTTATTTCCTTAATAAATTTCTGACCAAAACCCAATAACATTACATAACAATAACAGCAGTTTAAAGTTCTTGTAAATTAATGCCCACTTATTGAATACCGTTGGTAACAATAGGAAAAAATCTGGTGTGATACACGCACACAACTTCCTTTTACAGTGATCTTATAATTAGCCAAAAATTTGATTTTAAATGTTAAAACATTTGTCAAAAACTTTCAAAAATTACAAATTCTACAAAAACGGTGCGAAATAGAGCGTTAGTTAAAGAGACAAATTTTCTCTAGAATTTTAAGCTGAATTCAAAAATGTAATAATATACCGGGTGTTCTATTTAAAATAGGAGTTAATAAAAAAAATAGAAAAAAAAACAAAAGAACCCCATTTTAGAAGTAGTCAACTGGAAAATCACCTATCTCAGATCAATACACATTAAAAATTTAGTAAAAACGTGAAGTTTAAAAAAAATGTTAGAGCCGCTTTTGAAAAAATCGAAAAAACTGAAAAATCACAAGAGTAAACACCTACTTCCGGTTAGACAGACACACAGGCAGATCAATGAAAAAATATATGTTTTTTGGGTTCAGGGAATCCAATACTTCCTTTATTGTAAAAGGAAGTAAACATTACAAAGGATATTATTTTGTTTTCGTATCAGTAGAAACATATTTCTTACAACACCTGATAATTTGCTGTTATGGTAGTTTTATTTCAAATTATACAGAAAAAATACAGTAAAAATAAGATACCTTTTTAAATAAAGAAAACGTTATTTTAGATATTACAATTTTGTTATTAAATAAGCAACAAACAATTCACCATAACAAAGATATTCAAATGCTGACCCTGCATTTCAACGCACATTTGTGCTCAACGAATCCAGTTTCCGATACTCTTGTAAATTGTTGGCGTAACTGTTAGATTGCACTGTTGATACCACGGAGTAATTCGTCGATTGTATCAACTTCGGTGGCATATACAAATTCTTTCATAAAACCCCATAAAAGAAAAGTCCTCTGGGTTGATATCTGGACTGCATGGGGACCATGAAATGACTACACCCCGCCTGGTCCGTCTTTGCGGAGAGATGGTGTCGAGATAATTTCGTACAACATGACTAAAATGTGAAGGACAGCCGTCATGCATAAACTACATGGTACGGCGCACATCCAAAGGAACATCTTCTAGGCAAAACTTCTTGTTAAAACAGTAAATAAGAATGGCATTAGGGCGGACTGGTAATTCCACCCCACAGATTCACGCTGCTGAAAACTACTCTGGCGAATCGCGTGCGGATTTTGATCAGTCCATATGTGAGTATTGTGGAAGTTGAGAACACCATTCCTAGTAAAACAGAATGCATCCGTCACCACTACGTGTATTGGAAATTTTGCTTCCCTATTAGTGCGATTTAGCAGCCATTCGCAAAACTGCTGCGGCAGCGGATAATTCATAGGAATCAGTCCTTGCACCTTTTGCAGATAGACCCTGTATATTGATTTCAGTATTTGAAATTAAAATAATTTCCAAGACCAAGTTAATAGTGTACCTTCATATTTCAGTATAATTTCCACCTGCTTGAGTATGTGTAGAAAAGTGCATGATATGAATAAAGATGTGCTGAATACCTTGTTCTGTCAGCGCTCAATAACTACTATCAATCTAATTTAAGTAAAGTCTAAATAAATTCAAAATTTAAAGTTTAAAATCCGATACACTGTGTATGGGGATATCTATCGAATTTTCACTATTTACATGCTGTAGCTGAACAGATTAAAAAGATTGCGGATTAGTCCACCGTGGGGCTTTCATTGACTTCGAAGGAGCATTTAATTCAATTGAAAACTCTTTCCAACAGCATAGAATTGAACCCATGAGTGGAGCGTGGAAGTACAACAAAAATGTAGCCACGTACAATATTCGAACAACGAGCACAATCGAAAGAATAGTGGAACTTGAGGAAGTGACAAAAACTATAAAATGAGATGTCATAGGTCTAGCGGAAGTCAGAAAGAAAGAGAAACCCTGTCTAGAACTAAAAAACATAGTATACTTGAAAGAAGGAGAAACGAATAATTAAGAAGGATTAGGACTTCTAATACATACAGGAATATTCGACAAAACCAATCTTAATCATGAGGATTTTAATGCCAAACTAGGAGTAAAGCGAGAACCAAGCAAAATTGGAAACTATGGATATGGACAACGCAGTGAAAAGAGAGAAAGGTTGCTCAAACTCCTAGAGATAGAAAAACTCTTCGTCATGAACACATTCTTTGATGAAAATTGTACACAGAAGATGAATATGGATATCCCCCAATACAAAAACTGAAAATCAAATAGACTATATGTTGCAGTAATAAACCAAATAACAACTAACGTGGCCACAGTGCAATGGGACACGATTAAAAATTGGTGCCAGAACAGAAAGGAGAAACTCATTTAGGACAACTAATGTAACAGCAGACAAAGAAAAATTAAGACACCTTAACACTAAATACCAAACTAAAATTAAAGGAAGAATTGCAAAAACATCCAAACACCCAGGAGAAGAATATAGAAAAACTAAACTCAATACAGATAACTACAAAAAAAAAGTTAACACTAATATAGCAAAACAACAAAAATCTGAAGAATGCAAGATTAGCGAAAATGCAAAAAAGATAATAAACAAGTGAAAAAAAATTAAATTAGGGAAAAAATACCATCAAACACACCGAAAACATTTGAAAAAGGGCTTACATCAAACCTCTCTTGCGCGAATTATATCAATTTGCCAATTTAAAAAAAAGTGTAGTTGGGATTCAAACTTTGCGCTCCCAGGTGAATATTTCGAGGCCAGGGTCCACGGGAGTGCACGAATTGGATGAGTTTCTGCTGCGTTATAAAGGCACCATACCATTCTGTGCCATTTTTATGTTTACCCTGTATCTGTTAGGTCTCATTTTCGCCAGTGATAAAGCCCGTGCTATATGCAAATTATTGCTTTTATATATTTCTCAGTTAAAGCAAAAATAAATAAAATATTATTTTTTTACGGTGCTCGCTCTGTATATATTTCTCCAAAATTGTCTCGGCTTTATGCCAGGTAGACATTGCTATGGTTTTAAGCCTTGAATCCTACTCTGTGAGCACTGCAAAGTAATGAATAATTCATAAAAGCTCAGAATGGGAGATAGTATCTAATTGCAATAATAGTAATCATATTTACAAAGCAATGCCTGTAATAAGTAAATTAATTTCATAAAATAAGGAAAAAGGCAGAGCTCAAAACCGTAGAGAATGGGTTCACACAATATTTAATTAATTTTAAATAATAAAGGGGATGGTGAAATGTTGAAGCCAATCCAATTAAGAATGAATCGATTATGAAAATAATTATTACATGCTTGTCAAGTGTATTTGCAAATCATAAGTGATTAATAAAAAATTCTCTTTGAGCGTATTATAATATAGTAATAAAGCAGAATGCTAACAGAAAAGTGCAACAAGCACAAATTATAACAGATCTAAGGCAATTAAGAAAATAATGGATCATCGATATTCAAGATTAGTTGGAATCCAAACAGTGCATTGACTTAAAAGTGAAAAATGAAATGGACATTTATTTGAACACTAAAGCTATTAAAAAAGGAAGTGCGCGAAATGAATAATTAATCAGTGCAACTAATATGCGAAAGGACGGTTAAAAGAGTGCAGTGCGAGAAATATCGAAAGACATTAACTGTAAAATTATGGGACAATTTGGTAAAAATGTTATTATAGTAAAAGTTGTTAGATTTAAGCATTTTTTATTGTAAAAAGTACCTAATGTGACTAAGTTCGAATATATGTTTAAGAAATTGATGTGAATTTGTTTATAACGAACTTGTGGGAGTTGAACAATTGAATAAATTAATTTAATGACAATGTTTTTTGCATCTCCAATAAAATTAAGTTTTTCTACAGAAAATATTAAGATAAACCAAATAAAAGTGTACCATTGTGACGAGCAATTATTACTGCATCTGGGGAAATGTGTATTCAAGTTTCCCTCAACAAAAACATATTTTCATCTTCGGCTTCCGAGCGACCATCGCACCAGAGAGATCCCGCTTTGTTCCAACAACCACAGGCATCGTGAGGGGATCTTAGGTACGAGACAACATCACCAGCAACCCCATCCAGCTCCTGCAGGCACAGCACTTTATTCCAGGCGCCCTAGCAGAATATTTGGCCCATTTCGACTCTTCCGAGCATTGAGGCACTGCCTGCGTCAAATTATAAGGTTAGTTTACCAAGCCAATTTAAATGCTACGGACGTGAAACTTACCGGACACATAAAGAAAGCTGATCCGAAGCTAATTCCAGTCATTTAAAACCTTCAGTTAGCCTAGATCTGATATTGAAAAATGTAGAAATGAGGTTAGGATTCAGCCTCGTTTTGAGAAACAAGAAAGTTGCTGTTTTCGCATAAGAGAAACGACGATCTACTGACGCTTCAATTAAGCGGGAGAATATAAAATTACCTGTTAGATCTGCTCATTGAGTTGTTGTAATCAATATCAAAGATCACAGAACGACCAGCAATTGATAAATTCTCATAAAGGTAAATTATGACAGTTTAGCTCGAGTGAAGCATTTTATTTTGCATTTGACGTACGCTCCAGTGTCGTACAAATAAATTTTAAAAACTAATTGTGAACCCATAACCTGAGTAAGCGCTCATGTCTGCGTTGAGTTTAGCCAACAAAATTTAAATTGCAGGTAGATTAAATCACAAGTAAGGTCATTTATTTAAATTTGAGTTACTATACAGCTCATTTTTAATTATTCCTGAGAGACTTAGTTTTTTTGACGAACCCAAACTAAAAATACTTGCTGTGGTAACTCTAGTTTTATTTATTTAAAATTAGCTAGTAGTAGTTAAAGAAAGACGGCTAGATCCACTACATAAATATTGTCCATCCCAACGTGGGGCTTTTACATAATTACATAAGCTTTTACGAAACTTACTAGGCGCCCAACGCTTCTACAATATAATATGGATACAGAATATCGTCTTTCTCGAACAAATAGTTTTTAAGTTATACCGCCAACAGGCAGACACACATTCGGACATCCAGACGGAATTGAGAAAACCTGTTTTTCGTCATCCAGGAACTTGAAGATCTGAAGAAATCTCGGAAGATAATTTTTTCGTCATTACAATACTTTCTTCGCCTTTTAGACGACGGAAGTAATAAATAAGCTGACTCGAAGAGTGTTAGAGTCGATATAAGAAAAAAGATAAGAAAATTCCTAGCAAAGCTAATTGAAGAAAACAAAGACATAAAGTATCTACGACGAACAAGAACAGGGAAAAAGATTATAATTACATTAATAAATAAAGACAACATATAAACTAGAGACAAAGATCTATGTAGTACAAAACACTCCTACATACCACAAGGCACGCATAAACTAAAGGAAAAATTGTTAATGTTAACTATATATAACGATATCCCAGAAATAATAGAAGAGGAGTTAATCAATGCAACATACCAGACAAAAAAACTACAAAGCACCAGATATAGACGAAATAATCGCATAAATATTAAAGAAAGAAAAAAAGACATTAAAAACGTTAAAGTGTGTTTAAACGATGGGAACATTTTAGAAGAATGAAATGACGGAGAGTGGCATTATTATTTAAAAAAGGTGCAACACGAAATTGGAAAACTACAGATCGATAGCATTACTTTCACAATTATACAAAATACTGTCAAGAATTATCACAACACGGCTACCTAATAATTATCAGTCAGTCGGTTTTAGACACTTACAGCTCCTACAACAACCTACACACTGTCAAAGTACTAATAGTAAAGGTAGCAGAATATAACCTCCCACTGTCGACTATAAGATGACTTTGGGCAGCATGGAAACATGGGCTATTGAAAGAACACTACAATTCAGCGTCGGAAACAAATCATATCCCCATAAATAAAAGGAGTTAGTCAAGGAGACATCAGGTTTCCGAAATTATTTACTGTAGTTCTGGAGCAAAACCGGACTAGCAAGGGAAAGGCCCGGAGGCACTTCAGTCTTAAAAGGTCCGTGCTCTTTTGTAAAAACCTGGATACTTATCTAACAATAATGAGAAAATACAGAAGATAGGTAGTAAAAATCTGTACACGAGTGTACACGGGACTTCCATCGCGCGAATTACATCTATTTGCAAATAAAAAAACATTTCAGTTGCTGGGATTCGAACTCGGGCTCCCAGGTTCGCCCCCAAGCGTTCTTCCAGACCGAATTCGGTTACTAATATTAATAGTAAGTCGTTTCAACCGCTAGACAACGCCGGTTGAGCAGTTAAATCGCTTCAGACTCTATACAGAATGCAGCAGGCTGCTAGGACCATTGCAAAAGCAAGGAGAACATGCGTGTTGCCGTCGTGGTGTTTAACAAACGAACAATCAATGTACGATAGCGGTAGGTCGTTAGCATCATTATAAATACAAAGTATATATTCGATTTCTTTTTAAATACAATTACGGCCACATGTAAAGTCTCCTTGCCTTTGCTATGGTTCTAGTGGCCTGCTGCAGTCTGTATAAGGGACGCGTCAAAAGCATATTCGGTTTCGAGCCGGGAAGACATACTTATAATCCGCATGAAAAATTTCGTCTTCCTCTAACAATTATTTTTTGAGCTATAACGCCAACAGACAGGTGGACAGAGACCGATGGAATTAAGAAAACAGGTTTTTTTCTACTGCCTAATAGAAATTGGCTTTTTTATAACATTTGGAGGCATAGAAAGTTTTACATTTCATTTATCGTTCCTATGAAAATGCTGCTGTAAATACCTTCTGTGGGTCGATTTGAATCAAGGCACAGAAAGTAAAACACTTTTTGTTCGTCTTTAAACACTGACAAATTGACAGTTAATAATTTTTGACAAAAGAGCTTATTCATAGCAACTAGATTGGGAGTTACTTGTTTTGTATTATTTTTGAAGTAGTAAATTATGTACTGTTAAGCAGTTTTTAAACTTATTTAATTAAACTCGTAGACAAAATCATGTGTATAATACGCATAGAAAGATATTTGCTGATCTCGTGACCACTCGGTGTAGTAAATTCTACTTTCTATGCTTATTATAAAAATAAGTACATCATCATGAAGGAACCCTGAAAACTGAATATCTAAAGAAATATCGGTAGGTGAATTTTTTCACCATTAGAATACGTCCTTTTAGACGAGGGATGTATAGTATTTAACATTACAAGCCAGGTAAAACAGGTTTTACTGGCGATAGGATTGGGATGACTGGCGAGCCGTTAGGCGAGCCTGTCATATCCTTGAGCCAGTAAAAATGGTTACCTGGCGTGTATTGTTGAACGTTTTATTTGTTTCTCACTTGTAAATAACTAGAAATACACCATTTATTCAAAATGTCAAACTGACAAGCAACTAAATTAATCAATATGACACATACTAAGGAAGACAACTCTGGCTTTGCACGCTATCATTTATCTATGAGCACGCTTGTAAAATATAACTGGCTAGCCAGTAAAAAATTTACTGGCTAGCCAGTTAAGAAACATTTTCAAGGTGAATACAGTGACTTGATAAATTGATGTTTACAAGTGAGGAACAAATAAAAAATGTATTTGCCATTTTACAGAATTAGTACCTAGGTTAGGATATTGGCGAAAATTACGGATGATCTGTTCATTTTTTCCAAAATGTAATAAAAATCAAGAGACTCGAGGATATCTTTCTCAACACTTAAATAATCATAAAGCCTTCTGATCGGTTTTGAAAAAGGCCTGCCAATAACCGAGATTAGTTTATAATTTATTTAGAATGAAAGATCAATTATAGACTACTTTTCAGTAAGTAAAAGTATGAGGAGAAAAATTAAAAACGTAAGTCAAAAAGGGTCCGAAAATGAAAGCGACCACTTTCTAGTGGTGATGAAATGGGAAAATAGAAACAGCACAGCAGGTAGCTAAAGGAAGATCGTAAACAGAAAGATTAGAAAGATATAAACACGCAAGAGGAAATAGAACGCATGGGACACACTTTAAAACAAGCATACTAACAGCAGCAGAGAATAACAAACTCACAAAGCAAAAGAACACATTGGTGAACAGTGACGCAATCAAAAGAAAAAAAAACAAAGCTGGAAAAGATACTTAAGCACTAAAATAGTGACGGACTATGAAAAATACAAAAAGATAGAAAAAAAAAGTTATAAGATTAATCAAGGAAGAAAAACAAGTCCTGGGAAGATTTTGGCGAAAAAATTAAAAAAGGCATATAAGGAGAACCAAAAAATATTCTTTGGGGCCATTATAAAAGCGAGAAAAGATAAAACTAACAATTACTCACAAACGAAGAAGAAATCATGAAGAGGTAGAGACAATACTTCAAAGAGCTACTAGAAGGAACGGAATCGGCGGAAGTCAACACAAATAAAATAGTAAAAGACAAAACTAGAATAATAAATCAACCCCAAAACGATGACATAACAGAAGAAATGCCAGAAACTATAAAAAAGCTTTAAGTAGGTAAGACACCAGGATACGACCAGATAACGCCAGATATGATACAAGCAGGTAAAGACCAAATAATACTAAAAATAATTATTAACAAAATAATGAACACAGGAAAACTGGCAAGTAGGGACAATAACGCTGATCCACAAAAAAGAAGACCGCAAAGACTGCAATAACTACAGAGGGATTACCTTAGTAAGCACAGTAAGCAAACTCTACGCTAGGGTGGTTAATCAGAGAATAAAGAAAAAGTTGGAAGAAGCGTTGGAAAATTTACAACAGGGCTTTAGAACAAACAGAGAAGTGACGGACGCAAACTTCATATTACGGCAAATAAGAAAAAGTTGATACAAGGAGTAAAAGCCTTGTACAAACAAACGAAAAACTATATGGCAAGAGAAATCGAGATGTTAGAAACAACTAAAGCCGTTAGACAGGGATGTATACTCAGCCCCTTACCACATTTAAACTTTAGATCTAATAATGCTTTATCTAAAACTTTTAAAGCAGTACAAAATGTGTTCTACTATATGAAAAGTTAAAAGAAGTATCTAGAAATCTGTGCATAAATGATTCTTCCCAGAAGCCTTTTTGGACTGTGATATACGAATAACCAGCCGTTACCTTAGATGACGCGTTGTTACCGAGATGCTGTGATGTTACAGAAATGATTCATTTTTACCTAATGATAATAAGATTAAAAGAGTTGTAACTAAATGAAACTATTTTTATTGTGATAAATATTACAAACAAATACAGTGTCATCATTTTGATGTAAATTAAATGTTATAATAGATACATTTTATTAAAAAAAATTGTAACTAAATTGAACTAATTTTATCATGATAAACATTACACACAAATACTTTGTCATCATTCAGATGTAATTTTAAAATACCATTAATGTGGTAGGTTCTGCAGCAGGTACTACATTTAGCTCCAATAACAGTCTTCGTTATATTAAAGGTACAACCATAACACAGCCCAGAAGTTTGTTGAAGAGAAGGTGCGATTCTAACATCAGAGATAATTTTAATTTTCGGAATAACTGCAAAAGGCTTTATAGTTGGTTTTGCCACTATAACATTTCGTTAGTTTTTAGACGTTTTTCGTTATCTGTAATACATTTTCTAAAAAAGTTAAAATGTTGATCACCTGATGCAATATAAATAGAATACCAACTGATAGAAACTGCACTACGGAAGGTTGCATTCTTCTCCAGAATCACATAAAAAGTAACTGAGCTTTCTTAGAAATATTTTTGTTTTGTTACTTTTTTCCAAGACAACTGATGAAGGCACATAATATTGCTTGCGCAATTCAATTTTTATTTTGTCTATCTCATATCTGGATACGTCCCAAATATTTATAGTGCTATCTACGAATTTTTGCACCAAAGTTGATGCACATGATATATTGTTCCTAATTAAGACCAAATTATCAGCGCTTTTTTTAAGGTTCCACCTACTCCTTCCATAGACCCCTTGCCATGCCCACTCTCACTAAAATTCCAAGACATTCCAGAAAGATTTGAGAAATAATTTTGTATCTTCTTTACAAAAAAGTAACAATTGTTTCTGTTACGATATTGTGATGATGGACCATCGGAAAACAAGGTCAAAGTGTGAGTGTCAGGATATTTGATAACTAAGTGTGATAAGATTTTATTTAGATGTCCCCAGACAGCAAGTGATTGGTGATCTAAATTATTGGTTACTGAGCAGAAGCAATTAGTGATGGGCTTATTCGAATGAAAAATAACCGGTTATCCGGTTATTGAAATAACCTATGTAACTCGGTTTTCGTTCCAAGTATTTGAATGAAAAATAACCTCATGCTGATAATTACTATGCTTTGAATATAAAACCTCTATTCAAAGGTGCTACGTGCCATATCCCAGCGACCTACGCAGTGCTCAAAATTCTGTAAATATAAATACGTCATAACTCATAAACAAAGCAGGTTGTACTGAAAACACCATTTGGTTATCGCGTACCTAGCTCCTATCATAAAAAATATCAAATTATCAAATTCTGGAGACCTGAAACCTGAACGCCTAAAAACTGCATACGCGTAAGCTATAAAACAATTTTTTATTTGCTCACATCTCCAAAAGTTCAAAACAAGAGGCAGCGCCTTTAACCCGCCCGATCGATAAAGATAAACGTTTTACCACTGTTTGTATGGCGATTAGCAAGCAGCCCCGCATATTTATTTCTTTCTACACTTCTTAATAAATACCTCTTAATTTCCAATACATAACACATAATGTACGGTCGGCGCCTTAGAAATCGGAACACTACATGACTACACACTATTATGATATATTTTGCATGTATTTTTTAAGTTTATAAACTGGGATTTTGCAGTTATTATGGTTTTAATTGTTACGTCAGATTGTTTATTGTTTGTCAATTATGAAATGTCATCTCACATTAATTAAGTAACCGGAGCAAGAATACTCCAAAGACTAGAAGAACATATTACACCTATTGCACAAAAGTAGTATAGAGGCACCTTGATTGTGATATCAAATTAATTCGCGGTGTAATTCGCGGTTTTATTCGCGGTTTTCGCGGTTTTATTCGCGGATTTCGCGGTTTTAATTTTAATTCGCGGTTTTAATTTTAATTCGCGGATTGACCCAATTAATTTCGCGGTTTGATCTAATTAATCACATATGAAGTTTGATATGTAATTTACATATGTGCTACTGAATAAATTACGCATTAGCTTCCGATTAAATTACGCGCGGCGGCCATCTTGGATTTCTGGCGGGAATATTTGAAATTTGAATTTTTTCCGAATTTTTCTAAGTTCCCATATTTGAATTTGAATTTCGCGGTGTGTCGGCCATCTTGGTGCGCGCGCACTTCTCACGGCGGTTGTTTTTAATTTTGAATTTTCGCGGAAATATTTGAAGTTCAAACTGGTAGATCTTCCGTCTCCCTCATCGAAGCTGCTGTCTCTCTCTTGCATTCACTAGCGGAAATATTTAAATTTAAAAAAATCTCAGGCCGACCGAGGATTTGAACGCTCTACGTTCGTGTTGCACAAATTTAGCTACATCCATTAGTGCCTCTAGACCACGGAGTGCTACGGGATTTAAAGGGTTTGAACAAAACGCCATTTCGCAGCTCTGAAGTCACGCCGCTCGACTTTTAAACAACTTATTTTTTCGAAAATTTAAATTTTAAGAAGTGAAATGTGCAGCTTGATGTGATTAAAGGTATATGCAATTTTTAAAAAATTGATTTCGCCCGTGATTTCATTAGAATTAATTATTTTAGCCTCTTATATAAATACGCGTATTCTGTCCGTTAATAATGGTTTATCGCCTAGTATATAGCTGAAAATTTCCTATCGAGTTGTTGATCAATTAAATTAATCGTTTTAGTGTTTTAAAAATTATTTATAAGACAGGCGAAAATTTTAAAACTATACGGAAAAGAGGCAAGTTCTATCGTAAAATATACGGGTTACAAATTTGAGTTTTAGCGGTTATTATCCATTTTCATATTTGAAATGCCAGAACATGACGAATTTTCGGTTGTATAAAGAGGTTTTCGCTCTAGTATTTGAATGGGTTAAATTACGCGATTTTTCTAAGTTCCCTTTTTTAAAACAGGTCGAGACATGTGCTTTGTGACTAACAGTGCTTTGTCTGTCAGAGGTTGCACTGCAAAACACAGGCACCGACATGCTCCGGCTCGAGAGTGGGGTGCCTCTGACGTAATGCTTTTAGTACCTGTATAAAAGTGTCTGCGGTCTCTATAACGCATCGAATTGCTTCACTCCTAGTCGTCGTGTCAACGCCACCAGTGTAACTAAGATGGATCCTCGAAGTGTTAATAAGTGCCAAGAAAAACCAGGCCCCTACACCAGGAGACCGGCAGCAGAAAAAACAAGTAAGAAAACGCATCTTTTAAATAAAAAACAACACGATGCACCGCCACAGCCTCCAGCCATGAACGTGGAGGCCAAGGGGTATTCACCACGTCTAGATGCCACCGAGGAGGACCTGCGGGTGTTCATTGAGGAGACGATGCCTTCCTATGACGTAGCACCGATCGTGACGCCTGAGATCCGCCAAACCCGACGGGAAAAGAAACGGTTATTATGCGACCTCACTGTGCCTTTAAACAATAGCGCCAGCAAGGTTGTTCATTTGGGTCTGGATCCTTATAAACAATTTTCGCCTGTTGCAAGAATTCTGAAGACCGACATTGGTGCTGGTATTTCCTTCACAGCCGAGTCGTTCATGGCTTTTGTGGAAGCGCTACCGGACATATTTGTGATGGCCAAGCAGGGGACTTTCAGATATGAATTAACTGAGCACACAGTGGAGTACGTGAACAATGATACCTGCAGGATTATTACAAAGGACCCCGAGAACAAGTTTACTCTTTACGTAACGTATGAAACACTATCAAATTTATTGCCGATGTACAACTTGATGGTTGTGAAAATAAATGACTTGAAACGTGTAAAGTGCAATTTCCAAAATTTTGGTGAAGTGATCGTTGACAAAGTAATACATACAGAAAATTTGTGTCTTGATGATTCAATCATTTTTAATACTCTGCGCTGGACTTTCGCTAACGATATTTTATTGTGGGAACTTGTGTTCAAATTTAAAATGTATGTTATTATAGAATTGCAGAAGCTGATTGATGCAGATGAGCGCATGAAATCGTACATGTCCTAGTTTATATGAAATATTGTATGAAAATGTGAATAAAAATGTTTTAAACTGTATTTCTTTTTTAATTATGCGGCGAGTGTTGGTTTATACATGAGGTAGGTTGGCCGAGTGGTTAAGGCGTCAGACTTAAGATCTGATCTCGAAAGAGGTCGTGGGTTCGATTCCCGCACTTACCATATTTTTAATGTATTTATTATGAGCGTGTTTATTTTTTAAGTTAGTTTATTCACGACGGCCCTACTGTAATAATCGCTCACTGTATAAAATGGAGCATCAGTTTTCACATCCGTTTTCTGCTATCATAGCAGGCCCCTCAGGATCGGGCAAATCGTTTTTTGTAATAAATTTCTTGAAAAATATGAAAAAACTCTGCAGTGTAAATTTCGCTAAAGTTATCTGGTGTTATGGCGAGTGGCAAAAATTCTACGAAGATTTAAAATCTTTAGTCGAATTTCAACAAGGTCTGCCAGACATGACATCTTTTGAGGGGTCTGAACCCAAACTTTTAATAATCGACGATTTAATGAGGGAGACAAATAACTCGGTCGTTGACCTATTCACCAAGGGGAGCCATCACCACAATCTCAGTGTTTTTTTTATTACGCAAAACATTTTTCACCAAGGAAAAGGACAGCGGGATATTTCCCTAAATGCTCATTACATTATTCTTTTCAAAAATCCGCGAGATAGAGCTCAAATAAAGCACTTAACCAGGCAGATATGTCCAGAAAATCCTCGTTTTCTACAGGAGGCATATGAAAACGCCACATCTAAGCCACACGGGTATTTATTATTCGATTTAAAACAAAGTACCCCCGACATTGCAAGATACCGAACGTCTATTTTTAGAGAGGATGGGTCTTGCTATATTTATATGCCTAAAAAGGGGTATAAAAACAGCAACTCGAATCAATTTACAATCATTCACTAGTGATGTCTCGAGCGGTGATTAAGAATTCAGAGTTGCTGCGTGCTCTACATAAACTAGGTTCTAAAGAACGCATCGCATTATTAAAAACCGTTAACGATAAACAAATCCATTGTGTCTGCGAGTGTATATATAACACTCTAAAAGGAAAAATACCTTTGTCGACTAAGCAGAAGACTCAGATAGCCCTGCATAAAAAAGTACTTAGAAAATTAATTAAACCTGGAGAGTCCATCAAAAAGAAGCGAAAAATTTTAACTCAAAAAGGGGGTGCGTTCTTGCCGTTGATCTTAGCCCCATTAATTACGGGTGTATTGAGTTCTATTTTTAAATAAAATGGACCACGCAAAGAAGATGATGATTGTGCCGCCTGAAGTTATGCACCGCTTTAAGGCTACTGAGAATCCCGAGCAAAATATATTATCACAGCTTGATGACGAAATGCAGAAAGTTTTAAAATCTAAATTATCTGACCACGATAAATGGGTACAGTACAATCAAGTCTTGCAACGTTATCTGCATTTTGCCGACCAAACAAGACAATCAATCAAAATACCAATAGAATCAAACACCAGCAGCAGTATTTCAGACGGTGATATTTTATCTACACTACCTAGCACTTTTAAGAAAAAAGGCGAAGCTTTCTTACGTTTTTTGAGGGCATCACAGGATGTGGACTGGGATAGCAAGGGGACAGTTACTATAAAAGGCGAAATTTTACCATCATCTAACATAACCGATCTAGTGCACGCCATTCTAAGGCCTCAAAAAATTGCAAGTCCATCGGGACATCTCAAGTTCGCTGATTACATTAAAGAAAAAAATTTCCCAAGTGTGCTGCGGGGGAACTCGAAACGCAAAATTTTAGCAGTTCACACTGAAGACGTGAGGAGTTCTGAGGTGGAAAGTGAGAACTACGACACCGAAACAGAGTCTAAATCGAATCCGTTAACAAGGCCAGTAACAGCAACGCAAAAAGCAGGAAAAATAACGAAAACAACGCGGAGGTCGATACCAAAAATAAAGGGCATATCGGGCTGGGAGCGTCTTAAACTTTAACATAGCAGAAATGAATTTGGATGCTATCTATTATGATCCGGCCAACCCAGTAGGCTTCGCAGGCGCAAACTCATTAATTTCTTCCGTGAAAAATAATCGTCCCAGTAGTGAAGTAAAGGAATGGCTAAAGAAACAGGACGCCTATACTATTCACAAAACTGCAAGAAAAAAATTCCCTAGAAACAAGTACATTGTTAGCAACATTTTCGAATTATGGCAGGCTGATCTCTGCGACATGCGCAGTTTAGCCTCACACAACGACGGCTATAATTTTATTCTAACCGTAATTGATGTGTTTAGTAAAATGACATGGGCGAGGTCTCTTAAATCTAAAACGGCTACTTCAGTAATAAACGCATTTCGTGAAATATTTGCTGAAGCCGGTAACACGCCCATAAATTTACAAACCGATAAAGGCAAAGAATTTGTTGCTAGAGCCGTACAGAATTTTTTCAAACAACACGATATCAACTTTTACGTGACGCAAAACCCTGATGTTAAAGCATCAGTCATTGAGCGTTTCAATAGAACATTAAAAACCAGAATGTGGCGCTATTTCACATACTCTAATTCATACAAATACATAGACGTATTACAAAATTTACTGACTTCGTATAACAACCGCTATCATTCAAGCATCAAGATGGCACCCTCCGCAGTAAATGATGGTAATATACTGGAAGTGTGGAACAATCTGTACAGAAAGGGGATGGGAGTCGACAGGAAGCCTAAATATAAAGTGAACCAACATGTAAGAATTAGTAGAACGAAGGACGCATTCGAGAAAGGATATGAAACTAATTGGAGCGGCGAAGTGTTTATAATTAAAAAAGTGATTCTTAGAAAACCACCTGTGTACGAAATAGTTGATTTAAGCAACGATACGATAGAGGGCGTCTTTTATGAAGAGGAATTACAGCCAGTGACTTTGGATGATAACGCTTTGTTTAAAGTCGAACAAGTGTTAAAAGAAAGAGGACACGGTCAGCGCAAAGAGTACTTTGTAAAGTGGCGAAATTATAACGACAAGTTCAACTCTTGGATTCCTGCAGCTAATTTTCAGCAACTATGAATACAGATGAAGAATTTTATCTAACATTACTTAGCAATAGTTCTATGAGCTATTTTCCAAATAACACCACAGCACAATTCATAACGCAGCTCCCTAAACGAATAAGGTTACCGGGGCAATGGGTTACAGGTATTGCGGAAGTGCAATATCCATGCTCCTTTTTGGCCGTGACAGATACAGAAAATCTAGTCTATTATCGCACAGAAATACCTAAAGTGCAAGCCGGAGAAGAAACGTATACTGAGTTGAAAAAAGTATTGCAAAACGCTAATTCATATTTTAAAAGTGATAGAGAACAAATTTACTATGGTAGCGATGGATGGCACGTAATCTGTATTCAGCCCGGCAATTATGAAAACATTGAACATATTACAGCCGAAATTAACAATCACAGGTTATTAGAAAAGTTGCTGAATTTTCAATATAATAGAGTAACAAAACGCGTGTCTCTTGAAATTAAAACGTCGTCATTGAAAATGCTAGGATTTTCACAACGTCTGGCCTTACAACTTGGTTATAAACCTGATATAAATATAGCTGAAGCACCTGTACCAAGCCACCCCGCAAATATCTGGGTTGGTTTACCATCACAAATGTTTATTTACTGCGATATTGTGGAACCACAGCTTGTAGGAGATGTCTTGGCTCCGCTTCTTCGTATTGTTAACGTGACCTCTGATAATTATAATTACGGTTGCCACAAAGACGCCATATTTTCGCCGACTCATTATATAAATGTCATGAAGAGGGAATTTGAGAATATCGAGATAAATATAAGGACCGAAACGTCGGGTGTGATGCCATTCGAGTTTGGAACGTTGAGTTTAAAACTACACTTTAAGAGGATACAGTAGCTGCTATGGATTGTCCTTACCAACAATACTACACCAATCAGGCAGGTCAAGGCGTTGGAGCTATCTACAGAGGAGCAGCCTACCAGAGAGGTCATGGTATCGGAAGCTTTTTAGGCGGAATATTTCGTAGTATCCTGCCTCTTTTTAAAACCGGTGCTAAAGTTGTTGGAAAGGAAGCTTTAAGGACAGGCGCTAACATTTTAGGAGATGTTAGTGAAAGTCGACCGCTAAAAGAAGCGTTCCATAACCGTGTACAGGAGGCTGGAAAGAATCTCAAACGTAAAGCCGACAGAAAAATAGATACTCTAATGGAAGGATCGGGATATAAAAGGCAACGCACTCTGAATTACAATCAGTCTACAAGAAAAAACGCTAAGCAGAAGCTGGTCAAACCCGCATACGCCGATATCTTCACCAGCAAGTAGTTTTCACAATGGCGTTTTTGCATGCGCAGTCTTGTGAGTGTGTTAAATCAGAGTTAGATTTATTCGCTCTGCCCGCAACTCAAACCAGTATCGAAAATGGACAATGGATTTTTTACAAACCGCTTTCCTCGCTTAATGACGATGCACCGATTGAATTTATTGTGCCTGGAAACGGTAACGATTATATCGATTTAAGTCAGACCATGTTATACATTACTGCTAAAATTGTTAAACAAGATAATACACCATTAACCGACAAAGAGGTTGTAGGCCCTGTTAATAATTGGATGCACTCTATGTTTAATCAAGTTGAGGTGTATTTGAATCAGAAGCTTGTGAGCCCGCCAAACAATACATACGCATACCGTTCATACATTGAAACTCTGCTGAATTACGGCAATGGTGCTAAATCAACCCATTTAACATGCACACTATGGTACAACGACACAGCCAATAACATGGATGACATCACTACGCATAATGAAGGATTTGTAAAGCGGAAATTTTTTACTGCTGCAAGTAAGCAAGTCGAAATGATGGGACATGTGCATTCCGATTTATTCAATCAAGAAAAATTTCTTATAAACGGAGTTGAAATGAAAGTCAAATTTATCAGATCCCGAGATTCGTTCAATTTAATGGCAGACGAAGGATCTACATTCAAAGTGAAAATTAGTGATGCCAGCTTACTAGTGAGAAAAATGAAAATAAACCCATCTATTTTACTAGCGCATACCAAAGCTTTGGCGACTGCGCCTGCTAAATACCCCATTACAAGATCCGATGTTAAAGTGTTAACTATTCCGGCTGGTGTGCAAAGAAAATCTTTAGATAATATTTTTCTGGGGCCAATTACCAAAACGATGCATTGTAGGTTTTGTATCGAATAAAGCATTTAACGGCCATTATGCAGCAAACCCTTTCAATTTTAATAACTACAAAATCAATTATTTCTCCCTATACATCGACGGTCAACAAATTCCTTCAAAACCTCTACAGCCTGATTTTTCTAAGAATGGCATGTACGTTCAAGCATATCACACACTATTCTCGGGTAGCGGTATACATTTCCTCAATGAAGGCAACGCTATAAAACGTGAAGATTACCCTTATGGCTACTGTCTATTTGCTTTTGATTTAACCCCCGATCTGGCTGCAAATGCAACAACACACTGGAACCTTCTTAAAAATGGCGCTCTACGTTTAGAGGTGGGTTTTCAAAACGCGTTAGAAGAAACTATTAATTGTCTAGTTTATGCAGAGTTCGATAACGTCGTAGAAATTGACAAACACAGAAATGTGCTGGTGGATTTTAGTAGTTAAAAACCAACAACAGTTTTTTAAAATTTAGTCATGCTCAAACATTTCGTCAGTATGGACAGTGCCTTCGTAGATCTGCAAGGGTTCCGTGGTGATAAGAAACAGTTTATTCCGAAAGAAGTGGCTGTTATTTCAGCAGATGGCAACCAGTTAGCAATTTTCGTTTTAAAACCTCCTGCAAAATATGACACTCTGCCCTATTTCGTTAAAAAAGGCATAAACTATCTGGAGCAAAGACATCACGGTCTAACCTGGGATTCTGGTTCTATACATTTTGATGAATTTGAAGCAGAGCTAGCACGAGTTCTCAAAAAATTTGAAAAAGTGTACGTTAAGGGCCAAGAAAAGAAGGAGGTTCTAAGTTTTCTGAATAAAATCGTCGTAAATTTGGAGGATCTCGAGTGCCCGTCTTTAAAAGTTTTGCGAAAAACTACTGCTGCCGTACGTTGCCTCAATCACAACATCCGTTCGCCTGTATGTGCATTGGAAAACATACTAATTTTATCCGACTGGTGGCGCAATGAATACACTGGAAGTTCAGAAAATATTGCAAACAATCCCGAGTCTGTTGAATGTGAAACGCTATGTTTTTGCTTCTGATCAACTCCCTACAAGAATTGCAAGACCTGTGGCAATCATCGTCAACACAGATCCAGCAAACCGACCTGGACAACATTGGAATGCAGTGTATATAGACCAATATGGATATGGGGAATACTTTGATTCATACGGCCGCCCTCCAAGCGGTTATCATTTAAAATTTTTACAACAAAATTCAATCAGCTGGTCTCATAATCCAAAAATTTTGCAAGATTTTAGCTCTAACGTTTGCGGCATATACTGTTTAATGTATTTATATTTTAAAATGAATGGTGCATGTATGATAAGCTTTGTAAACCTGTTCACTGATAATTTAGTTTCTAATGACACATATGTAAAAGCACTATATATCCAATACTTTACCTTAATAAACTTGTTTAATGTTATTTAGAAAAAACACAAATAGTTTGTAATTAAACATATTTTTATTACACACAAAATATTTTAATAAATGTATTTTTACATCTATCCATCGTTTTATTGCATAAATTAAAAACAAGCTGGTTACAAATGGTTTATAATATTATGAAAAAAGTTAATACATACTGATAAAGCACAATCTCTAATTAAATACATGACAATAATACAGATGGAGAAATAATAATACTAACTATTCTATTACACTGTTACCAGAGAAATAGGGGCCAAAATTATATGGAAAAAACAGTTTTATAACTATTCTAATACTAAATTATAACCTTATATCTAATATAATGAAATACACACCCATTTAAGGCATTCTAAATCCGTAAGGTACTGTATCAAAGGTATCAGCAAGTCTCCGACGTTTATTATAACTAAATTGATACTTTTTTTGCTCTGGTTTTGATATTATCTCATAGTTTGACGTACGAGCTATTTTGCGATCATTAATAACATATAAAGCATTATTTTCAATTCCATTATTACATACCATTTCCTTCATAGACTCAAAATTAATAACATTCGAATTCTTGAAATTTAACGTGATACCTTTAACTTTGCATATAACAATTTCTGTATCTTTCTCAGATGAATGCACTTTATAGGCATAATTTTTAGGCCCACCGCTTACAAATTCTGTTATAAAACTCCCTATACCATATGCTTCAATTTCGTCAGTTAACTGCCCTAAAAACTCGCCCGTTTCAGGTATCCAATCGCCTGTTTTGGATATAAAAACTAAACTATCAGTATCAAAATAAAAAATACGCTCCCCTAATTTTTCTAAATATTTGTAAAGTTCAAGCCTTGCATGAGCTGTTGTGTAAGCGGCGATTGCTACATTAACTGTTGAGGACGGCTTTACAGCCTCTGTAGGTTTATTCCAATTAACTAAAATTACGTCATCGTCAATGGGTAAAATTGAATGGACTTCTACATCACTGTCTACCAACAATTTAAAAAATTCTTCAGGATTAGATATTATCGAGCATTGCATTAAATTTTCCCGCTGCCCAAACTTGCCCCAAAAGCTATTGAGCATTAATTTGGCAAGAAATCTTAACCCAGGATTTTTTTTTATATTTTCCTTGTTTAACTGTACTCCTTCGACCTCTAAATACTTAAGAATATATGCTTCCTTCTCTGCATCTGTAGTGCAATCCTTTGGCCAACCTGAGCATTCCTGTTTCAGTTTTATGAAATTGTTTACATACCCGCTAAAAAGTCCACCTCTTTTTAAATACTTATCATATTGTATCGATTGGTATTCCCAAATTTCAAAAATTTCTAAAATTTTGTAGTTTTTCTCTAACGCTTTTCTTAACTCAGGAGCCACAAACGTCCCTACAAAGCTACGCTGTTCGTCATTATGAGTGCATGTGTCCTGATTTAAAGTTTCAGCGCATGTTCGACACAAAATAAACATAAGCTTATTATGAATTTTATAGGGGAGTACAGGGTGAAATAATGTAGTTGGCGGGAGGACTAAACATTTGACAAAACCCTCCAATACATCAATAGACAAACGCGAGCAGACTTCGTTACCAACGTGTATTTTCGGATGACCTATGGGATATCTACCATACTTATTGACACTAGGGTATAATGAACAAACATCATAATAATAAATTTTTTCACCTGGTTCACATTTATGGTGCAACTTGACAGCATTTGTCCGACCACCATAGAAACTGTCACGAGGGTTTAACGGGTCGTGTTTTAAACTAGGAAGATTTTCACAATAATTTTTAGCTTCCAAATTTGATTTTAAAAAATTTATAAATTGACATTCCCACATTTCAATTAACGTGTAACCACAATTGCGAATGCGGGTAGCCCTAGCTTCAGTGTTTTCGCGACGTAAAAACATAGCGTCAGACTTTTTACCAACAGTATCTGAATCGGTAGTTTGAAAAGGATAACAAGTTTCACATCCGTGCCAAAAGCACCCTAAAAACTCATACACAGTGTTATTTTCCCTACAATACCCATCTACTAATATTCCATTAGGTAATCGGAACTCTTTAGATTTACCACTGTGTTGGATGTTTATACCGCTACTATATTCGGCCCATGATAGCCATTTAATTGCGACACGCGATTGATTGTCTGACATCCTATATCCACCAGGTGGTATTATACCTATGGTGTTGTCTGTTAAAAAACGCCTCCTAAACACTAAATTACATGCACTAGCAATTGTTGTAGCCTCTTGAAAAGGGTCTACACCATTTTCGATCGTAAATAACCTCCAAAATCTTAAGCACGCTTTAACTAAAATTTGCACATCCATTATACAATATTCTACAATTTCTTTCTCCATTTCAAAAATGTAACCGCTTTCAGCTAGTTTGTTATACCAATCAATAAATGTTAGACGATCAGAAGTACACATATTGTTTGGAGCATAAAATTCAATAGGTGGTAAAGCACCTACATACTTCTGATTTTCAGCGGTATTGAATAGGTACGGAAAATATCCTTTACTTTCTGGAAAATCAAAAGCCCCGGGAAGTTTGGAGAGAGGTAGAGGGATAAAGTTCAGGGAATCTATAAATCTAGTTGATCCACATGTTATTGAAATTATTTTCCGGCCTGTTGTTATCAGTTTAGGATCCCAACTGTTTCTATTTTTAATTAGCTCTCGTAAAAGGAAACTGGCGTCATATCCCCCAGCATTATGTGCGATAGCTGTTACTTTAAATTTTTTACTTAATTTCGAAACATATTTTAAAAATGAATTAACAGGATCCTCCCGAAAAACATGCAACCTTTCACCACAATTTTGACAATTTTGTTTTAAATTCTCGTTATTTGAACAGGTTAGACAAACATGAGCCGCTACGCAAAGGTTCGGTTCGTGAACGTAATTACCTGGTTTACCTAAGATTTCAGTTTCCTGTCTACATTCAAAGTCGTAGAAAATAAATAAAAACTTTTGAGGTGTTTTTGTTTTTTTTTTAATATTCCGCGACATGTAACAAAAATGCCTCGTTGGTTGTGACTTTTTACATATCTGACAAAATTTGTGACCACATTTATGCTTTCTACCCTTTTCGTTTTTCCAGATAGTATGTAGACAAATAGAGCAGCGGTAAAGTTTGTTACACAATCCTGATTTTTTATGGCTAGCAAAGCACTCTGCGCCCCTAAACTCCCTATTACAATCAGAACACGTTACGCTATCTAACATAATATTACACGGTGGAGTATCATGGCAGCAAGGGCATGTGTAAATGCATTTAGTGTGTCGAGCTTTATCATTAAATTTAATTTTGCAAAGTTCACAAAAATAACTGGCTGTGAATGCACTAGTTAAACTTATAATGACATTGTAGTGATTTTCTTCTAAAATTAAATTTAGTACTACTCTATCCTTAGTGCGAGGGCCTTCAAAATACGTTGTTTTACCAATTCTCGAATTATACACTACTATTGTATAGTTTGATAAATATACTTGAAATTTTTGAATGTCTTCGTAATTACCCCCATCAGTTAAGTCGACACCACTAACCCTGCAGAGCCGTAGAGCTCTATGAAACAAAATAGGGGAACCTAATGTTAATTCTTGCAACTTTTCATCTTTAACTCTAAAAGCAATCGCAATGACAAGAGCCGATGCAAGACACATGTTATCTCTCGTGGGCACTACTATTATACCTTGTTTTTTTAGTTTGCAAAAATCGTCAAAACTACTACCTATTAAGCGACTTCGACCTCGACCTACAGGCAGACTGACCTTATCAATGTTAACCGTCATCGCATCTTGAGCAAAGAACTGCGCGTTGCTTTGAATCACTTTTTCGACCACGCTTAGGATAACACCAACTGATAGTTGATCCACTCTTCTAAAAGAGATCCCTAGGGGCTTTTCGGGGAAATTATGATTTTGCAACACGATGCCCACACGATCGGAAGACTGTGTATTTTGCAGAATATAATCCAGAAGCTCTTGGAAGGCATCCTGTAAGAAATATTTTAATATTATAACTAGGACCAATGAAAATTTATTCTTATATTACCTCAAGCCAAATCATAGGGTTTTGATTTTCTTTTTCTAATGGTTTGAACTTAAATGTCACGCTGGCCGACGTAGTGTTAAACTTTTTAATCTCCTTCTGATATTCGCGTAGTATGCTGAAATACTTCATCTCGCGAGTTGCTGGAGGTTGAGCTGAAGTACGCGGTTCGCTGTGTGCATTCTGTAATCAAAATTTCAATTTAAACATTTTTCATTCGAGTTTTGAAGGCAAAAGCAACTTACAGCAAAGGAGTTTGTAGATATGCTCAAATCCATAGGACTCATGCCTGAGTATTCCCTGATTGATGCATCACGATGGGATGTGTATGGTATCTGAAATTAAAAATCAATTAAACACTTGTTTACAAAAATACGTAGCAAATCAGTGTTAGGATTTGAAATTTGTAAAGACACTTACATTACTTATTGCAACGATCCCAGAATTTGGGATATCGCCTCGAGGCAGCAGCGAGGTCATTGTTAATTGCCCCTTTGTCTGGCCTTGATCACTAGGCGATGTCATTGCTAGCTGACTCATTGTAGGCCGAGAAATCGTATTGGAATTCGTACTCGGCGATGACGTCGCTAATTGACCCTTTGTCCTCAGAGAATTCGTGGAACAGTCTTGATCATTAGGCGCGGTCGCTGCTAATAGCCCCGTTGTTTGTAGAGAATTATGGATCTGTAATTATAAAAATTTAAAATATTAGCGGTCAATTTATTGCAGAACATCAGCGAAAACTTCACAAATTAAAGCGTAATTGCAAAATAAAAGCAGTATCAGGTATTAATTAATTAATTGAAAAGACACACTTACATTACTTATTGCATCTGCACCAGAATTTGGGGTGGCGACTCGAGGGCCCAACGGTACAGTACTTCGATGCAGGGCAGAGATTCCTCCCGACTCACTGGTTGGGGTCTCACGAGGAGGCGCGTAGCGTATCTGAAAGTAACAATAAATTTTATTGGAGAGGGCCCAGCAATAGATAAACACGCATCGAAAATAACGTGGATGCAGTAAATAAATTGATACACATTAAAATTACTTACAACTGATGCTGTAGACGATCCCGCTAAGGGAACATTAGAAGCGCCTTTCGAAGACCCATGACTAAGGGCTCTCAATGCTGCAGGATCCAAGACGGATTTCTTAGAAGCTGCGTGCTCAGACATGTCGTTATTCACTTGCTGCAATATTAAAAACAAAAATATTACAAACAATCCCCGTAAAATTGTGTTGATATAGTGACAGCTCTGCATTTAATTTTTTAGTAATGCTGCAATATTGAAAACAAAAATATTATAAACAATTCCCGTAAAATTGCGTTGATATACTAATTAAATTTTGTACTTACGGTTAAATGACGAAATCTGGCAGCTCTCTGGGCTAGGTTCGAAAATGCAGTCGCATACTTGGGTGGAACGAGGTCCCCACGTGCTAGTTTAAAAAGTACAATTTCATATGCAATGAGCACGAACTTTTCATCGGAGAAACTGCCTCTCTCAAACCATTTTAAAATGGCATTTATAGGAAGCATCGCAAGGCCTGAATTCTCCATCTTGGATGCGTGGGCACAAAAACACTTTCTAACACAACGAAAACGAAGCACTTGTACGGACTGATCGAGAAAGACCAACTTCACGATTCGACTCTGTATATATTATGGTAAACGCCGAGGATATCCGATCGCTGCCGAAACGCCTCGGTGTAGACGCAAAATGTGTCTACCCATAATGCATTGCCAAACGAGAAATCTAGCCATGACGTCAGCCCCAGGTCTCGCTCGAAATAAACAATCCTGTTTAGGCACGTTAAATAAAAACTTTCCAATTCTATGCAACGGTTAAATGCAATAAGGCCATAAACAGTCAGCGTATTCCTAGAACTTGGTTCTTTGTTTGGACCATGTCTCGCTCAAAATAAACAAGCGGCCTGTGACTGATTTGTTAAATACATTTTCTTTTATTAGTATAACATCAACTACGTCCAATTAATTTTTTAAAAATTACAGAACTTTAATATTACAAAAGGATACGATGTGGCGATTAAATTTCAATCGAAAATAACATTTAAAATGTATTATAATATGTTTGCTACGCTAGTGACTATAGTTAATTCCTTAAAACCTCGATGGCTTCGATAGCCCAGTTGGTTAAGGATTCGTACTCGTAATGCTGTGATCGCTGGTTCGATTCCAGCCATGGGACATCGCAGGAAGCTTTTTTTAAATTAAAATAAAATGTGAGAAAACCAAGATGGACGACACCAGAGAAGTTAAATTCAAAACAGGGACTTAGAAAAATCTGAAAAAATTTAAAATCCAAATATTCGCGCGAAATTTAAATGGCATCCGTGCATGAGAGAGAGAGAGACAACAGCTTCGATGAGGGAGACGGAAGATCTATCAGTTTGAACTTCAAATATTTCCGCGAAAATTCAAAATTAAAAACAACCGCCGTGAGAAGTGCGCGCGCACCAAGATGGCCGACACACCGCGAAATTCAAATTCAAATATGGGAACTTAGAAAAATTCGGAAAAAATTCAAATTTCAAATATTCCCGCCAGAAATCCAAGATGGCCGCCGAAGTCCGACGCGTAATTTAATCGGAAGCAAATTAAAAATGGCCTCGCGTAATTTAATCAGTAGCACATATGTAAATTACATATCAAACTTCATATGTGATTAATCAGTAGCACATATGAAGAATAATTAGATCAATCCGCGAAATTAATTAGGTCAATCCGCGGGTAATCGCGGATTTAATTCGCGGATTTAATTGACCCAATTAATTTTGATATCAAAATCAAGGTGCCCCAATACTACTCTCGTTTTAACTATCTGGAATTTTATAAATGCTTCTAGTTATTGGTGGCACAATAAATAGTAAGAAGCTGGAAACAATATTTCGTTCAATCTCAGAGTTGTCAAAACTTTTAATCAAGTGAAAATTGATTCAAAACGGGAGGGACACAGTTACCACCTTAAAGGTTTTCGGAAGTCTGGAATCAGTAGAATAACTACTTTCGTTGACGATTTGTAAGCTGCAATATTGATAAAGTTTTTTTTTTTGGTACAGAAACTGGCATGTACAGGAGTAGTAAATAACCCCCGCGAAACGGGCTAAAGGGTAAAGCGCATTAATCTTGGATGGGCAACTTCCGTTGAAGAAAAACCGTCGTATGTCAGCTGGAGATGCTCTTGAAATCGAGAAAGGGCGCGGGTGGTTGCTAAACTCTGAAAACGCAGTGTCAGAATGCGCGGCAACTAACGCAAGCACTAGCAATTAAAACGCATCGGAAAACTGTAGAACACGCGCGGCAGGGAATCTCAGCTCACCAAATGGACTATTAATTACCTGAAGACGGCCGAGACCATAAAACTAGCGAAGACACTATGATTCTATAGATGCAATCAGGCGAACGAATTAATTCCTGACCGCTTGGGTAGACGAGTCATGGGGCCATAAATATCTTCGATTACGCAAAACCCTCGAAGAAACATTGGCCATTAGCACATTCGAAGACAGAGAATTTATCCGGGTAGACGAGTTGGGGGGCGGGGAAGGTTATAAATCCTCCTCTGACACAGTAGGACAGAAGTAAATATAAACAGAATTGGGACAAGAACTCAAGTCATTCTTTACTGACAACCGAGCACTATCTCGACGCCCGAGGTTTCACTGTCAGCACGCCTGTTAATAAATAGTCTTGCAAAGAATATAATTGTGTTCCAATTTATGCATTGATCAATATATATCGAAAGTAACTAAATTTTATTGAAGTGTAGTTGGTATCCACACCGTATTTAACCATCAACCACAATAGTCTTCAAGGTAACAGTTCATAATAGAAGATATTACCGATATATGTAATACCACATGGTGTTAAACAATACGCAGAAGTATGATATAGCAATTAGATAGTGTTGCAGGAAATAGTTATTTACCTAACGAGTTCGAGAAGGTGATTTTTCCGAATGAACACTTTTTTGCAGCACGACCGAAGGGAGAAGGGGAACTATTTTACAAAAATTAAAAAATTATTATTTAAAGTTGACAGCACAAATCAATAAACTTTTATATGTATCCTAGGCGCCTGTTAGCTTTTGTCGACGTTTACAGCGCCTCTGGAACACACAATTGTCCTAGTTTTTCTTGGAAAGTAAAAAGCACCGCAGTGCAGGAAAAGTAACTTTCGGCGCATCGGGAATGCCCGGGAAATATGAATTCTGAAGTCATGAGTACAAAAAATATATTACAAGTTCGATATAGGAGGAGCTACGAGAGCGATGACCTAATTTTAACGAATGCAGACGGTTTGGTAGCTGAACTAGGAAAAAATCGGTTTAGCAACTGGCGAAAATGAGTTCAAATCCGAGTGGTAACACATGTTTTTCTGTAACAATTAACTACATCCAATTACGGCAAGCCACCGTCAAACGTTTCTTATTTGCAAAAAAAACCGTTCAAAACAATTATCAATCTGTAAATCGACGCGTTTCCAGTTCGTCTTGTTGGATATAAATAACGTATACATAGTAACTTATAAATAGAATAATATAAATTGAAATATTAATTACCAATATTTCAGTTTAATTAAGCGCAAGTTAACGATATGTACAACAAAGTAACGGGTACGATTCAGGTTAATAGAATTAAAGTGGTAGGCGTAGTTAATTATTTTAAATCGTTGCAGTTTCACATGTTAATTGTAACATGGTGCTTGTGATATGAAATATTTATAGTTTTTTGTAACTCTCAAAAGGTATAAAAATTGCGGCCTTTTTGGTATTACAAAATACGGTATATTTAGCGAGTTATTTATCTTACTTTATTAAACAAAAATAATTGTGGATCATTACTTAGCCTTAGGAAGTGCAAATTTTTATAATTCTCTCCAATAGCTTCCCGGCAATCTTATATTGTCAATTTCCCATTGATATATGTACATAAGCTTGAACTTTCCATCTTTGGTATCTTGTCATTATACCCGTTGTTAGCCGTTGAACGCCCTAATAGGTATTACACCAATCTAAACCAATGGCCATCATAACACTCTTCAAAGCAAAATTTAAAAAAATCGCCCCTGACCAGTGTTGCTAACAGTAGAGAATCGGTTTCCACCAGAAGGTCAAATAAAATCTACCAGAATTCCAATAATAATAATAATCTTTTTTGCCAGAATAATATTTTATTCACAACTTCACAACAGCACAGATAAACAAAAGTAAAAAAATTACATTGACATTTAAAATATTTATTTCCTATTTTTATTGCTGTTAAAGATGTAGATTCCCAATTATGCTGCTTTAATTCACTTTTTAACACAAATATTGAATTTTTTATTCGTTAAAAGTGTCATCAAGAAAATGCAAAGCGCAAGTGACATAAGATTCGTGAGAGAACACTTTTATAAGCTATTTTTACATGTTTTTCCCCTAATTACAAGCAGATAACTTAAAAAAATCCCCATTTATTATTTATTTCAACCAGATTTTTTTCTTGCAAAATGCTATTATACTGCCTTGAATTATATCCAGCTTTATCAGTTTCCGCTAGGCGTCAGCGGGTATTAATGAAGCTAGCCATGCTTCAATAGTGTTGCTTTTGACTACTAGTTTATAAAATTGAAGAAAAATACCAGGAATTCACTAAAAAATTTGTGTAATCTACCAGATTTTCTACTATTTACCAGATTGAAAATTAGTCCACTAAATACGTGTTTAATTCTACCAAATTTAGTAGAAAATCTACTAAGTGGGCGACACTGCCCCTGACCCGCGATCAACGGGGCCCGCTAAGTAAACCTCTGCAGTTGGGAGTGGGTTAACACTAAATTGAGTATAACTAAATACAGGCGCCTCTAATTTAAATAACCAACAACTCGCAAACCTAAATTGGAAAATTTTCTGATATGAGTATCATTAACTTGCAATGTAGATGAAATCTCAAAAGTTGTTATCCCTATGAAATGCAAACGAACTGATAAGCTGTACGTTGTTAAGGTGACAAGAAATAAATGCGGCGCAATTAAATTGAGATATATTATTATTTTATGTACAGGTTTTGAATGCAAAAGAGGCAGTTCCTCATACTGACATATTACAAGAAACTGGTAATTATATATACGTACGTATAAAAGTGTTAGCTTATATGTCGCCTCCAATGCCGATCAAAACCATTCACAACAGCCGTCCACAAAAAGACTCCACCAAAAAAATCATCTATAAATACTATCCACCAAATTGGAACCAATCCATAAAACATCCCAAAAACCATCCACCATCCACAAAACATCCAGTCCTAGAAATAATCCGAAGGTGTTGACCAAACAAACATCGCTGAAGTCATTAAACTCCACCGTCTAGATAATATTCCGAAACTAACTATCTACAAATAAGAATCAGGAACAATAACGACCACTCAGATTTTCATTGTAGCCCAAATATTCGGGGAAACGAAATTCCATAAAAACCTCGACAAATTGTTCTCTTACCTTTCCACCCTAAATTGTTATATTATTTTCTTCCTCTCCCTAAGCAACCAACACAAAAATAGAGTAATACCAACACAATGTTACGCAATGACACTAGAATTTCTGATCGAAACTATAAGTTACTACGAATCAGCTGTTAGTTAGAGTCACTTTTATGAGACGAGAGGCACATCCATCCGACTCTACACGTCACATATCTGACATTCAAAGGTAAAATTCAACAGCTAAGTAAGAATTTTTATTGAACTCTTTAAACGGGTTATTTCTTTGAGGAAGTCACCACTACCGAGAGGTAACACGCATAACTCCTTCCGTAAATGCAGTTAGTAGTCCAAACCATAAGTAAAACTACTATTCCATAATGACTCACACTTCATATATTTTTTACCTTGCTATTATAGTAATCAAATGCGTTTAGGGCAACTCACGTGAGGCAGAATATGCCCCAATTATAGGATAACCTCAAGGTATGCCTAACAAATCTCCAAATAGTAACACCGTTTTGTATTTTTTAACATTCCCAACACGCGTTGTTGAATTTGAAAATGTGTACTAACATGCAAGTGCATTTTTTACTACCAGTGTTGGTTTTAAATGTAATTTCAGTAGTTTGACTTTTTGACAGCGCTTCTCTGCAGCTGCCTAAATATCATTTTACTCTGATTATCCGCGACGCCAAAGCATATAAATGAAAATAATAGCTTGATTTTCTCGCTGTTTTACGTTTTAAAATAATGTGCGGTAAACCGTATCCAGTAGCATTTGATTTAAATCACTGATAAGTGATTTAATTAAGTAGATTGGGGACACTTTGTCTTCTAAACTACGCTGTTGCGATCCTTTATAACTATAAATTAGCATTGTCACTTTGTAGTAAAAGTGCTTCACTTCCATCTATAAACATTGAGCTTTTCGATGATACAATAGTCATTTGAAAATATTAATGACTTACGAGGCTATAAAATCTGTACCGCTTTTTTTTGGCCCACTGTGTATATAAATATCCATACTAATAAACACAACTGTCCAAACCGACTTATTTTCAATAATTATTTTTACTCACGTTGATTTACTTAATGCATCTTTAAGATGCAGGTTTTTCCCTACCTTTATGCATGCTGTTCGTTTGGAGACTCCACTTGTTTAAAGGTATTCGTCGTTAAATTGTACATTTCCTACGTTTCACATTACTAACATAAAACTAATCCTATTTAAATAATTAGGTTAGTTCTAAAAATTCTTAAAAATAAATAAATTAGAAAAAATAATAAAAATGAAGTAACTAAATAAATATACCTTAAACTAACCTTACTAACTAGCATTTACAAATATTTACAATTAATATGTAAATAGTTTTGGAATTGGTACTATCAATTTGCCAAAATTTCCCTAACAATAAAAACCCTTATCAACTACTTCCTGTTTCGGGATGATTCTTGGTCTGTCTTTTATGTCCTGTAGATCTGGTTGGTGTAATAATTTTGTATTCTTGTTAATCGTTCATAATCCGACCAGATACTGTAAAATTGCAGTTAGTTTAGAATTCTCACAAAGTGTCAAATCTTTGTCATGCAATAAAATAAAATTGTCTCCAATTTAATAAGATACGATCAACGAAAAAATATAGTAACTCACTCGTGTGTTAATCGGCGGTTAATAATCTCAACAATTAACGTGTTCGCTAGCGCTAACACGTTAAAACATCTCGATTATTAATCGCTCTCATTAACACACTTGTTTGTTAAATAACTATTTTGAAATTGTCAATTTGACATTTGGAATGAATCCTAAAAATATAAAAGGCAAACCAATAAATAGTGGATAAAAGGCTGGCTTACAGGGTTCATTTGAATTATATAGGACAAAATTGTTATAAAATGCTAACAGCCAAACAAACTTATATTTTTCTAGTGTAAAACTGAATTGGAGTTCCTAGCGCCACCTACTGCATTCTTATTTGAAATTTAGTATAGTATATCTAATAAGGAAATATTATTTGCATGATAGTATTTTGTTCTAAATCCAATAAAATTATTCTTCAAAGGAATATTGAGAACATTAAAATTGTAATCTGCTTTGTTACTGTACTAAAGTTGAAGCATTTAGTTAAGCTGATTAATTCCGCCTCTACGCACCCTGGCAATGGTAGCAACAAACAGTAAACCAATTTGAGTTGCCGTATCTGTACATGCTAGTTTGGACTTTGGACATAGCAATAGCTTAAAGCGTGTAATATTTAGTACTATTTCAAGCTGATTATAAAATTAGAAAGCAAAAGTCAGTTTTGTTCTATCTTTTATTATTAAACATATAAGCGTCGCTGTAGACTAATTATGTTTTTTTTTTCTTTTCAGGGAGGTTTTTCAAGGATCTGTCCTTAAGCTGAGTTGAACGGTTTTACTGCAACAGTGACCTTAAACAGCGTAATCAAAATGGATAACATAAAACTCCCAGATGACGATCTCTGCAGGTAAAATGCGTATGCCCGTCGAGAAACCCAAAAAGGCCGCGAAAGGGCTTAAAATGAAAAACATTACTACAAAAAAGAAAAAAATGAGCTCTGCGAAGGCACTCGACGACTCAATTTCGGAAACCATTTCGTTCGTAATTAAGGGCCACTTGACGCCGTTTAAACCAACCGTCGTGGCGAAAAAGACCAACGTCGGCAAGAAAAATTTAAAAACCGTCCCCAAAGCTAAACCCGCGGACAATACCACCAAAAAGGGGAACGTTTCGAAAAAGACTCGCGAAGAAAAACCCGACGTGGCTAAACAGGCAAAAGTTAAAGTCGCTAAAAAATCCGAAAAGAAGATAGAAAGTGAAGTAAAAATTAAAAAAGTGATTGTTAAACCTGCTAAAAATGCAGCTGCTACGCGCAAATCGTGTAAGAAAAGTATGTTGAATGTTTCTTTAGTTCCGCCAGATGTAGAGAGAAGCGATATTGGCAAATCTCTGCTAGTAAATCACGCTGCTGCTAAAAAGGTAAAAAATGAGATTGCTGAGAAAGTTCCGAAGAAAAACGCAAAGGAAAATAAACTAAAAGTGAAAACTGAACCCGGTGAGACGAAAAAGCAGGTAAAAAATGATGTCGTTAAGCGGCGCAAGTCTCCGCCAAAGGCGGAAGAAGTGGAGAAGGACAAGCAGATTAAAGAGAAAAAATCTGAAGTAACCGGGAAGAAAATTAAAAAATCAGAAGAGGTTAAAACGAAAAGTAGCATCCCTAATTCTGCACAGCAAGATAAAAATGTCGCGGTAAAACAAAAACCTGCAGCCGCTAAAATTAAGCAAGAAGTTAAGGATAAACCAAAGAAAAACCGTGTCAGCCCTGTCGAGCATAAACAAGTCAACGAGGACGTTAAAACAGTCGCAAGTAAGACGCCAAAGAATAACTCGATTAAGGAAGGATTTAACTCCATAAAGACGGAGCGGAACGTGAAAAAGGTGAAGCCGGTGTGCAAGGTTCAGCCTAAAAGAAAAATTAAGAGGGAGGACTCCAGTTTGAGTACGGACGACACGTCGTCCACTTCGGACGAAATCACTTTAGATGTGCTGCGGCAGCACCACTCCGAGGAGCGGAAAATAAAATCAGAACTGACCTCTAAGCACGCCGAAGAAGTGTCGGCAACTTCTAAAAAAGTTACGGCGAAAGCTGGACATGGAGCCGATACAGAGAAAAAGAACTCGCAAAAACCCGCGGCGGTGAAACCAAAGTTAGGGCGGAAAACACAAAAGAAAGCTGCCGAAGTTAAGCCTAAGATGGCGTTAATTAAGAAAGGAGTGCTAACTACCGGAAAGAATAAAGCTAAGCGGAAAGAAGATCAGCGATCCCGCAAAATGAAGTTGTTTGGCTTTTGGAATGGCCCTAAGCGGCATCGTGTTGCATCCCTTAACGCGCTCGCTAAAGTCCACTGCCTTTACGAGAACGAATCTCGCGGTGCCCTTCTCGACAACGATTCTACAAGGTCTGACAGCAACGTCGACAAAAAAGTTGAGATTAAGGAGGAGATCCTGCCAACTAGGACGTTGAGGTCGGCTCCTGGGCTTCGAGGCGCTGGCAGGCACTGGGATATGCATGAGGAAGCCTTTTCAAGCTCTGAAGAGAACGAGAGCTCGGTGGAAAGCACAGAAAGCATCCCGAAGAGCCCGAAAATCGAGGAAAAGAAGCCTGAAAAGAAGCGGCCCTACACTAAAAGGCGCCGCAACCGATGCGAGCTCATCATGGACTTGAAAGACATGGTGGTTCGCAAACGCATGGCGAGCCTGAATGCGTCTGCTATTTTAGCAGCTAGTTATTCCGTCGAGAAACGCTCTGTGAAGAGCCCCAAGAGCGAGGAGACCTATTCGGACGACTCTGAAGAGTCTTTCACATGTGATTCCGATAACAAAAAGAAATGTTACGAGGAGGACGTCAAAAAGGAGGACGATCATAAAGTTATAGAGGTCCGCGCGACCCCGAATAAAAAAGTGTCCGTGATTCTCAATCAAGACACCGATGTCACGATAACGGGGGTGTATGTGAATAGCACAACGAGGTCTACCCACCACGAGGGTTACTGCAGCATTGCCGGCATGCAGTATCGAATTTCTGCCAAGAGTCATACACAAACTGCATCCACTACGGTTGCAACTGAAACCATAATGCAATCCGCCGCAAACACAGAGCAGGAAAATGTAAGTACATGCTTTTATTTGTTTAGAAATGTTGGATATTTTACGTGCTTAAAATCAACGAGAAAACTGTAACGTTCAGTAAATGGGAACCGGGAAATAAGAAATCCGTTACCTTCTGTTCAGGCTACACTAGAAACAGCGATTCGTTTTGCTTTGTGGTCACCTTTGTGTTACTGAATCACCAACAAGCAGCGAGATAGTAAAAAGGCACTGAAGGCAATACGTCTACATCATACTTGCATTGAATGTAGATATAATAAATATGTTAAGGTTGCCTTATAGGTACAATATGGTGAAGTTTAACCTTCTATACAAGTTAAGATTGAATTACATTACATGAAAACTAAATCATCCAATGAAGTTTGCTGCTCATTTGCACACGGTTTCTGCGATACCAAAATCGTGAGAGAAATAATGAATTACTCCCCAGAGGAGTGAAATTTCCCTAGGGAGTTTTCATTATGACTGAGCAAGAAGAGCTCACAATTATGTCAAATTCGAGGTTTTGCGTCAGTTTTGACACAAACTGACGCAAAACCTACAATTATGTTAAATTCGAGGTTATCAGGTTAGGTTTTGCGTCAGTTTTGACACAAACTGACGTAAAACCTAACCTGCTAACCTCGAATTTGACATAATTGTGAGCTCTAGTCATAATTAAAGCTAATATTATATGGCAAATGCATATTTTGTATAATTGATATGCCGGCAAAACTTTTTGCGTATGTATACTAATTATGTGAAAACAAATCGTTTAAGCCAAGTTTCATTTTGCATATTTTGCATATTTATACGTTTTTGAGCATATTCTATTAATTTTGCATATTTGGTTATATTTAGCAATAATTTGTAATGTATGAAGAACTTTTGGATTTTTTTTGTAAAATTTACTATTTTATTAAATTTATTAATAAAAAATTTATGTACAACCGAGATATATACTTTCACTTTCTGCCATTGGAGTGCAGTGTGCGTATCGAAATGAGCAGAGGAAAGGGGAAGTTCCTGTTAAAATCTTTGACTATATAAACATAGACTGCCAGCAACCCCCATTCTTCCCATAGAAGCAGTGTATAAGGAATCGGCCAACACAATAGTAATTTACCTTACAAATATAGAAAGTGGAGCTTTTCAGTACGAGTGAGATGTTTCCGGAAGAGGCCATTAGGCCGAGTCCGGAATTTCGAGACGAGTATAGAAAAGCCACTTTCATACGAGTTTCGTATAATATTTTTTCGTACACTAACATACAAAACGGAATAATAAATTTATCCTGTCATCTGAATTTGCCGTAAAATTCATAAATTAGAAAGGTACACTTTGCGGTATTTGTACGGCAAAGTAAAATGTGTACGGCAAAGTGCTACTTTACCGCAAAGTGTAACTTTCTAATTAATAAATTGTACGGCAAAGCAGCTCTTTCAATGCTAGTGGACGAAAAAATCCATTTCAAGAGTGTTGAGTGAATAACAGTCTGGTGGGGTTAGGGGAAATCTCATTTTTATGTTGCTTTCAACCTGAAGTTGGCGTTGGCAGTCCATGTTTATATAGTCAAACATTAAAATGAATGACGTCTTTGAATAAAAATTAGAGAAATAAATATACTCATACAAAATAATTGAAAATTTTACATTATTTAGAATACTCCTACTTATTTTCAAAAAAATTCGAGCATATTATGTGCATATATTATAACTTTGGGTGCATATACTGAACAAAATGTATG